>CM075866.1:35882164-36162015 GCA_038021265.1 Cyprinella venusta
CCACTCTGCGCATAATTGAAAAATCTATTTTACTGAAATGAAGGAGAAGTGGTGGAGGCGAGGGGGAGGAAAAGAAAGAAAAGAGGTTTCTCAAGGGGGATGGGCCGAAGGATGCCAAGAAAAAGATGTCGTTGTTGTTATCAGAATCAAAAATATAATAGCCAGTTATTGCTTTTAGGGGATTTCCTAAGAAACACCCTAATTTTAATGAGAGCATGTAAGAAAAGGAGAGCGGGAGGCACAGGGGGTTAAATACACCTGATCTCCAGTGGTCCCCAGGAAGCCAACCTCATTTGTGTCTTGAGTTATAGAAGCACAACCAATCCATTTATTAGAGCGACACAAATTATTGAAATAAACGTCACTACCAAGAGTCTGTTCTCTCATGCTTTAGTCGTGTTATCACCTTTGTCTTCAGGATTTATGATGTGTTTTACATTAAAATAATGAGACGTTATACAAATGGTGCAGTTAGGCAGCATCAACAATCAAAAGTAATTCAATGAAAATGTCAAGCACTAATGATTTCATGAAGAAATGCATAAAAATACTGTATTGCAGCACAAATATTCAGGGTTTTCTTTTTGGGTGAGGGAAGGAGGGGGCGCAGGTCGCACCCTGGGTAGTGGAGATTAGTTAACACCTAATCACCGCTTTAACATGACTGGAGAGGGTAGGAGGCCGGAGGAAATTATAGTGTCATTGTCTGCTGATTTCTGAATGCTTTTAGATGATTTACTTACGTTTGATTGAATCCCTGGTTTTTCAATCTTCTTTATCTTGCAATTCCAATTAATTCAGTCTTACATTTTACAATTTACATTATTTATAGATCGTACCGTTTATGTGTTGCATTTTATTGCATTTATTTATTTTGTAAATGATAAGTATTTTATGAACAACCCTGACATTTTAAGTAATATATTGTTTATATTTACATGGCAAATTACAATAACAACATGTTATAAAAGCCCAGCTGTTAGAAAAGCCCCATACCTCTGTGTAAATATCAGCACTGTTGCGTAAATAATAATTAGTTGCGGAGCTACATTTAGTAGGTGGAAACATTTAAACCTTTGTATTTCAATAAATAATATGTTGTTGCTGTCGGGCAGGAACCTTATATCTCCATTGTTTTCGTCAGTTTTATTTATTTATTTATTTTCTTGTAATATATCTAACCAATGAAAAGTATTAAAAAGAGCTTGTGACTAAACCTTGCAGCTCCATTGGATCCTCAAACTGTCAGTCAAACCTCATAACTCCACTTTGATCAGTTGACTTAACTTTAAAAAAGTGAGGAAACCCGTTGCCTTACAAATAAGTTAATAAACTTCATGCGTAATTGAAAATATTAAGTTATGTGGAACATTCACATAACTTATTTTTTTCAATTACGCATGAAGTTTATTACAAGGCAACGGGTTTCCTCACTTATTTTAAGTCAACTGATCACTTTTTACTGTGTATCACGAATGATACACGACGCCTCTGCTTGTTTGCATCACAAGGGTAAATAAAGAACTGAATGTTTGATTAAGTAGAGTGTTTTTTTAGTCAAGAAACACTATATAAAGGCTAATGTGTTATGTTTTTGTGGAGTGGAGGAGAGTGTCTTGTCAAGTCATAGCCAATGTTGTCTTAAATAGCAGGTGCGTACACTCTAAAAATGCTGGGTTGTTTTAACCCAACTTTGGGTCAAATATGGACAAAACCAAACGTTGGGTTAAAAATGTAATTAAAAAATGTAACATGGGTTTGTCCATATTTGACCCAAGGTTTGGGTTAAAACAACCCAGCAATTTTTAGAGTGTAGCACTTCATCTTTAATAACATGGGATTTTGGCCAAATGCCCACGCTGCAGTAAACTTTATAACGTGTAAATTTATGAAAACATAATGCGATGCACTTACTGCCTCATATACGACCATTCTAGTGATGGATGAAACACGTACACATGAAATTCTCTGAAATTTAAAAACCTCCAAAAACTCCATTTGAGCTTGATTTTGGTCAAATGTTAATAATATAATGACTCATGCAAGTGTCAGACCACATAGATCCACAATATTTAACTTATATAACTTTTACAATGCGGTTTACAATTATTTTACAATAATTATTTAAAAAATAGTGATTTCTTTCTTTTTTTTTCATTTCCTGAAATGTAGCTATAATCATTTCATTGGTGTAACTTTAAAGGGGTGATGAACTGAGAATATAGGACTGCATGGATAAACTTTAATTTTAAATGACGTTCGAGCTGATGAGGTAAAACATTGTCCGTCTGTTCACATCATTTTGTTTTGTAAACAAGACTGGTGCTGTGCCGTCTATATTGGATCTGACAGGAATGGTCTAACACTCGGACTCTGGGTCGAACATTTATGGGCGAATTATTCTGGTTAACATTGGACATTTTCAAAACAATTTCCCCCAAGTGCATCGACGGGTGAGTTGAAACTCATTATAATATGCAAAACTGTTATCCACTCACAGCAGTGGGCGTTTACTTCCAAGTCTTCAGTGCGAGACGCCCATAAAAACCAGCGTTTTTCAGCTAGGCTCAAAACTAGGGACGAAAATAGCCTATTACTTATTCATTTTTATGCTTTTGAATGCAGAAACCAAGCGAACGTCATAAGTTGACCTCAGACAATAATATAATAAAATTTAAAAAGCCAGTTCATGACCCCTTTAATATGTTCAGGTTGATTCAGTCATATTAAAATGTTTTTTCACTTGCATAAAATCTGCCAATTTAGATTTTACAACATGAAGCAACTTTTTAGATGACCTGACAACATTTTTACACTGTATCTACGTTTCATCACCCAATCTTTATATTACACTGATTGACATTGTAAACTAATTAATGTTAATTGAATACAAGCAATATAGACTAATTTGATTGCTTAATTAAATTCTTCCTTCATGTTTTCTTTAATTTTTAAGCAATTTTAAAGAAACAACGCCAGAAACAGTCAATTGTAGCCTGTGGTTAAGACGGATAAAAATGTACAGTTCACCCGTGTTATTAAATAAAAATGGATAAGCAAAGGTAAATGAAGAATTATTTTTCTGTTTGCCACTGGCAGATTGATTAGTGAGACGCACAGATTTAGAAAACCAGGGAAATCAAATGATAAAAAACTAATATTGGTTCCTCTCATGATATGAGAGCTGATAAAACTTTAATAGGGAAGGGTCTCAGTGCCAGTTTAGTAATGGATGATATTAAATTACACCTTGAATGTAAGTAATATCTCAGTGTGAGGTAAAGGTTGGTCATATATGATACAACCATTTCCAGTAAAGACTGATGTAATTGATGTAACATGTAAATAATATAATCTAATGTGTGCATTAGAGTGAATTAACACATTGTCAAGTTTTGTACTGCTGTCATGAGAAATGCATATTTTTTTTATTTTATTATTATTTTAGACTTGTGTAGAAATAGCTCCTTAAGGTATCAACTGCACATTTTCACTTTTTCAGTGGAATTATTATTAGACCTGTCAAGTATTTACAAATGATATGTCTGCCAGCAGCTACTTGTGGGCAAACGCAATGGTGTCTGCTGACAATAATGTGCCTTAAGTAAGCAACAGTTGTGTGTGAACCAGAGTTGACCTCATTAGCCTAATCAATGGTTTTACCAGACACTAGTGCAGTCCATGATCAAAATGACTCAGGTCAATTACCGCAGGTTTCAAAAGAACAAGGTGTGTGTGTGCGTGTGTTGTTAGACTCCTGTAGAGAGAGTTTACAGCCCACAATGAGAAAAACACACCGAAATCTTTAGTGAGAAACACACACTCTCACATTGAAACATATTTACAACCAAACAAGCAATTTATGCTAATGCATCTGATTATGTTGGACATCAGATCTGATTTCACTGGATGAAATGATGCGTGTGCGTTTGTATTTACTGTTTGTGAGCTTGAAATTATTGCATGAGCACCGAACCAAATTTCCATTAGATTTATCATTTAAGCTGCTCATTACAGTTGCACTCCTCACCTGGTACAGTATCGCATATCCTACATTTCTGAATTAATGTACTCTTGTTGAAACAATAACGAAAATGTCTTGAACAAAACTACCTCATTTAGATGCATCTAAATTAGTTAGTTTTGTTCAAGACATTTTTCTAATCAGTACCGTAAAACATGATTGTGATTTTAACAGTAAAAGACTGCAAAATGCTACATTGAAAAACTGTTAATTGGTTAACAGAATGTTTCCGTACTATATACAGTAAATAACTGTAATATAAATAATGGTACATTTATTGTAATTTTACTGTAAAATACTGTTAAATTTACAGTTTTTGGAAGTGAAAAAGAAGTCATTGTATAATTTACAGTGAAAAAATGTAAATTTAAATTTCCCACAATTCCCTGCTTGACCCTTCACATTTATTGTATTTTAACCGTTTCTTCATAATTTTCTTAGAGTTTTTTCTAATCAGTTATGCACATTAGGGTTTTATGTTACATTTATGAACTTTATTGAGGAAGAGCTGATTATGATGAGCTTTGATTTATCATGTGACTCATTACAGCTGTGATTGTTGGCTGTCAGTGTATTACAATTGAACAAAGCAGATATTAATACTTCAATAGGTCAGTAAATTAACATTATATCAGATAATGAAATACGATTTATTGCTGTTAAATTAAATATGATCAAAGTCTGCAAAACCTAAAATGTTGCTACCGTATTTTTAACAGGAAAACTCTGGTAACCACAGGGTTTTCCTGTAAATTTAACAGATTTTTTTGCAACGTAAAGTAGATTTTAGGCTATCTGACAAAACCATGCAAACATGTTTGCTTGCACTTGAAATGTTTACTTGCACTAATGCACCTTTTTTTCAATTGAAGTAAACATAAGGACTGTCAAATCTGAATATGTGGACACTTTTCCAAGGGTCGTATGATAATATAAAAAGCAATTGCAAAGAGTTTTCTCAGAATTATGGGTTTAAATCCCACAATTCCATCTTTTTTCTTTTGTTTTTCTCTTTTTTTATCTTGTCTTCAGACTACCCACAATCTTCAGAATTATGATATAAACTTTGCAATTGTGAATTATAAAGTCTGAATTGTGAGAGATAAAAACACAATTTTGATTTTTTTTTCTCGCAATTCTGACTTTTTTATTTCACAATTCTTTGAAAAAAGTCAGAATTGTGAGATAAAGTCACAACTAAATTTTTAATTTGATTTATTCTGTGGCAGAATCAAGCTTTTACAGTATATAAACTGGTTAAACATCACCAATTAGAAGAATGCAGTTTAAATGAATAGAGAACTCACATCTGTTGAGTTGTGGTAATATAAAAAAAACACCTTTTAATAGTATTACATTAAAGCTCTAGGCTATGTGTTTCTGCATTTTTTTCATGTCTGTGTGCTTGCAAAAAAAGTGCTTAAGTTCAGAAAATGAAGGAGAGCTCCACTCATGTTTTTTTTCCCTTCGTTTATTCAGTGAATGGAGGAAAAGAGAGAGTGATTGATTAGTCAGAGCTGTCAGACTATCAGTCGAGTGGAACTCGCAAATCTCCGGTCGCTGTGTGTGTGTGTGTCTGTGAGTACAATTTTTTTTCTTTTTGTTTGTGTGTGCATTTCACTGCGTTTGATCGTGTAATCCATGAAGAATCATCCCTTCCTCTTCCTCTAATGATCAAAGCACAAGCTGTCACCCTTCAAACACCTTCTGACCCCCTAAACACCCTGCTTAGAAACTGTTTTCTCCATTTCTCCCATACATTTACATAGCAAATGAATAAGACAACTTTTCGTGTGAACCAAATAGATACAGTACTGTAAGTTTTGAAAAATTTGGCTACTTTTGATTTATTGATTCATTCAAGCAATATTAAAGGCTACAGACACGAATATTGCATGCCGTTATTACAAACGATTTCGATTTGAAATAAATGCTGTTCTTTTGAACTTCAAAATGTCAAGAAATGCTAAAACAAAAAATGTTTTTTATATATTTTTACCTGATCTGACCTAATGTACTCTTGTTGAAACAATAAATCTTGAACAAAACTACTTAATTTAGAGCATTTTTAGGCTACCTGACAAAACCATGCAAAAACGTGTTGAAAGGTTTGCTTGCACTAATGCACACTTTTTTTTTCAATTGAATTAAACATAAGGGCTGTCAAATCTGAATGTGTTGACACTCTTCCAAGGGTTTTATGATAATATAACATGCTCTTCCCAAACAGCACACGCTGACCTTTAAATCTAATTAAACCAGAGCGTTATTTAGAGGCAGGGGTTGAGTTTTTATGCATATAAATGATTCTTTAACCTGTGCGTACATCCAAAGAAATCCACTCTCTGCATCATAACAGGGTTGACCATGCAGCTAAAGTGGTCTAATATGTTACTTATTGGAGTCTCTCTCGTTTTGTGGCTGTGAAATGAAATGTCTTAATGGATGTTTTGTGGGGAGGGGGAGCTTTTAAAAGAGGGTCGTTTGCATTCATATACACACTGAAAAGCCATTACAGTAGGAACACACTCACACAGGTTGGCATCCTCTCTGCCGGGGCAGTTTTAATGGTGTAAAGCATTCAATTAGGCTCATTTACCTTGGCGAAAGAGTGTTCAACTAGAACCCCAGTTAAAAGGATAGTTCAACCAAAAATGAAAATTCTCCCATCACTTACTCACCCTCGCATTTTTCCAAACCCATTTGACTTTTATCCATCAATGTAACACAAAAGCGGTATTTTCAAGAATGTTCATGCTGCTCAAACTACTTTTGTGTTCCACAAATGAAAAAAAAAAAAAATAAGAAATAAAAAAAAAATAAAAAAGTTTTCGAAACAATTTTAGTTTAAACTATTCTGGTAACTTTTGGCAATAATGTCTCATCTGTTAACATCAATGTAGCTAACAAACTAACAAAGACAAATAATATATCTTTTATTTATTTTTATAAATCAGATGATTTAATTTTATTAAAAAATATTTTTTTATACAATTTTCGGTAACACTTTACGATAATTTGTTTACGATTCCATTTGTTAACATTAATTATCATGAACTAACATTTATTAATCTTAGATTAAACATTTACTACTACATTATAAAGATAAAAAGTAGTATATGTTAAAATTATTTTATGGATTTGAGCCAACATAAACAATGAGCAGTTGTATTTTTTTAACTAATTTTAACAAAGATTACTAAACACTGTAAAAAAATGTATACTCGTTATTGTTAGTTAATTAATTAACTAGCATACGAATGTGACATTATTGTAAATCTTTCCCTGTTTTTCCCTTAAAAATGCATTTTTTCTTTTGGTTTTAAAATTGAATTGGACTATTAAATGTTAAAGGAGTAGTTCACTTTTAGAAAAACTTTTGCTGATAATTTTGCTCAACCCCATGTCATCCAAGATGTCCATATCTTTCTTTTTTCAGTCGAAAAGAAATTAAGGTTTTTGATAAAAACATTCCAGGATTTTCTCCATCTAATGGACTTCAATGGGAACCAAATGGTTCAAGGTCCAAATTAGAGTTTCAGTGCAGCTTCAAAGGGCTTTAAACGACACCAGACGATAAATAAGGGTCTTATCTAGCGAAACGATCACTCATTTAAAAAATAAATAAAAAAGTTTAAGTTTTATGAGCACAAATGCTCGCCTTGCTCTGATCTGACCGTTTGTTACTCTCCTGTTCAAACTTGTTCATCAAAATGAACAAATCTTTTTTTGAGTCTTGACTCGAAGTCTTGATAAGAACCTTATTCATCGTCTGGTGTCGTTTAAAGCCCTTTGAAGCTGCACTGAAACTGTCTTTTGGACCTTGAACAGTTTGGTTCCCATTGAAGTCCATTATATGAAGAAAATCCTGGAATATTTTCATCAAAAACCTTAATTTATTTTCGACTGAAGAAAGAAAGACATGGACATCTTGGATGACATTGGGGTGAGTAAATTATCAGCAAAAAATTTTTTTTTTTTTAGTGAACTATTCCTTTAATATGAATAAATAGTTCATGTTAACTAATGTACTTAAATTGAACAAATAAAACTTGCCCTGTTCTTTTGTTTGATGATGAAAGTGGTCAAGGCTGCGTTTGTTTGAAGGAAAGGTCTTGAGCATGTGTTTATTTCATGTTTTTTCTTAGTTTCATGCATGACAAAAGAGGCTTTGAGTTTTCAGAGGACCACCTGAAGTATCTTTCTGCTTTTTGCTCTCTCTCTCTCACTCTTCCGCATAGGTGAAAATGTATTATCCAGTGGAGGTATAATTTATTTGACATCTCTGGCCCCGTGGTCCCGTCCTCCTCTTTTCCTCTTCCGACTGATCCGTCTCTCAGGTTCATCCCTCGCTCATGTTACCCTGTCCAAAAACAATTAGTGTTTTAAGCTGAGGGGGTTACAGCTTCAGGTCTTTGCGGTTGTGTGAGTTTGTGTGCATGCGTGCACGGTTGACGGGATGAGAGACGCTGCAGTCTTCATTCCCACCCGGGTCGCTTCCGTCCAGAGATCTGACCCTTTGACCTTTCAATGGCATCACAGGGTGAGGAGTCAAAAAGTCATGAAAAATATCCGGTCACCAAGACATTTGTCTGTATGTGTGTACATGAAGATCTAACATCTGGATTTGTCCTTTGATATTTTTTTTTTGTCCTGGAGGGAGAGTTTATAGACAAATATGAGTTTATAAAACAAAATATGATTGGCATGTGTTAGTGTGTTATACACTTTCAGTCTGACTACTTCAAGCTATCATTTGACATTTCTTTGTACTTATTTGTGAAATTTACTAGAAATTTGTGGAATTTTTACATTTTAGACATTTTCCATGACAGTTTCATGGTATTCTAGGAAATACCATAATATACAACAAAATGCCATGATTTTACAACCCTTACAAGCATCATGATACAGTGATGGTATCAGGTTGTAATACTATGGTACTTTTAAAGTATAGCCTATAATGAAATTCACATACTACCATGGTATATTCTCAAAGTACCATAATAATACCATGTACAGAAAACCATGGTAGTACATGTACCTTTTGTTACTTATCTGCAAGTGCTTAAAAAGCTATTTTGGAAAAGTCGCCATGGAAATACAATAGTATTTGGACATGGTTATACCTTGGTATTCTTTAGTTCATTGGACTAACCATGTAACTGTATGTGAGCAAACAGTAAATTCAACTTAGTTATTGCTTACTTACAAAGAAGTACCATACACTGTTTTTTTTGGGACATGTACCAAAGTAATACCATGGTATTCTCTAAACCTTGGAATTCCATAATTACCCTAACATAAAAAAGTGAAACTTAGTTCAGGCAAGAATTAAAAAAGCAAATTCCAACGCTATCTCACGACCAATTCGTACAAATTCGCACGAGTGATTAAAAAGTGGCTAATTCGCACTAATTCATACGACCTCACTCGTACGATTTGTCCAAACTCACGTGATGGGTAGGTTTAGGGGCGGGGTCAGGGGTAGGTCATTCGTACGAATTCACACGAATTGGCCAATTCCGTAAAATATGTACGATTTAGCAAAAACGTACTAATTCGTACGAGTGAGTTCGTACGAATTGTTACGAATTAGCCACCTCGTAAAATTTGTACGAATTCTCGTGAGATCGGGTTGTAAATTCCATATCCGTACTTAATTCAAGCGAGTAGAAATGAAAGTGTAAATATCAACTCAATAAAATTAAGTAAAAATTACTCAACTTTTCTGATTCTGGGGTTCCCATCATGCACTGGATCTTGAATAATTAATGAGGTTCATTTTTCACTGGTTTCCAGCTGAATTTACACTGTTTTATCATTGATTTTTGTTGTCAGTATTAGTAACTTGCCATTTTGTGACATTTCGAGTAAATTTCTTGCGCAAAATGACACATTCAAATACAAAAACGACCCATTCAAATGTTACCGCCATTGTGTATTGTCTACCAAGTATTGAGGTCTTTGCATTCACATGATACTTAACATCTGACATGATGTAGTATTAATTACTTAGATGATCTAAGTAAAGCACATACTGTAAATGACTAATAAAATTCAATATTATTGTTTTAGTGAGTTGTAATACAAAGGCAAACGAAATTTCAACTAAATCGATATTAATCAACCTTTTACGAGCCAAGTTAAAATTACTTATTTTCTGTAAAGTTTCCTTAATTCCATATTCCAAGTAAATTTAACTTAAAGACTTCTAATTAAAGATACTGATAAATATGTTTAGGTTTTTACTTGGCAAATTTTAGTGAAAAAAAGTTGCCTAGCTTTTTTTCAAGTAAATCCTACTCCAATTTTTTAGCACCATAATATTACCATCATCATTTTACTGTTTTGTAAGGTCTGATGAGATGGAGTACATGCTATCAGGATTTGGTGATAAAACCTCACTTAATTCTCGCGCTCGCACATTATCATCATCATCTGGACATCTTACAGCTTTTACCTTCATTAAGACCTTCATGGCATCATTACCCATGCTCAAAGAACCAGCTGTGCTATAGCTATCGCAAAGACACTGCTGGAGTGTTTAGAGCTAAAAATATACGTACAGTATGCATGCACGGTTCTCAATTATCATTCACTTTATGGAGATTCATGTTAAAATTTTAATTAGATCCGTACTGTACGACGGACACGGAAACCGGGATATCTGAGAAAAGGCTTTTGAGGAGCTGTTCTACCTAATGTCACATTGACATTGATTGTAATATGTATTATTAAGATATCATCAAACTAAATCACCAGTCCAAATGAATCCCTCACCTAAAGACGCAATCACACATGCTGCGAGCGCAATCCTCACCTCGCTGAGATAATGCCATCTCAGAACGTGAGACAAGTGTACGAAATTTCAATTAAATAAACGCAATTAAAATGACGGAATTAAACCCTGCTAATTACTCCTCCCTCCCTTTAACGAAGAGCTCTGATTAATTATGCTCTTTTAATTTGCATTCCATGTGGAACTAATTGACATGAATTGGTTTTAATTATTTGAGAGGGTGTTTTTTGTTTTTTTTTTCAATGGCAGCAGTTTGAAAATGTATCTGTCACGCTCACCGTGGGAGTTAGCTCGTCTTCTCGGCACAACATATATAGCGTAAGTCGTGCATATATGCGAGAGATGGGTTTTTGTGCACGTGGGTATTAGACAACAACCTCATCGCCTATATTTCTTTTCAAATTCGATTAATGGTGCATATGGGATTGATTTTCATTAATGGTGGGTTTCAGACAGTGTGCAAATGTTGAAAGTGTCTGATTTAATTGTCACCTTTTCTATGCACGTACTCATATTTGCCAAGATTACTTGAACAGGGTTACATCAGTTACAGTTATCGGATGGTCTTCTCCTCAGAAGCTCATTTGCCAGACATGAAACATTTAAGAGAGCGCGATAGCCTGAGATAGATAAGTGTGAGTCTTTATTTTCTACTGATAGGCTTCGTCCATGTAACGCACAACATAAACTCAGACGGACACCTCTGCTGATCTTGTTAAGAGTGTAAAGGTGTCTCTGTCAAAGTTCATAGGTCATATAAATAGTTGCTCTCTCTTGTTTGAAAAGAAAAGGTTCCCATGAGCCTTATCAAGTGCGAGAAGAAGAGAGTGTGGGTAAGACGGTGCAAGAATGCATGAAGGAGAACACATTCGCAGAGGTTCAATTAGGTGAAATCCGGAAGAGACAGAGAGACACTGCATAAAGCAAGTGAGAAAGTGACATTTTCAGTTGAACTTTTTAAAAGGAGTCTAAGTTCAGCTTGGAAACCTCTTCATTTGGGGCTTTTGACATCATGGATGTATGGTTCTTTGTAGATTAATGAAGTTATTGATATTACATCAATGGTTCATGCAGGGCCCCAGACTGCCACTAAAATGGTCACACACACAAAAAAAATAATTGTGACCATAATTAAAAATGTATCCGCTGTTGGTGATAGTCTGGAAAATATATGCTGTTTCATTAGATCAGGTGGCGTTAAGACTGATACCATATACTTCGAAGAACAAACTGATGTGATGTCATTTGTAACAAAATCAGGCCAAATTGTAGCCTGTGTTTCCCCATGATGCCTTGCCACAGCCCGATTTTATTCACGCTTATAGGCAGCCTGGACACCAAAACCCAAATTTTCCCCTGATATAGGGAACCAATCACACTCTCAGAAAAAAAGGTACAAAATCTGTCACTGAGGCGGTACCTTTTCAAAAGGTACACTTTTGTACCTAAAGGGTGCATTTTGGTACCTTAATGGTACAAATATGTACCATGAAAGTACCAATATGCAGCCTTTGGGTACAAAAGTGTACCTTTTGAAAAGGTACCGCCTCAGTGACAGCTTTTGTACCTTTTTTTCTGAGAGTGAGAACGGGGAGGGAGCTGCAAGACGATGACGTCGATCATTCTCAATGATATGTGGTCTGGCTTTAGCCAGGCTAGCCAAATTGCGGAAGTTTGAAATGGTTTGTCTTTGTTTGAAACAGTCCGTGGCTACTGGCTATTAATAGATAGGTGTTGATCTGAGGCTCCGCCTTCTTTGACTTCAAATTCTCTGATTAATTTCTTCTGTTCAGTCCGTCGAGGTCAAAAGTCTGTGAGAAAAAACATTGAAGGGTTCGGATTTTAGAATTCACTGCTGCTTCGATGTATAGGTAATGAGTGATTATAATCAAAATATTAATCAATATTTTTCCTTCTAAATATCACATGAGTTCTCTAGGCTAATGAGATTTTACTTTATTATAGAAGTTACTAGTGTGATTTCCAGAGGTGGGGCCAAGTCATTGTTTTGCAGGTCACAAGTAGTCTTGAGTCTTTGCATTCAAGTCCCGAGTCAAGACAGGCAAGTCCTCGATTTTAAGCTTCAAAGTTATTAGTGCTTCTTGCACAAATTAGTGTCTCAGTGTTAATTACTATAGTAAATGAAATGTATTTAATCTAAATCAGGAAGGCTTTTAAAATATGTTCATGTCTTAGCAGTGGAATTTCATATTTGTGATAAAATTTTCACTAAGGGAAATCAGTTCAGGTCAGACATCTATCTCAGTTCAATTTAGGGACTGTTCTTACGTGTGAAAAAATAAGGAAAAGGCTGTGAAAAAAAATGTTTAATTGGTAACCCAGTAAAGCAAAGGCAAAATCATTTAATAGAAATAACTGCTACACATTGTGTAGGTGTGTGTGTGAGGGAGAATGTGTCAATGAATGTATTCTAAGCCATTATTTGGAACCTAAAATAAACCTAAGAGAAATCTTCTGTGAGAATCACAGATGCATAATTAATAACTGCTAGGCTACTATACCACATTTTTACATGAGAGGAAACAGTTTTCATTTAAAAATAAAAGTAACTGTTCTTTGGGAAAATTAATCGTGATATCCTACACATTAGCTTTAAAATATTGAGTCCCTGGTTAAATTATTTTGTTAACGCGACTAATTGTAGAACATAACTATTTCCATGGCACGTGAAACTTTCTGAGGCTACTTGCCTGTCATTTACATAACGTAAATCCATCCATTTCTCCTGAAAGTCATGAAAGTGAGTGGCTTTCGAATTTATTTTACTTTATCTCTTTTATTTTCTAAAGAACCACAAAACTATGTGACATTAGGTTGTAAAATCTGTCTGGTTCCAGAAAGGTTTTTAGAAAGCATCTCTGCTGAATTATTGCATGTTTTACTTTCATTGACTGTAAATATAAGTTGTTTGTTTGGTCCTATAAACAATCTACATTCTTTGTGGCGGTATGCTGGTAGGAAACGTCCTGTGGTTGACATCCTGGCTAATGTGTATGATTTAAGAGTGTGCATTAAATGCTAATTCATTTCTCACAACATCTTATGCAGACTTCAGCAAATGATCCAGTAGTTGTTGCTCACTCACACACAGATGGCAGGTTGTAAAAAACGATTCCCCTTTGTACTGCCGTCATAATAGATCCTGTTAAATAGATAATTATAATACCATATGAGAAAACTCTGCAACACCCAGCTCATGATATACAGTAAGTGTGAGCATATGAAGACATGAAGAAGTGAAGCTATAAATCCAGTTGGATGGTTGGGGAGAGGGGAAACTTATCATTATGCCATAATTCCTGGTCCACTGGGAATGGCACTTCCGATGTTTGAACCTCCAACACCATCTCCTTTTCTTCCGCTTTAGTTACTCATTCACTCGTTTTAATTGCTTGCACCAGCCCCTCATTGACATATAAGACCCTCATAGTTTGTAAAATAAGAGATGTGTTTACATTCACTGGGATTAAATCATCTCTTATGCTCACCAAGACTGCATTTATTTGTATTTTAATAAATTGTAAAATTTCATTTAGTCCTGTGATGCCAAAGCAGAATTTTCAGCATCAATACTCCATTCTTCAGTGTCACGTGATCCTTCAGAAATCATTCAAACATGCTGATTTGCTGCTCAAGAAGCATTTAATTTAAAGTCTGTCACTTTTTTTTTACCAATTATTGCTATTCTAATTAAATAAAAGTATTAAAGATCCCAAACCTTAAAGTGATGGTTCACCCAATAATGAAAATCCTGTCATTAATAACCCTTGTGTCGTTCCAAACCCATATGACTTTCGTTCATCTTCAGAACACAAATGAAGCTATTTTTGATGAAATCCGAGAGCTTTCTGTCCCTCCATTGACAGCTACGCAACTAAAACTTTGACGCTTCAAAAAGTTCATAAAGAGATTGTTAAACTATATGAATTGAGCGGTTTATGCCTGGTTCAGATTACACGATTTTAGCCCGATTTTGGCACGATCCGTTTGACGTAGGGTGTCGTGGGGATTCGTAAACGACAACGGGCGTCGGGACGCAAGATTCGATCGTATCATCTCGTATAGTGTGTCATAGCGGGCGACAACCTATGTCGCATCTGCGATGCTTCACGACAAAAAGACTAGCATGTTTAATTTTTTAACGGTCGTCCACGACGGTTCCGTCACATGTATGAGGTTGACCAATAGGAGCACAAGCTTTTCCATATACAACTTTCAAAAAAGACAAAACGAAAGCGAGACGATGGTGCTAACGTTAAAACTAAAAGTAAAAATATATAAGAAAACGATATTTTACCTCAAGTTCTCTTTGCAGGATTGACAGCCCTGTCCTCTTCGAGCAATCCAGGAACGTGTCCATTGTCAGATTTTCTTTCTTTTTTTACTTTTTTCTGAACACTAGACAGCCAATACAACACTCACCACTTCATCCATTGTTTGTTTGCGTTCATTTCCGGAAGTCACTCGCTACTAGTCTCGCCTTCTCGATAACATCACTCGCTCAATGACTGGTCAGGAAGCAACGTGTAGTCTGACATGTGTCTTTTCCACGACACGACAAGATTTTAGGAGTCAAAATCGCTTAATCTGACACAGTGACTATCGTAACAGACAAAAAAAATTGTGTAATCTGAACCAGGCATTAGTCAAAATTTTCTTAAGAGAATCACTTTATATGATAGACAGATTGAATTTAGGCTTTATATTCACATAAACATTGACCCACGAACATAAACAGAAGCTCAACCGAACCTTCTTGACACACGAGGAAGCTCAAATGTCCTGCGTAACACGAGAATGAACCTAGTTTTACGATCTATAGAAAGCTCTCGTACTGTATTTCATTAAGAATATCTTCATTTGTGTTCCAAAGATAAACGAAAGTTGTACGATTTGGAGTCATTTATGACATCATTTTCATTTTTGGATGAACTATCCCTTCAATGGTTGTCTTTGTTTGGTCGATTGTTTTGAGCATGCTTTAGTATGATCTCATGAGTATTTGCGTGTGTGTCTGTATGAGAGATTATCGGTGTATGTGTTCGTGAACATGCCACTGCACTTTAAAGCCCAGCCAAGTTCCGCCATATGGGAAGAAAAATTAATTAGACAGCTTAAACTTCTGATAATGCAGATATGTGTGTGTATTTACGCCTGAGCGTGTGTGCATCCATGCGGCTGTTTGTTAGTTTTCTCTGACCTCCACTTCAGGATTAATATTTAATTAGTTTGCTCAGGCTAGGGAGAGGCACTTATTAACCCAATATGTCAATCTGACAGAGGCAGTGAGGGAGCAGGAGAGAGAGAGGAGAATGAGAAAGAGGCTGGAATATCACAAGGTGTAGTTGTTTACATGATCCATAAACACCTCACAAATATTATTTAATCTTTCCATAAAGTGGAAGTATCTTTTCTAACGGGTTCCACATGAAGAGTGTACTGTTTTGGCAGGCAGATTCTGGTGCTAAATAGTATTGTTTTCGATGAAGGTTACTGTAATGGCTTTGAAATAATCTTTTTTTGTTAAACAGTTTATGTGATTTAAGAATAAAAAGAAGAAACAGCTTTACCTGGTGAAAATACAGTATTATCGCTCTGAAGTCCTTCTTTTTGTATTTTTTGTCTAATAAACAATGTTAATAGTTGACTTTCAGTAAAGTAAATCGGATCATTTGTTCAATCGGATCAACTATTGAATGAACTATCGGATAATAGTTCATATTGACATCTATGATTTTTGGATTGTAGAATTTGGTATCGTGGCAATTCTGACCGTTTGATTCTAATTAATAATTATAAATTCTTCTTTAAAAATCTAGCGAAGAAACTTGAAATTTTTGGACTCTTAAGTTTAAAAAGCAAAAGATTTAAACCAAAGTCTCATTTGGTTCTATGGTTCTATTTCTGTGTGCTTTCAAATATATAATACGACCCGTTAAGGCTGTGCAATTTTATCGATTCTACGATATAAATCGATATTTTTCCCCCAGGAAAGTATCGTTTTTTAAGCCGCGAATATCGATACATAAGTCCCATTCAAATCCCCCGTGTTTAACTTGGCTCATCAAGGGGCCGTTCACATACTGTGTCTTTTGTGCACTCAAGTTGGTTATTTCAAAATGTAGGCGCGCGTCAAGCGCGCTCATTTTCCCCAGGCACGGCGAAATGAAACACCTCAACTTTTCAGAATGCTGCAAGTGCACCGCAGATCATGTGACAAGAACAAACCAATCAGCTTCACCCTTTCCGTAACAACATTGAAAGCTCGGTCAACATGAAGGACAGGGGTGCACCCAAACACTACGAGTGTTTTACTCTTCTCCGTAAATCAATCTTGTAATTTAGCAGAGCTACAGCAAGCGTTTTTCGGTGTTCGACAAAACTTTTTTTGTCATTGTGGAGAGCGCAGTGCATGGTTGCTTAGCAACGTCAGACGCCACGAGAAATTCGGACTATTAATTTGTATTAATAATTAAGCTAGTGTGCATTGTGAATGTCAGTAATTTTGACTCACTCTTTTTATAAAAATGATTTAAAGGCTGAAATATGTGAGGTTTATCTTTTTCTAAAACCTTTTTTCTCAAATTTTTGTTTGCTCGTTTTAACGCTTTATTTACTTTTGAAAGGCTTGTAAGCTACAGTTTGCACTCAATAAATGATAAATGGAACTAATTTTCTAACATCTTTTTGTCCAGCATTTGCAAGCGGTAGAGACTCTGTCCAGTCAGAGACTTGTTGTGTAATAGATGTTTTTAGTTTTCAGTCAATTAATTCAATCCAAGTAAATTGAACACTCACAAGATGTCTCCAAAATCACTCTGTCCCCTTTAAACCTTTCAGAAAATGATGTAAGTGTATTGATTTATATCGAATCGTATCGTTGGCTGAATATCGTGATTGTATTTCGTATCGTGAGCTGAATATCATGTATCTATCGTGAGATCAGTGTATCGCTAGCCCTACAACCCATTATGTTTCTATTTCAAAACATACTTTGTGATGTCAAATAAAATTGTCACATTAAAATGTTTTTGGATAGAATTTGAAAGTTACAGCAAAAAATCCTAATAGCAGCTTTCATTTGATTTAATATTTATGCCGACACACACACACACACATTAAGTATATTTTTTGTGTCAAATACAACTTTTTTGTAAAGAATATTTAATGTAAAAAACTTTGTCGCTATATTTTCCCCCATATGCAAGTTAAACTGAAGTTGACAAGTGTAAACATGAATATTATGCGATGAAATTAAATATAAATTGCCTACTGATAAAGACAGTCATAAAATATATATATGCTGTGTGTATATATATATATATATATATATAGAGAGAGAGAGAGAGAGAGAGAGAGAGAGAGAGAGAGAAATGTCAATATATATAGAAATGTCACATTACATGCGTGAATAAATGCGTTTTGTCATATCCACAATTTCTCTGTGTATCTGATTTTCAAATGAATCCACAATATTTCTTTAAAAATATTTGCTCTTTTGACATTTAGTAGTTGTTTCTACTATTACGTAAAAACAGCATTACCCACAGTGGCCACATATCACTCTCAGATGCACAGATCTCGAGGTGTTTTATAGATCCCTGAGGGGAAATTCAGAAGGATCCTATCCGACATTCAGGAGTATCTGGTATCACAGTAAAACCATGTAGCCAATGTCTTTGTTCATGTGTTCATATTCGTGAGTGTGTGTGGAGGCTTACAATGAACTAAACAGATATGTCTGCATTAAAGCAGTGCAGTGAACACTGGTACATCCAGACCTGTGTTTTAATCTCACTCCTCATAATCTCCAACCTCCATCACTCTATCAGCAGACTTTTATTCCTTTCACCATCTGCAGACATGCGTGCTAGTGTGCCGCTACCGTGTCTAGGGTATAATTTAAGGATGCCACTCTCCTATCATATTTGACAGTATAAGATGTGTAAATTTTTGACATCTGTAGTGAGATTTACATGTTAAATTCAGTCCCTGTGTGATCCTCGCTTTGCAAAAAATAGCACTTGAAGAAACATCCATCTCAAATGCTTAGAATATTACACTCTTTAACACCATATCGGTGACAAAGCTATTTAAATGTTTATTTAAAATATTCGTCTTAGAGGCAGTTGTGCCGAATAGATTACTATTTTCTGAAATGATTTTGTAATTATCTTTAAACTCACACTATATGTTCTTGCATTATAAGTACATTTTGTTTAATAATGAGTGCAAAAGCCTTATTGGAGCTCCAATGAACAGTCAGTTTTAAACAAAACAAGCCACAGTCTTATAATATTAATTCATTAGTGGTGATTGCAATGCTTAGGCTTTGATTAGAATTAGAATTTCTATTGCCTGGTGTTGAATAAAAAAATAAAATAAAGAAAAAGTCAGTAAGTAACCACTCAAATCATCCTAGCAAGCTTCTAACACCACTCATATTTTCTTAAAAAATATAAATATACAATTTATACATGTTTTATTCCTTAAAAAATGCAATAGTGTTAATGGATATTTAAATAACATTAAATATGTATGGCATATTTTGGTGCGAGTGCATGATGCTAATGTGTGCGTGTGTGTGTGCGAGTACACATCTGATAGCATTAGCTGATGATTACTCTCCGATGTTATGAGATTGATGACTGTTAATTATACACACAATTAGTCTCCTAATTAAACATTTATCACACAGTTCAGAGCGAGAGGGGGAGAGAGAGCTCGAGTTTATGATGGCTTTCATGCCATATTTATCGGTTGTGCGTGCGCAAGTGTGTGTGTGAGTGTGTGTGTACTCTTGTACAACTATGTTTGTGAGGACCAGTTTGAGTTGTAGACCAGCAGAGTGAGGACATAGATTAAAGTCAGAACATTTTGGCCGGTCCTCACTTTTTGAGATCCCTTTAAAGGCCTGTTTGAGTTTGGTCAAGACTTGGTTTCAGGGTTAAAGGAGTAGTTCACTTTTGAAAAAAAACTTTTGCTGATAATTTACTCACCCCCATGTCATCCAAGATGTCCATGTCTTTCTTTCTTCAGTCGAAAAGAAATTAAGGTTTTTGATGAAAACATTCCAGGATTTTTCTCCATATAATGGACTTCATTGGGAACCAAACGGTTCAAGGTCCTAAAGACAGTTTTAGTGCAAACTGCAAACTGTTCAAAGGGCTTTAAACGATTCCAGACGATGAATAAGGGTCTTATCAAGGAAAACGATCGCTCATTTAAAAAAAAAAAAAAAGTTTATAAGCTCAAATGCTCACCTTGCTATGCTCTGTGATGCGCGTTCGTGACTTCGAACTCGTTCATGAAAATGAACAAATCTTTTTTCGTGTCTTTTGTTTCATTCAGCAAACGAAATGAACGAATTGACTCGGAAAAAGATTCGTTCATTTTGATGAACGAGTTCGAGCATGAGAGTCAAGAACGCGCATCACAGAAAAGAGCAAGAAGACCATTTGAGCTTATAAAACTTACTCAATTTTTCATTGTCTGGAATCGTTTAAAGCCCTTTAAACAGTTGTCACTGAAAGTGTCTTTTGGACCTTGAACCGTTTGGTTCCCATTGAAGTGCATTATATGGAGAAAAATCCCGGAATGTTTTCATCAAAAACCTTAATTTCTTTTCGACTGAAAAAAGAAAGACATGGACATCTTGGATGACATGGGGGTGAGTAAATTATCAGCAAAAGCTGTTTTAAAAGTGAATTACTCCTTTAAGGTTATAATTAGGTTTGGGGGGTTTAGTCAGGCACTTAGTTGTGATGGGTAAGGTTAGGATAAGAAACTAGAGATTGCATTGTGTCACTGAATGTCCTCACAAAGATAGATGTACGTGTGTGTGTGTGTGTGTGTGTGTGTGTCTGAAGTTAAATTACTGCTCTATCCCCCCTGGTTGGGTTTCTTTTTTCCTTCCTGCAGGTTTCCAGTTTTGCTTTTCTTCTGTGATGTTTTTGTTTTTCAGGGATGAAACGACCCATCGGATGAATGCATGTCACAAAAGTGTGACCCTCTCCCTTTCTCTACCCTTTTTTCCTTTTTCTCACTCTCACTTGGTATCCGGAGTTTGCAGGCCTTTCTTTGTGATCCGTGGTGGATAATGGTCATTCCTGCTGCTCCGGCAAACAGTGGATCAGGAGAGCATTTCCAGGTGACCAGAAAGAGACCATGGGACAGAGCGAGGGCTAAATTGTACACAGTAAATATTAAAATATGAGTTGTGCTGATTAACAATTGTTATTTAAAGGTAGGGCTGTCAAACGGATTAATCGCATCCAAAAATAAAAGTTTACATAATATATGTGGGTGCACTGTGTATAATTTTTTATATATATATATATAAATACACACACATGCTAGTATATATTTAAGAAATGTTTTCATGTATATATTGTGTATAGATTTATATGTAATTTATATCATATATAAATATAAATATTTTATATATAAATAATATTTTTTTCTTAAATATACATGCATGTGTGTGTGTTTATATATGTAAAATAATTATACACAGTGCACCCAACACAAAAGTTTTGAACACAAACTTTTATTTTGGATGTGATTAATCGCGATTAATCGTTTGACAGCACTAATTAAAGGTAAACTACATAAATTGATTTCAGCATTTTTGCTTGCAAGAAATTTTTAATTCGTCAGAATACACTGATAATACACAAATCACAGTGACCTGTAAACCCTGATTTGAAGTTTTCCATTTATGTTTCTGTCATTTATGGTTGTTTCTTTGCCTATTTTCCTGAACTATTAATATAAACGTATCACAGTATCACACAGAAAAAAAAGGTTTTATTTACCAATAAAACTCCAACATGTGCGAAACCAACGTGGTTGAACGATATTTCGCGACAATGGGTTTCGGGAAACAGTCGTGAATAGCTAGTTGATTTCTCCAACGATGCATCGTAAAGCAGCGAACTGCATAGTTGTACGGGAAACACACCTGAATGGGGTTGCATTTTTATATAACGCTCTCAACGACGTTGGTAACATAACAGTAATTAATAGGATTATCCTTTTGCTTGATGACATTATCAAAAGGCTAATAATGTGTTGCTTATATTATACAAACCATGTTCCCACTCCATCTCAGAGTCAAAACGTTGCTTTCTTAAAAACGTTTTGATCAATTTAGAGTATCAGTGGAGAAAAACATATAACATAAAATTGTAATGTACATCATAAACATAATTCACCCACCCTCTGTATTGCTAAATGTACCTGATTTTTCATATCAACAGTAAAATATCCCGGGTTAACCGGGCTTCTTTTGAGACTCCCCTGCTTGCATTATTTAATGATATGCTAAAGCCCGCCGGCACGTTGACCATGATTGGTTACAAGTTAGTTTGTGATGTAAGAAACACCAGCGATTTCAAACCGAGTTTTTGACTTGGCAGTTTTAAGAAGAAAATACTATGCAACGCTTACTTTCCACAACCCAGTCAACAACCGATGGATAAAGTCAAGTCCCACCCAATGTTTTTCTCTTGTTCGATAGTGGTTTCGTAATCTCAGTCACAGCCTCCGTTTCATGCTGACTTTTGGTCAGAGTTACTAAGTCTGATTAATTCATCTGCAGGTCTGTTGAATCATTTTCAGCCACCAGCTGTTTGCACAGACGGCACAGTACGGCTCTCTAAGGAAATTTAGGTAGGTACTACTTTTTCCTGTTCCCACAAAAAGACAGTGGTATCATGTACCCTTCGGTGGTGTACAAAATATATCTTCGGTCTCTCCAGCAGACCTCCTCCTGCACCTCCTGACAGATTTAAAGAGTGAGAACAGAGATAGCCTTACAGAAAAAGGACTTTAGGATTACCATGGTACAGTCATGCTATCAGATGCAGATGGTAATACCATTGTACTTTGATAGTTCTACCATGTTTCTGAAAGATTACCATATTCATGTGCTGTTTCGTGTAGCATTCCAAGGTGCTAGCATGGAATATGTCTTAAAAACCAAAGTATGACCATGGTCTGTATCCAAAAAAACAATCATATTACTATGGTTTCATATCATAATACCTTATTAGTCACAGAAATGATGTATCAGACATTTATGGAGTAAAAAATGAGTTTACTCTATGCTTAAACTTTGCGATGCAATATTAAGCAGCTTTTCTTTGAAGCTTTTATTCTTTTCTACTTGTCTTCATCTGTTTTTATGAAGGTGTGTTTACTCCTGGAAAAGAGAGGGGGAATGTGTATGTGGTGTGTGTGTTCATATCACCGACAGCCGAGCGAGGTTATGAAAACAGTCATTCTTCCCGTCATCGCTTCATAGCCGGTGATTTAGCGGCGAGCCGCCCCGGTGCAGCAGTAAAACGGCAGGCAGAGATTTACAGTGCACTCTGGGATATCACTCAGCCCAGGGGCCACCTTGCCACATCGTCCCAGCTCACCTGCTACTGTGTTTTACCAGCCAAGCCTGAACAACCCCCAGACCTCACACACCCCAAACCCACTAGACCTCATTCAGAGAGTTAAGCTTCTGATTGATCAATAGAAACATCAATCATACCTGATTGATAAGAGCTTGTTGAATGTGAATAGAGACTTCAAGGATTTGCTGGGAAATGAACTGTACAGAACACATTGCAAATGTCATTCTTAATATCATAGAGTATATATACACACAACTGAAGAAAACAAGCCAGTAGAAAAAAACACACCAGCAAACTCATCATCATCAGTTTGACAAAAAAATGTGCTGAAAACACTCACATTGCAACCAAATACAGAAATGTGCTGGAATTGCTGCATTTGAAAGTACTTTATAGATCTCCAGTAACATCAAAACTAGTCAAACAGATAGCTATAGATCTGGGCATTGCTGAAACTACAAGATCAGCTTTTCAATATGGGATTTTCAGTTAAGGATATTGTGGTCCATATTAATGTTTTCACTGATATTTCAAGAATGCATAATCAAGGTAATTTATCTCTTGAACATGTCCAATTTCATTTCAGATGGTTTCGTCTGTCAGATTGTAATATGGACATTCCCGTTCACTGCTGTCATGAACTGCTTATGTAAGTTGCACACCGTGACTAAAGAATCACTGCAAATGTATCATGCATGACAAATATCTTTCCTCATGATCTTTTTTATATCTGCTATTTCTATGCTAACAATAATTGATTATGTCATGCCTCAATGCATTGTCTGTCACATTTTCTTCAGGGGTAGCGTAATTGGTTTGCCATGCTCTCTCCCTCTTGGGGTGAATGCTTTCTAGATGACATTAGCCTACTGTTGTTACTTTATCCGCTGGTATCTCTGAATGTATTCTTTTTAGGCGGCATCAGCTATTTAATGTGCTTTATGACAGGGTGCATGCATGGCACAAAATCCACAGTCCAACTTGTTGCAGATATGAGATCAGAAATTATTTATTCTTTATAAGCATGATTATTTATATTATTCTGTAATTCACGTGCATTTTATGGACTCTTCTATCTAAACCGTGAGGTTAATATTTTTTTCAGTACATTCAAATTCAGGTTTCGTAAGGGCAAACCGTGCAAAGAAGTATTTAAAAACAGATATTAATAGCATTTATAAAATAATTTGTTATGCGGAGTTTTAGGAGTGATGACCCTATTTACGTGCTGGAGTATCAACATTTCTGGATGAGTTGAGGCAGAGACCTGCACTCTTAAAAATAAAAGGTTATATGGTTTCATAAAGAGCCTTTGACATCCATACACTTGCAGAAAAAAAGGTACGAAAGCTGTCACTGGGGCTCTACCTTTTCAAAAGGTAAACTTTTGTCCATTTTAGGTAATATGATACTAATATGAACATTTTAGGTGCTAATATGTACATTTCAGGTGCTAATATGTACATTTTAGGTGCTAATATACATTTCAGGTGCTAATATGTACATTTTAGGTGCTAATATGTACATTCCAGGTGCTAATATGTACATTTTAAGTGTTAATAGTACATGTTAGGTGCTAATATGTACATTCCAAGTGCTAATATGTACATTTTAAGTGTTGATATGTACCTTTCAGATACTAATATGTACATTTTAGGTGCTAATATGTACATTCCAGGTGCTAATATGTACATTCCATGTGCTAATCTGTACATTTTAGGTGCTAATATGTACATTTCAGATGCTAATATGTACATTTCAGGTGCTAATGTACATTTTAGGTGCTAATATGTACATTTTAGGTGCTAATATGTACATTTCAGATACTAATATGTACATTTTAGGTGCTATTATGTACATTTCAGGTGCTAATATGTACCATTAAGGTACCAGTATACACCCTTTATGTACCGGCACAAAAGTGTACCTTTTGAAAGGTACAGCCCCAGTGACAGCTTTTGTAGCTTTTTTTCTGAGAGTTTGGGACTTTTTAAATGTACAAAAGCTTTTTTATATTGGAAAAGAGTTATTTGGATCAGAAAACTGTTTCACTGAAAAGTTTGGGAAACCAAAACTGGTTCTTCAATGGCATTGCTGTGATTGTGAAACCCCTTGTTTTGGAACCTTTATTTTTAAGTGTGTGTGATTGAGTCAACATTAAACTTCAGAAAATAAATACATAAAGTGTTGAAATCCTCATTATAGTCCTCTGTTTAATTTGTGATTCTGACAGTAATAGCAATGTCGTTTTGTTGTTGTCCGTGTGACTAATGGAGAGAGCATGTGTTTACTTTCGTCACCATGTGTTTACCTCAAACTACAGGGCCTGTCGTAAATGTCGGCATGAAGCTTGTGTGTGTGTGAGTGATCCTCACCAGGAGGGTGTGAACAGGAGCGGAGACATAACCCTTGATAACACCTGTTTCCTGTTTTCAGGTGATCAGTGCTAGATTTGTTGGACAGGGCCGAAGATCAATTGGTCACAGAAAGCCCCATCTTCCCCCAGTGTAGAGCGTGGGAAAGTCTGATTGGGTGAGTGTGCATTGAATTATTAACAGAATGACTGTGTACAGTATATTATTCAGAATCAACCCTGGTAAAAAACAAAAAAAGTCTGCATATAATGTAAGTAGTATTTCATTGTATGATTTATAAAATAGGCCCATTGAATTAATATATATATACACACACACACAATCATTCACTGTAGGGTTATTATAGTAAAATTAGTTTTGATCACCTTTGATCTGTGTCGGTTTGTAGTTCTATAGTTAGTTTTCCCCATAAACCTATAAAAAGAAGGTGATATTATGTATTTTCTTTATGCTGTTCACAGGTCAAAAATGTCTGTCTTTTCCGTGACAGTTTTTATCTCTCTCCCTAATATCTCTATAATGTGACCTGTTGCTACAAACCACATTTTTCTGATAAAATAACTAATTTATTCTCTTTGTAGCTTTGTAAAGAGACAATTATGTTGTAAAATGTGGGATGTGTGCTCCTCATTCAAAGATGTTGTACCAATATGAAGACGTTAATGGAAGAATGATGTCATGCATTTTAACCTGTAGAACATGTCCAGACCTGTTCATTTTTGTCTTTTCTTCTCCCGTAATAACCTTTGGTTAAACTCAATTTCAAACCGAACACTCAATTTACTGAAGCCAAGTTCATTAATTTTGAGGAATACATGCAGCACTTCAAGAATGAAGTGCATTTCTAAGAATTTCAATATCTTAGCTTTGATTATAGTGAAAATGTTCAAAGGCTCATCAGAATGATAGATGGATGGAGATCAGTGGGAAGATAAGTGGATGTATAAATGGAAAAACACCACTGGCAGTACTATAGTACAGAGATGCTAATACCATGGTGCTTTTGTGCTGTGAATATAATTAGGTACAACAAAAATACATGGTATTACCGCATGTACAAAAAAATATTCATGACTTATGAGAGATATTATATTTTGAGTACTACATACAAGCAGAAAGAAATATGGAGAATGAGATCTTTAATAAATTACATTCCCGAAAATTCAGTTTGGCAGATGAGATTTAGTCAAAGTAGAGTGGATTGTCAGTATTTTGAGATGAATTTCTCATATTTCACACCAAACACACACACACTCAGCAGGGTGATCGTTTCTGAAGGTCAGGAGGTACATGGGAATTATCACTTTTGGAGACTCTCACCTGTTTTCTTTGTGACCATACAAATCTCTGTGTCCCACGTCCAACATGTGAAACTGCTGTGTATGCGTGGACTCAAACATATGTCTTTCAGATGGTGTCTGTCACGGTGATTTAATGTTCAGGAGTGTGTGAATCCACATGAATATATCAGTATATCAGATTGCAATTGATTTTGAGTTTCAGTATAATATTTATAAAGGTCCTTATCAATAAATTCCTTCTAATGTCTTAAATGGTACAGCTTTATAAAACTTAACAAAATACCATTTGAACCTTGTAGTTGCCTCAGACTTCCATTCCTTTAGTCGTCACTAAAATCCAAATTTTCAAATGCAAAATCTGCCATAATTGGCTTGATAATTCATTTATTTCTTCTATTAAATTTTTTTGTGGGACAACTTTTTTTTTTCCCTCAGAAATAATGGATTCAGAAATCAGACACTATTAAAGAGAATATACTGAATGACATAAGCGTTATTAAGTCAACGTATAATTATCTTGGCAGTGGGTTCACAACATGGGGTCACACCTCACACCTATTCCTAACATACTGTGATGCGACAGATGGGAAGTTATCATTAGAGAGCATTAATTTCTTTTGCGTTATCCTCAATAATCGTTTGTGACAAAGAAAACCGTGCAAAACTATTCAGCAACTACATACACAGGAGGCACTCAGTTCAGCATGAGGTTACTGTATATCTGAAGGGGTTTCTTTGCCTCATCTGTACAATGAATTTTTGTTTGAGCATTTTCCCCCTGCCAAATCACTTTATTTGTTATGAAAATAGGCCTTCTGTACCACCCTGCCTTAAATGGGCTATATGTAAGATTTTTCGTATGAATTTTGCCTGGAAAATCAAAAGGATTAGGTATCAAGTGTGCGCCTTTCCCGAGAGCCTCTCTTTAGTACTATGAAACAAATGCTTCAATGCGTTCAGGATAATGCCGAAAGAGCTATTCTGTACTGTAATGTCAATGTGTCATGTTGTGTTCAAGCACAAGCGCTCTTGTAAAAATTGGTTGCAATCTGAAACATCACCTATAGAGGCCGCTAAAAAATACATATAGCACCTTTAAATTAGTATTACAAAAATTTGCCTCCCCAAGCTTAAAATGCCTCAGATGTCGCTAATAACAAGGGTTATTCATGGTTCAGAAACATAAATCACAGAAGTGGGGATAAATCAATTGCGGAGAGTAATTGCAACAGAGTTGCTAAAAGATTACAAATCAGGGAATGATCCAAATACAGCCTCAAAATTGTAATTTGCACAGCACAATTCAGTTCTGTGCACTTCCGTTCCATGGAAAGCAGGCGGTAAAACCATAACGTTAATCTATAATGACCCCAATTTGCATAAAAAGAGGGCGTATATTTGCACATTTAGCGCCTGATTAGTGAATAAGAACGGTTTCGGCGCTGAACTGTTCACTGAATTCCCCACCGTATGTCTTACCATCACTTTTTATCTCTTTATTTACTCACCCTCTCTTTTTTATATAAATGTCAGTTGTACATTGGGCGAGTGATGATCTAAAAGCTTATAGAGAGAGAAAGGTCAGTCGTGATGGTTAATTGATTTTATAGTGACATTGGAGGAGAGTGGAAGGAAATTGCTGTCTCTTATGAGTCCCATTTTACCCAGGGCTAACATGACACTGTGACAGTATTATTTGGCTCAGCAGTCTGGGAAAGGCGGCGATCATATTACTGTTATATCACCCATCCACAATCATTTAGATTACACACACAATTCTCTCACATCAATTACGTTATTATTATACCCAAAGACATTGGCAGACAAACTGAGGATTGCGATGCAAAGCCTATAGCAGGAGCGACGCACATTCGCGCTAACACATCCGCCGTTTAGGGGGAGATTGGGGTTTTATTGGCCGAGCCGGTGGAGCGGGACTGCAGGATAATGGGTAGTTATCCTGCCCGCAGTTTCGGCTTGCCAGGAGCACGGAGCCTTCACGAATAAAACGCAAGAATCGCTGTAATCGGAAGCTAAACAGGAATTTTTCCGAGGGCGCATGGATGTTTAGCCCCCTGCTGATTGGCCTGGATACCAGGGGCCCGAGCAATCTCATTCCACTTTACAGAGAGAGAGCCTTGTCAAGGTCAGCGGAAAGTAAAGTCAGATTGAAAGGGAGATAGGTGGGAGATGCTGTTAGATTCACTATCTCTTTCTGTTCTCTTCCCATTACAGTGACTCATATTCAGTCTGACACTAGACTTTAAACCCGGGGACGGTGGATAACGCGGGAACAGAGAGAGCTCACGGCTGTCACTCATGATGATTGATTGGCAGGGGTAAGCGCTCATTTGATCTGAAGAGTCCCAGTTGTGTTTATGAGTGTGTGTGCTTATGCATAAATGAATACATATTTTAGACAAGTATGATTTTTTTTAAAGAGCAATAGTAAGTTCATTTCAGTAGAATATAGTAGAAGTTGATATATTTATGTATATCCATTAATAAATATAATTTAATGCCATAGAGCAGAGATTTTCAAACTTTTAGATGCAATGGAGTCCCAAATGTGACCATCCTTGACACAATTTATACACTGAAAAACATATATTATCAATATATTAAGTTAAAGCATATATTTTTTTCTACTCACTGTAGAATGTACAATAATGTACTGTTACATGTATAATTTATTTGTTTAATTTATTTTTTTTTATTAAAAATAAAATTGTATTTAAAAAAAATGATCTATTTAACATATTAATAATTAACTTTTTTATTTGTAATTATATATATATATATATATACATATTCTTTTTTTTTTTTTTTACAGTTTTTCTTTAGACAGACCCCAAACACCCCTGGGTACCCTTACCATAGAGGTTCTTTAGATTAATAAAAGCGTGTGTATTCTAATGTGTGTTACGACATCAGTCCATGCTTTAAGCTTGAAGCCGTTGTAATATCTGCAGTTTTGTCATATCTGATCTTAAATGTTTTATGATTGCAATCTCAATGACTTCACATAATGTGCTCTGAAATCAATAGCTGTCACTGTCTATCAGTTGAAGACATATGAGCTACACAAAAACACACACACACACACACACACACACTTAATCACATACATTGCCATTTCAGATTTAAAAAGCAAAATGCCAATTATATATTTATTAAATGATATATAAAGATCCTCTATTGACTGATAGTAGACTTCAAACTGCAGCATGATTAGTGTATTACACAAGCCTGTGTTATACATATAGTTAAATAATAATGTAATATACTAATAGTTGTCATAATCCACAGGCTAATATAATTATAATTACACTCATTTATAATTACACTGCTATTTCAAGTTTTCTAAATACATTTTTTATTACATTAATCAAAAGTAAGAGTCAACAATTTACATTTTTTTAAAAAATTTTTAGAGTAATGGCTGCTGAAAAGGAATAAATTACATTTCAAAATAGATAGGCTATTTTAAATTAATAATATTTACAATATCAGGGTTTGTACTGTATTTTTGATCTAATAAATGGAGAGCATCAGAGGTTTGGATTTGGATTAGGAGAATATTACCGACCCCAAACTTAAAACTGAAGTTTGTGTTGATGTGCTCAGATCATGAATGCGTTAAATTACTCCAATGAATTTTCTAAAATTTCTTATTTCAGTTGACTCTCTTGTTAAAACCAATGATTAACAAAGATGCCTGTTTTAATACCAATACTGTAAGTCATCGCCGGTATAAGTTATGTATCAAGATACCAAATGATAATTGCAATACCTCAAATGGCAGTAAATTTGAGACATTTGCATTTTAAACACCATTAGTGTACTCAGTTTGTTCTGAAAGAGATATGTGGTATTTTATGTAAATGAATGTAGCATTTAGCATTATTGCAACTGTATATAATTGAGCTAAAATGTGTATTGGGGATATGTTTAATTTATCAGAGTCAGGCCCATCAGAGGACTTTGGATCGAATCTAAGCAGCATCCAATCATGTTGAGTAGACTATGCCACACAATAACTGTTTTGAATGCATCGTTTAAGTCACAAGGCAACTTTGTTCCAATTTATCCCGGAAATGGGTGACCAACAATCCAACCTGAATTCAGCAAATTAAGGCTGCAGCAATCCTTATCTAAAACCTTTGTTCTGACCAATGCCAATTTAGCATTGCTTTCCCAGCCCTTTGCTTTTGGATTTCACATTCAGCAGTCAAATTAAAGCTTGTTCGAAAGCCAAGTACCTACTTTGATTCTGAGGGAATTACCAAATGTGTTTCATAAATGAAACGGGGGATTAATTGATTCATTGATAAATGTAATGACGTTCTTTTCACACGCGACATCTCCGTGGTAGAGTCTGCGTATAGTCTTTATTCATCTACTGGGATACGAGAAGTCGAGAACTGACAGTAATTACTGCAGATGAGGCGACTGACAAGCTTATCAAACGGGATTCAAAAACCAGCAGCAACATCAAAGAAGTGCAATTTATACACATCAAAAAACAGCTTTAGCCCTCGGTGCTTCACTCGCACACTTACAGCGCATCAAACAACTTAAGTGCCTGTGCTTCACTCCAACAATACATGTCTCTCTCTCTCTCTCTCTCATCTCTCGAAGTACCAAAAACACCTTTTGGGACATATCAAATAGTTGTTTTTAGGAAAGAGTGTCAAACCTTAATGTGAACAAAGCTGAAATGTCTGCAATGCTTCATGTTAATTGTTTGTAATACTGTGGGAGGTGAAAATATTTAACTTTGGCAACATATTTAGAATTTTTGTAAATCATTGATCTGTCAAATGTGTCAGATTTTATTACCACCTGGCATCCAGCTAATACTAAGATGATTACAGGCAATCAGAATATAAATTACTGAAAGATATATATATATTATCCACCTGTTTCCGGGGGGCGCTACTGACGCTTTTGACTGCGTCAACATCTGACGCACATGGCACCCTTTAGCGTCAATATGAGATGCGCCTCCTAGTGGTCTAACCTAACCCTACCCCAGACCTAAACCTACCCGCGTCATCTAACTGATACTAAAGGTTGCCAATATGCGTCGGTCGGATTTAGACACATGGTCAAAAGCGTCAGTTAGATGACGCCCTAGGATGAGCGTCTTCTAACTGACGCTAAAGGTTTCCATGTGCGTTGGATTTAGACGCATGGTCAAAAGTGTCAGTTAGATGACGCCCTAAGATGAGAATGCATTGAAAATAAAGTGGGTGCAACTTCCGGTCAGGTGGCGGAAGTAGCATACCAATGGTATTTTGTGTGCTATTTAGCGAAGAGGCTAGGTGTTTTTCGGATAATGTTTTACTATTTAAACTAAGTCGCAAACCTTTATGAGAGGTGTCGTTACGGAGCTCAGGGACAACATGTGCTGTTCGTGGTTGTACAAACTAATTCAGTGGCAAATTTTATTATCCAACAATCTTGGACTAAAGATTTTAAGTGAAAGCTACTGTGAAGCAACTTATTCAGAACATGAATGACACAGTAAACATTGCATGGTATATATATATTATAATATATAGGCTATGAGGCAAGTAGACGCTGAGTTTCGGTTTATTTATGAGATGAGCTGCAGTACAGTTGGCGGCGCCTCCGTGTCTTTATTATTGTCTGTTATATTTACTTATTATTTATTAAATCCAGGTAAATTGTGGATGAAACATTGATTGAAATTAAGATACAATTAATACAAAACAAAATTAACTTTAAATAAAGGCTCAGTGCTTTCTAAAAGTTAAAGATTATTTTTGTGTCACGTCCCTCATGTGTATTTTCCTCCTAATGTCTGGACTCCTTTATTAATATTATTGAAATACTAATATTGAAAGTCATTGAGTTCCAAAACAATACTGGGCCCATTGATATTCAATGAATCGACAAAAAAAAAAAAAAAAAAAAAAAAAAAAAAACGAATAGATATTTTTCAAAATACCTTCTGTTGTGTTTTGATATGTGGACAGAATTTTCAAAAGGACACTTTTGGTAACCTATCCTTTTAGAAACTGTATAGCAAATAAATTGTCTGGCATATATAAATTCAGCTTGTTTTTAATTTTTAGAAGTACTAGAGTTTTTAAGCAATTAGTATTTGATAAGTCACTATAGTCTTTTTTTCCCTGTTGTGATGTAAATCCGAGTGAAACGGCTTCTTGAATGATGTAAGATAGGACTTGATTTTGTCCATTGGGAATTGATTGGATCATTGGGTGGTAGTGGTTTGTTATTGGATGATCTCATGTGAGTGACAGGTGTCCCCGCCCTCACGCCAGTTAACACATCATCAGAGAGGAGATGTCGCTGCAAGAGGGAGGGGAAGTTCTTTTGATTAAAGATTGAGAGCACATAAAAAATAATAATGATAATGTGCACGGATAAATCATTTCTAAAAAAAACTCCAATATTGCATTGAAAAATTAGAACTGTCCATTTTGATTTCACTGTGTCTTTAACATAACACATTCGAACCAGCAGTTGTCTTTTCTCTTTCTGGAGTTAAGAGCAGGATTAGAGTAATCTAATCTGGCAGTCTGTTTCAGGGACACTAACAAGCGAGTGTGAAAGAAAGGCAGCTCTAATGGCTCAATCATTTACTGCTCAATTTTATGCCATTATTATATCAAAATATTGGCCCACAGAAATATTGGATTTTACCAGAAATGTACATACTATAATTTGAAGTGCAGTGCGTGGCTTTTATTCATTAACTTTATACTTAAAGGAGCTGTATGCAAGATTGTGGCCAAAACTGGTACTGGCACTACAATTTAGGGTGTATCCCCCCATTCCCCCATGACTCAAGGTTGCCAGATATGCTGCAGGAACGTAGGCTGCTACAAGAAGCTCGAGTCCTACACATTGAGTTTTTTTCTGTTAATTATTTATTTCGGACTTTTTCAAGAAATATTTCGGATTCGTATCGAGGTTTTATTTTTTTATTTTTTGGTTTCGCAACGTTAGACGTTTTTTTTATCCGATTCCAACACGTTTATATCTCCAGCTGTGGTAACTAGAGAAGAGCTGGCAACCCGAATTGAATCTGTGATTGGTAGATCGAAAACACAACTTGACAACATCATCAACCGTCAAGGGCTGCGACTTCACTTTTTAAATGACAATATCCTGTCCGGACTACTGTCGTCAGTGATATAAGTATTTGAAATGATCATGATTTCTTAATGTCTAGTGACATGTCAGGGAAAATTTATGATTAATTGAAATAAAATGTCTTGCATACAGCTCCTTTAACTTTAAAGGGTTAGTTCACCCAAAATGAAAATTCTTTCATTAATAACTCACCCTCTTGTCATTCCAAACACACTAGACTTTCGTTCTCCTTAGGAACACAAATGAAGATCTTTTTGATGAAATCTGAGAGCTTTCTGTCCCTTTATTGACAGCTGTGCAACTAGTTTCAAACACCAGAAAGTTAGTGCTTTGAAAATTCAATAACGCACAAACTCTTGAATTCCAGTAAAATATCATTTTGTCAATGTTGTTACTATAAACCAAAGGAGATTCATTTGATAGCCTGCCAGTGATTGTAATTTTAGGGAGAATAGCATGAATTCAGATTGTTTATAGGTCACATTCAAATATAGTTTCAATGTAATCCAGTTTCAGAAAGTGACCAACTACAAGGAAACGCTAAGAGTACTTCTTTTCAGCCCCCCTTTCTCTCTCTCTCTCTCTCTGTGTGTGTGTGTGTGTGTCACCCTTTTCACTCTCTGATAGCTGTTAGGTGGTAGATAAAGAGATTGGAGTGTTTTATTGATCTGAGCGTCCGGACTACAGCAAGACCAATGACCTCCAATCAACACCTGCCAAGACAGTTTAGAGCTCACGTTCTGAGAACGCTCACGTGAACACACACCTATAGATAAACACCCCCATCGCTGTCCTTACGCATCGACAAGCGCTCAATCAGCTAATTAGGGTTAACGAGGAAGTGTGTACATTCAGAAATCAAGCTCAAGCGGAGATTGAAATTGAATAAAGAGTTACCACTGGTTTCGCTAGTAAAACATGGTGTCGTACATTACGTTCATCTCAGTTCCATCCCCTCCTCCCTCTTTACACATTAGTTAGCCAATTACTGAGTGGGACTAGGGAAGAGGTCATATTCTCCAGAGGAGAGGGAAGTGTCAGACACCGCTAGACTTATATGCGCGCACACACACTCACACACATAAGACGAACTAATAATTCCCGAGGGATCATACTGTATGTGCCTGCCTGTACATATATTGTATGCATATTTGTTTTGTAGTAAATATTTTTATTACATTTATATTTTTAGACATCTTTATACTCACTTACAGTAAGGTAAGGCAGAAATGTCAATTACCAGAATAGCTCAAGTAATATAATACATCAGCTACCTGAACTGATAATTGCACTATATTATATCATATCAATCATATTATTTCATATTATATTATATTGCTGCAAGGGATACTTCAGGATTTAGCATTAAGCTTTGTATTAGTAGAAAACCTGTAGTATTTTCGAATTACCATGCTTTCCACCCTCATATGAGACGAGATTTATGTATTTTTTGTCTGGAAAAAATCCTCAGATGACAGAAAAATTGTAATTTTGCGTCATCGGAGGATTTTTTGGCCAGAGGCTAAAGACTACAGTCAGTAGTAGGGCTGTCCCGCATGTTCTCAACCCGCCCATCGAGGGTGGATCTCACTCACAGAATGAACACATATTGTCAGCCATCTTTTTTTGGATGCTAAGCTAGCAGAGTCTTGTTCTGTGGAGAAAGCTGAGTAGTGAAGGTTACCATCCTCTTTATCCCGGACATGTCTGGCCGTCGATGTCCAGGATTCAGCTCTTGCTTTACCTTTTGTTTCAGTCTAACTGAATTCATTCTGATTGGTGTTTATATGAACGCTAAACAAGTGATCGGTTGATGTGCGTTTTAACATTGCTAAGAAAATTCCCGCTCCTTCGTGAGAGAATGAGACCGATAACTTACGACTTACGGGTGTCGCTCATCGGTAATCACGCCACCGGCCTCGCGCTATTGTCCCGCGGCCCTCACTCGTCCCGCTCGCCACAGTAAACACAATGAATGGCGACTGTAGAACGCAAAAGCCGAATCCCGGACATTTTGGGCGATCTCGAAACACATTTTCGGGCAGACTCATCACGGAGACTCACTAGTAGCCTAGACTTGTTGTTTAACTACTGCGCTCTGTTACCGGTAGGCGTGGCCTCCTTGGGCAGCGAAGCAAGTGCATTCTGGGAGTTGTTGTCTTTCATCCACATAAGCCAAAAATACATTTTCTGGCTTTTCTCAGTCTAGAAAGCTCCAAATTCAAAAATAATTTCACATTTCTTCTACATAAATTACACATTTTAAATACACATTCATCTTTCCAGAGGTGAAGTATTATTATATAAATGATATACATTTATTTTAGTACATTTAGACATTTTTAGACATTTTCTTACTCAAACAATTTAATAAGGTAGTAACATTAATGTCAATTAATTTGCCAATACAATATATCAGCTACATATGCTGATAATTGCCTTTATATACTATATTGTATTGTATTGTATTGTACTGATGTATGTTAAATGGGCTTAAAAACCACACGTAATAACTTGTACCTTACAATTAGCTTGTCTGTTGATTATCAACTATTTCTTATTGAAATATTAATCTGAGTCTATTATTTTATAATGTGAGAAGAGTTAGGCTGTGGATTGATATGAAACTATACCAAATATATTTGAAGGTGTACATTTGCTCAGATTGACCAATCAGAATTAAGCATTCCAGAAAGGCATGTAATAAAAAGAACTAATTAATAACCAGTAAATAGCTTAGTCATGACATGTAGATTACATATATATATATATATATATATATATATATATATATATATATACAGTGTACAGTTGTTTTTAAAAGTGCCTTATTCAACTATAAATTAATATAAAAAAGAAGTACCTTATTTTTACATGTTTCTTTGTTTTACAATGCTTTTTCTGCTCTGTTCCAAAAATCCTAATTGTTCCATCAGACCAGAGTTGGTTTATCCTTGTTAGTGTGTGTGTGTGTGTGTGTGTGTTATTATTAGACAATCAGTTTCACCGCCTTGCCAGTCCACTACCCACAATTCCAGTGCTGCACTGGGACTTTCCTGATGAAAGAATGTGAGTATGTGGTTGTCTATTAAGATATGTAAATTTCTAATCTCTCAAAGCCCGCTTTCACACCATCCTCTCCCTCTTTCTCTCTCGCACACTCTTCCCTCGCTTCTTTTTCGCTGCCTCTCATGTCAACAGCAGTATTATAGTGATTTGTGTAGTGTATTTCAGAACTGTCTTTTGAGAGCACAGCTCATTGCTAATTAGAATCATAGAGGATGAACAAAGCTGGATGTCAGGCTTTAATTAGTACATGCACAAACGTATATTTCACACACTCTCTAGGCATGCAGGTATTCACAAACACTTTATGCACATCATCATCACACTTTAAATGCAATTATACTTCTGCCAATCACAGTCGTCACCGTCTGTAATACCTGCGTAATTCCTCAAATCTTCTGCTGAATGGTCCTGGTGTCCTGGTGGACATCACAAAATCTGAGAGCAGAACATTCCCAACAGGCACATCTAACCGTTCTGGGGAAAATGAGACAAAAGCCAAGGAAAGGCAAATGAGTGTAGAAGGACACAGATAGGTGTGGACAGCTTAGGACATGCATCATCAAGAAACGGTGACGCATATGAAGTAAAGCAGAATAAGGACGTTAACTGTCAGAAAATGATGCAGATTGATTAATGTGGATGATGCATTGTAAGAGTGCAAATGAGAAACGTGGTTTGTGGAAGTGTTGTTCTGGTTGTAATTGTGACCCTTTTTAAAGGAGTAGTTCACTTTAAAAAAATTAGGCCTTCAGTTATAACATTTAAAGTCAAGTCAAATCAAGCTTATAATGTTGTTTATATGTCTATGTGGTCAACACCATTGCTGAGTATTTTCTCCTTAAAGGAGTAGTTACCTTTAAAAAAAAAACTTTTGCTGATAATTTACTCACCCCCATGTCATCCAAGATGTCCATGTGTTTCTTTCTTCAGTCAAAAAGAAATTAAGGTTTTTGATGAAAACATTCCAGGATTTTTTCCATATAATGGACTTAAATGGGGTCCAAACGGTTCAAGGTCCAAATGAGAGTTTCAGTGCAGCTTCGAAGGGCTTTAAATGACACCAGACGATGAATAAGGGTCTTATCTAGCGAAACGATCGCTCATTTAAAAAATAAATATAAAAGTTTAAGTTTTGTAAGCAGAACTCAGAATCTTTTTTTTCGAATAATTTTGTTCATTTCGTTCGTTGAATGAATCAAATGACTCGAAAAAATATTTGTTCATTTTGATGAACTAGTCCAACCCCCTCCCATAATATTCAATAATCCACTAAAACTGTAATGTTGTAAAATATAACCTTTTTTTTTTCTTCAATATATTTTAAAATGTAATTTATTCCTGTAATGGCAAGGCTGTATTTTCAGCATCATTCCTCCAGTCTTCAGTGTCACATGATCCTTCAGAAATCATTCTAATATGCTGATTTGAATCAACATTTCGAGTTATTATCAATATTGAAAACTGTTACTTAATATCTATAATCATGATTTTTTTCCCCAGGATTATTTAATGAACAAAGTTCAAAAGAACAGCATTTATTTGGAATAGATATCTTTTGCAACCTTATTAAATTCATCACCGTCACGTTTTATCTGTTTTAATGCATCGTTGCCTAATTAAAATATTCATTTCTTTACGAAAACAATCATACTGATTTTGAACGGTATATATTGTATATAAGTTGTTTGTTAAAAGATGTTGAAATATCTGCCAATTAAATACCTTGATAGATAGATATATCTATTAAGAAATTACAAAGTTATACTATTATAATGCAACACTCAGACAATAAAAGATAATGAAGCTAATAAAAATGGGGAGAGGAAATTGCAACTGTGTGTGGAGCATGTTAAGGAGTTTGATCCAATATGCAGATAATGTACAAGCAGCTCAGGGACACTTTCTTTGGGTGGTATTATTTATTTATTTTTAAAAGTAAATTATAAATTCCATATATTTGTGATTTAGCTGTAAAAAAGGCAAACACAATAAAAAACACACTGGCTTAATTTCAGACAATATAATTTAACCTAACTCAAGGATGTCAAGTATAATTTGTTTTAAATGTTTGAAAACATAACTTTATTACATTTATTTTTATAGACTTTGTTTAATTTTAAATAATTATATAAAAATTTATTAAAATTACTGCATTTTTTTTTTATCAAAATGAACAAAATTGATATAATGATTCAATACATCATCATTCCTTCTTTCAAAACATGTTTTTGTCTTAACGTGATTCACAATGGCTGGCCAGTTGGCCTCTCACACTGAACGCGTAACGAAAAAGCGAATAGTTCGCTTCAAAACCATTCACATTAGCCGCGACGCGAATTTGCGACATTTAGAGCTTCAATATTCCAAAACTTTCACGCCGACAGCTGAGAAAACATGGACACTTCATCCTCATCATCCAGTGAAGACGAGCTTTTCATTTTGTTACATTTTCAAAGTAAACACGGTCTCTGTCTCTATCTTTGACGATAAGTGTTAGCTTTCTATCCCAAATATAGTTTAGCCTGCTAACGTCAGCCTACACAGCACAGGACTATACAACGACTAAAACGATCACACAACATACTCACAGTCGTGATAACCAAGTTGGTTGGCAATGCTACGCCACACATTATCTTTCAATTCGTTGTCCTTATAGTTTTTATTCATTTTGTCAAACAAAACAGGGTTTGTCGACACACGCAATCAGAAGGTCCGTCATTGTTGCTGTGATGTCACCTTTGTTTCCCTGTATGTGATTGGCTGAAGCCTTTTCTGTCGCCGCAAAAGAAAAAAAAGCCGTTTTTTCGCCGCAACAGATTCGCGTTCGGTGTGGAAGCACTCATTACACAAACAGCTGATCAAAAAATAAAACCATCGCGTGAATTATTCGTGCATCAAAATCACGTCCAATGTGAAAGGACCTTTATCGGTGTTTATATTTTAGACGTGATGGGATGGTTTCCATGAGAATTTGCGTACACAAGTTACTCGCTCTTGTCTCGTAAACTAAAATATCTGAAAACTTGATTCCAGCTACTTTGACGAGTGTATAGGTTAGTTGTCACAACGAGCGAGAAAATTTGAAATGGAGCAGCTAAAACACCCATTTAAAAAAAAAAAACACACAGAACAGGGGAGAGTCTGCTGCCAAAAACAGAATGTGTCAGAGTTCGTAATAAAACCAGAATCAACATTGGTTTGGCTTTTCAGAGATGGCGAGAACTGAGAGATGTTGTAAAACCGATGGGCAGATGGTGTTTTATTACTCAATGGGTGAGTAAGGTGTGTGAAGGGTCATTTCGTTCTGATTGCTAGCGCTGTGCTGGAATTTATTTACAAGGAAGTACCATATTAATGGGTAAAGCTACAGTAACGTCTTCAGCTGGTCAGCTTGAGCTCTTTTCGATATTTTATCTTTACATTTTTGCGAATTATTTTGTTTCATAGTTGTTTAATTGTTTAAATATTGCTGAATTGGATGTTTAATGGCATATTCCTGTGAAAACTTACCCCATATATGTTCCAGCTATTAGAAGCATGTAAAATTTTTGTGGTTGGTAACAGTGGAGATGACCTATAGCTTTTTATTTTTGTAGCTAAAGCTGTGTCTGTTCAGAAATTGACTTTCAAAAATAAATCCACCCTGAGGAATATTCACTGAAGTAAAAAGTTTAACAACTGGCACAAGTTTCCCTTATAGCCCTATATGTAAAAAGTAGTAGTACTTTTATTTTCATAAATATAGTTTTTATACATTTATCTCATTAACCATTAACATTTTATTGCGATTTTGAAGCCATATCAAATCTCCATTTCTTTTCCATTTTTTTCACTCTCTCGCTCTGCCTCGGGTCTTGTAGGTGCTAGACGGGGAGACATTTAATCGGCCGAATCGAGCTTTCATATCTATTACAAAAATCAAATAATGCACCATGATTTACTCCCCCTAGCAACCAAGGCGCAGAGCCATAGCAACTGGCATAGCCCAAGGTGCTAGGTTTAATCAGGTTGAAAATATTTCAATTATTGTGTTGGTTTTGTGTGGGTGTGTGGTGTGTGTGTGTGTGTGACCTAACTCGGGATCATTTTGATTTGAACAGGTAGGAGAAATAGTGCGGTAAGAGGAAATGGAATCACTGGCGTTTTACCTTTGTTTTGGAGTGTGTGTGTGTGTGTGTGTGTCTGTTGGATCAGTGACATTTGATTCTTGACTTTCCTGACAGAATCTGTGGACAAAACATCAAATCTTATCCGTCTGATTTGAAATGAGACTCTCTGTCTTTGTCTCTCTTTCTCTCACTCTCTCTGTTGTTTAGTGTTAAATATTCACGCAGCTCGTTCACAGTCCCGGGAAGACGCATCAGCTCCCATTTAGCACTTGGTGTTTAGGGAAATACCATCCGAAACCTGGAATCCTTCAGGGGATAAACACAACTCGCAAGGATAACGCATATAAAATGTGTGAGTACACGTGCCTGTACGTGTGTTGGTGTATGTGAAGAAGAAGTGTAAGTGTGTGTTCTAGTTTGATGTCCTTGGTAGGTTGCACACTAAATGAGCTATGGCTGTTATTACCGTGTCTGCTCACCCTAGCGGCCTGGGCAGAGTTCAACCTGACATTAGTCACGCCTAATACTGCGAACCGCTGGAGTGCTTTGCCTAGAAGGCCAATAGTAAGGCCCTGCTTCATATTAGCAATAACATACAGGATTGGTGATAATTAAAGGTGAAATAAATATTGAATTTTAGCCGTTTAAATGACATGGACCTGGTTTCACAAGACAGGGCTTAGATTAAGCAGGATTAGGCCTTCAGTTATAACATTTCAAGTCAAGTCAAATCAAGCTTTTAATGTTGTTTGTCTATGTGGTCAACACCATTGCTGAGTATTTTCTCCTTAAAGGAGTAGTTCACTTTAAAAAAAAACTTTTGCTGATAATTTACTCACCCCCATGTCATCCAAGATGTCCACATCTTTCTTTCTTCAGTCGAAAAGAAATTAAGGTGTTTAATGAAAACATTCCAGGATTTTTCTCCATATAATGGACTTCAATGGGAACCAAACAGTTCAAGGTCCAAAAGACAGTTTCAGTGCAGCTTCAAAGGGCTTTAAAACGATTCCAGTCGATGAATAAGGGTCTTATCTAGCGAAAAAGGGCTTTAAACGACACCAGGCGATGAATAAGGGTCTCATCTAGCGAAACGATAGCTAGTTTCAAAAATAAATAAAAAAGGTTAAGTTTTATAAGCACAAATGCTCGCCTTGCTCTGTTCTGTGATGTGCGTTCGTGACTCTCCTGTTCGAACGAATCTTTTTTCGAGTCATTTCTTTCATTTTGTTCGTTGACTACACGGGTCAACCATGTGATCGTCAACGAGTGGATCTCTGAGTTGGTGTGAGTGAGTGGAGGCGGGGCTAATTTGCATATTCGTAGAACTGCGGATACTAGGGGTGGTTTTGGCGCAGTGGATAAGACACATGCCTTTGGTGTGAGAGACCCGGGTTCGAATCTACTGCAAGACACCAATGTGTCCCTGAGCAAGACACTTAACCCCTAGTTGCTCCACAGGCATGCAACTTCTGACATATATAGCAATTGTAAGTCGCTTTGGATAAAAGCGTCAGCTAAATTAATAAATATAAATGTACTAAATGAGGCTAGGGTGTAGAATTCAAGCTTTTTTAAGGAATTCAAGGGAAAAAAAAACGTGTAAATATGTCATTTTGGTGATCAAAGATGAGTTAGGGATACAGTTATAGACTACAGAGGGAATTTAAGTGGCCTTTATAAATGTCCACCTAGAAAAAAAAATACTGGTGTGCATCTTGAGACAAAACAATGGCTCTGACATATTTTAAGATATGTCACTGCAAGTTGCTTTGAGTTCAAATAGCTCAAACAGGCATTTTATTCTGGTTTAAGCCTCATCTGTGAAATGAGGAAAGAAGTCATCATTAGGGTCTATTTTCGGCTGATTTTGCATTTCTATATGCTCAAATTAAAGGGGACCTTCAAATTCTTGATTTTGTTTTTTTGGGGTTTACTAGAATAGACTTTCATTCTTCAATGTTAAAAAAAACAACATTATTTTTTACATAAACCTCTTTTCCACCATTGGGCCAAACCGTTCTCTTTGCTCAACAACCATTCTACTCCATGCCAGTCTGGCCCAGCCAATATGGATATGGTTTCATTTTCCACTGTGGGGCTCATAACATATCTCTTTGGAATGTAATACAAATGCCTCAGTCGTTATTAATTTGTGTTCACATCGTTAGCGTGCTTAGCCAGATACAGGGAAACTGCTAGCCAGGTAACCGACAAGTAACCAATCTAGTGATGTAACTACACGGCTCAATTGGAAATACAATTGGAACCGCTTCTTACTCTTAGATCCTTACTCTTAGAGGTAAAAACCTAACCCATTTAACCATAAAGTTGAAAGTACTTTTTTATTTATAATTAAAATAGTCAAACCTTTTCCTTTTTATACGCATCAAAATTGTATCAGTAAAAAGAGTGAGCAAAATAGTTTCATCATTATTAATTGTTTGAGTGGGTAATGAGTAATTTACATATTCCACATTTATCATGTAGTTTGATTATGGGTTAATTATTTTTGCTTAGATGATTAATAGAAATTTCTTAATTAAAATAGTATTCAGTATTCCCTACAGTAGATAATTGTTTTTATGTGGGTTAATAGTTTGAACAGCAGTAGGTGAACTCAACTTATTTATTTACTTGTCATTTTCTTTTTCTAGAATACAGAAAGAAAAAATATTTCTCCTCTTAAGCATTTAGCAGTTTTATAATGATTATTGACATTTACTCAGGCATGCTATTTTTGGCAGATGCACACAGCTAGATCTGTATATCAAAGGTACAGTTGATCATGACTCCAAACAATCACTGCTTGTAAACAGTGTAATTGAGCTCAACTGTCTTTCTCTTGTTCTTTGACTCTTTGAGCTAAAGGTTCACGAGAGAGAACAAGGGTTAAAAGAGAATGAGAGAACACTCACACAAACCCTTTTTAATTGCAGGAAGACTATGCCCACTGGGCCGCACCAAAGCAAATGGAAACTGAAATAAGATTTGTCAAATGAAACATTGGAAACAATGGACACTATTTAATTTAGCATATGAGTTATGCCAGCTTTAAACCCATTATATCTCATGGACTTGAGCCAGAGAGAGAGTGTGTGTGTATGTGTGTGTCCATTATTTTTTATGTTATTTTTTTAATGGATTACAACAATTATAATTGTTTACAAATGCAATACCAGTGGATGTTTGCTTAATTTTCCCCTTCAAGGCAATTTTATATTAATGGAAACTTCCGATCATTTCCTTTTGAAAATTTTCTGCTCTCCTGTCAGCGTAACAGATTTTACGAAGAATGTTCAACATGATGGAAATGACTAATCGCTGATGTTCACTTTACTATTAGCACGCGGGTCGATATGCTGCCTGTTGTTGTTCACTATTGTTTTTGTAAGATGGCTTTCCATCGGAGAATTCATATTTAGAAAAATATCACAAATACAAATAAAAAAAAATACAGTCTTTAGCATCGAAAACAGGATTTATTTTATTTCCCCAAATCTTATGTCCATGTGAACTACACAGCCTTCTTTTACAGTTCTACAAATGCCACCTGGCCACTAGAATAGATGTCATGGTTATGTAAATGATAAATACAGTTGTATGCTACATAATAATCCATAATGTTCAATTTTAAGACAAAATGAAAATGAGTAAAGCCATGACATTAGGTTCTATTTATGTAATGAACTGACCAAGTCGTACGAATTCGACGAATGATTAAAAAGGGGCTAATTCGTAACAAATCATACGACCTCACTCGTACGAATTAGTACGATTTTGCTAAATCGTACATATTTTACGAATTGGCCAATTCGAATGAATTCGTACGAATGACCTACCCCTTACCCCGCCCCTAAACCTAACCATCACGTGGGTTTAGACAAATCGTACAAATTCGTACGAGTGAGGTCGTACGAATTAGTACGAATGAAACATTTTTTAATCATTCGTCGAAATCGTACGAATTGGGCGTGAGATAGTGTTGAATGAACCATAATGCGGTAGTATTATTTAACGCTCTATTATTACATTTGAGATATCAACTATCTGGTCGATAATGTTTGTATAAACTGTAGTAACAACTGGTAAAATTTACACCTATGTCATAAAAAAACATAATGATACTTAAATATTCTCTTCTCAGCCATGTTTACAGTCTGTGAGCGAAATCCCATCCGTTTTCTGATTGGCATTTCGCAAGGATTCCTGGGTAGTTAAAGTGCGTGGAGCCTGCATCTATGCAGGCTTCGCGGAAGACCGATTCAAGGGTACAAGGGGAGCGCTGCTGAGTTTTGCTTTCAACGAAAACAAAACGAAAACATAACGGTTTTGTTTTCAAAAACGTGTACTTTGAACTCCTTTTTAAAAAAGTTTACGTTTTCAGACCCCCCAAAAAACGCTGTTGTCGTATAAATAAATGGACAAAAAACATAAAAAGTGTAAGATTTTAGTTGAAAATGGTAATGTGTTTTTTTGTCCTCATCCAATCACACACACCTGTAGGTCTGATATCTCACTCACTAAAGCGAGCGTCAGACTTCTTCTTCTCTCTCGCTCTCTCTGTCTCTCAGCAGATGCTTGACTGGTCTCTCTCTGCTGGTCCTGGCAGGCTCTGGTGTGGCCAGGGGGTCAGTGCAGTCCAACCCAAAGTAAATAATTAGTGACACTGGCTGGAGCTCTTTGTCTATGTGTGTGCATGTGTGTGTAAGTGTGAGCGTGTGTGTCTTAATTTGGCTAAAGCTCGCGGCCGTGAAGAGAGATGTCATTATTTACGCCAGATTATGGTTGCCGGGTGCCACCAAGGGAGTCTGTTGCCCATTCCACCGGAAAGCTGGCTTAAGCTGTTTATTTACAATTCCTTGTGAGTGTATGTGTGTGTGCGAGTGGAGGTTGGCGTTTTTTAATACGCCTCATCCTCCATTTAACAAGCACTTCAGTGCATTTAGAATGAAATTAAAACTAATTAATTGGGTCTAATGTGATTTTTTTTTTTTTAATCATTGTTGTTTTTTGCTGGATTGGGATTTCCCATTTAACAAGCAGACCTGCCGGTGCTAATTAAAAAAATTCTATAATCAAATTGATAATGCCTTTTAATATGTTATACACTGTGATACAATATACACCCTGTGTTTACTACTTTTTTACTTTCCTATTTTACTGAAGTTCTTTCCTATAGGACATAAGGTGTTTTCTTTTTTTTCAATGAAAGCATCAATGAAACATCTTTTAGTGATAAAGTAGTTTCATTACATCTTGGAAATGTTAACAAGTCCCTCTAAATTTCATATTGTCAGTTTAAAAAAGAATTTACTGACATTGTGTTGTTTTTAATGGTGCTTCAATGGGCCATTCTTACTGATATGTCTATCATAGACATAAAGCCATTACATATATGTCCTACATTTGAGGTTACATTGTAGTTTATATTCAACCGTTATTTAAGATATACATAAAAATAAATGTTATATGCATGGCATTTCTATCAAGGGTGGCATTGTATATTTTATATATATATATATATATATTAGGGCTGTGCAAAAATTAATTGCGATTAATCGCATCCAAAATAAAAGTCTGTGTTTCCATAATATATTTGTGTGTGCTGTACAGTATATAATTATTTTGTATATATAAACACACACATGCATGTATATATTTAAGAAAATTTGTTATTCATATATAAAATATTTATATTTATACAATATAGAATATGTATTTATATATATATACAGAATTAAAGCGCAAATAATTCTTAAATATATACATGCATGCATAGGTATTTATATATACAAATTAATTATATACAGCGCACACAAATATATTATGTAAACGCAGACTTTTATTTTGGATGCGATTAATCGCAATTAACTTTTGCACAGCCCTAATATATATATATATATATATATATATATATATATATATATGTGTGTGTGTGTATGTGTGTGTGTGTGTGTCTATAAATATATATATATATATATAAATAATGTGACTGTACATACAATGTTGTTTTTATGTAATTTTTATGTTATGTGGTATTTCTCTTTCTCTTGACACCTTTCCTTGTATTGACTTCCCTAACTTCATCCCCAGGTCAGGAGATCACTATAGATGCCAGGCGAGGGGTATAGTGGGCATGTGTGTAAGACTGGGCCCAACTGCTCTGCCCTGCCCTGGCACTCCCCTGGCACAAAATAAAGATAGCCCAGCCTCGGTGTGTGCCAATCTGCTGCTTCTCCCCATGCCTTCTGTGCCAACACCTCAACAAGTTTACAGATGACTGGTTCGTTATCTTCCTTGACACTTTTAAATCCATGTTTTGGATTCCAATGGTTACTTCATATGCAGATTACATTTATTTAAGGGAGGGAAAGAGTGGTACACACAGGGTTAACCGTGTGTGACCATCACTCAGCGAGTAATTCTTAAATTGGAGAAGCCTTTAATGAAACACATTTGGTCAGGTGATAATAACAGAATAAGGCTGGAGAATCAGAATCATGGGTGTGAGATCGTTACTAACACCAACATGCCCTCCACAAAGGCAGGGGGTCCATTTAAAGAAATAGGCCTACTGTATATCTCTCTATTAATGACCATCTTTTTTAAAAGCATTTTTAAAATTGATATAAACTGGTAAAATAAAAGTTATTGAATGGGATTACCTTCGGAGGAGAGGAAAATTGTTGGGTGTGTATTGGGGTGTGAAAAGAGCCTAATGATTTAGGGTGAATTAAAGGTGATTGGAACAGTTTTGGAATTTTAGCCGCCTTTCTTGCCATAAATTAAATATGATACACTTTTGTAAAACCCCCTACCTATCCGTTTGAGGAGGAAACAATGTTAAATTATAATGAAAGGATGCGTGCCATACCCTTTTATGTAAACTGAGCCAAAACCTTTTTTTGGTAACATTTTGTGTGATTGGGACAGCACACATAACATATTTTCATTGATTTAAGCTAGTGTAAACAGATTTATTGATCAAGTTAAGATATAATTTCATATGCAAGAATTCCTTTTTTCTGTTTATCATTAGTAAGAGTTTATAAATCCCTCCTCAATTCATATTTCATACTGTATACAACACTTAATTAAGGGAAAATAAGTCCAAAATTCAATGAAAAGTATAAACAAAATGCTATAGGTCCAAAAATCATAAAAACTAAACTTTTTTGGATGAAAGGTTGAGTAGCCCCATCCCCCAAAACTATATGGGTTTTTTTTTACTACAACAAAATCAGTACAAAAAATATTTAATTATCATGTTTCTATTTTCAGATTAAGGTTGTTTTATTTTTGCAAAATCAAGCTATAGTGCATATGAACATTTTTTTGTTGAGTTGGGGTTGCACAAATGAAGAAGTTGGAAACCACCAATTTAAAACAGAGCATTTTCTCAACTAGCACCACCCAAAATCATGCTGTCCCATCCATCCAAATTGTTTGGGTGATAGGACAAAATAAAAACAACCTAAATCTGAAAACAAGATATTAACACTTTTTTTTACTGATTTTTTTTTGCAGTAGTGAATCATTTTCACGTTTCCATCAATGGTTTGTGCAAAAGCTGACAAATATGACCTTATTAGGAAAACTACCTAAGACTTGTCAAACTTCCTGCTTGATGCCTGCCCCATCCACCTACTGTACATGATGTCACACCAATGAGGGAGTTCAATTTTGATTATGGGTTAAAAAAAAAGGTTTCACTCATTAGGCCAGAAAATAATATCTGCATATGTTTGCTGTTCCATTTGACTATATCATCCTTAATTCACCCCTAAGATTTATACAAGACATGGAATTGATTTAAAGCTAAATCAGACCGTCAGCCAAACATTTCAATTCATGCAAACTTTTAATAATATTTGTCATGCGTCACATTTGATTTAACAGTTAGACCTATGCCTTTTCCATTAGCCTGATGTCACACACAAAGTACTGTAGGCTATTTCTACCCTGGCATTTATTGAATAAACAAATGAGCATAATATGGAAATATTAAATAGAAAGGTATTTGACAGCAGGTGAAAAAATGGCATTTAAGCGTAGATTTCCACTCTGCTTTATTGGAATTGTGTTTATTATTTTATTTAATGTATTTGATTTTTATTTATTCCTTTTTACTTGTTTTGGCTAAGGCAGCAGAATAATTTCAAAACCTGATATCTAACAAAAATGAGCTTCTCTTATTCACCTCTCCTATAGCCTTCTCCCAATGTTAATTAATATTAGTCAACCAGATAGAAAAGCCTCAAAATATTAGGTGAAACATTCTTCAGTTGCTGCATTGAGTGGAAGGCTATAGATGGATTGTTAGTTACAATTTAATATGATAGCCTACCTGTGCTTTTTAGGTCCAATTAAACAATGAGGACCCATCCGTGCTCAAATGCATGTGTGCAGGCCTATGTATTTGCACGGTGATGTTGAATCGATTTGACACCTCGAAATGAGGGAGATCTTATTTTTCACACTCGTTTCGGGCTGTTGAAATAATCTGGTCTCATTAGTCGGCCGCCGAAATGGTCTGATTTATCCAGACTGTCAGTGACCCTGTAGTACCGCGGGTCCCGAATCAATCAACGAGCTTGAACGGCTAAACCTGAGACCAAAACGTGCTTGATTTATCTACCAAATTACAGAGGCCTAAAGACACGACCGAGCAAATTGTGCGCTACTTCCTCAAGCGGTGTAACATCTCAGGCCCACCCCCACTCATAGGATCTCTAAACGAATTGTTGGGGGTCTTACAAACCACATTAAACGGGTTATTTCTATATTGCATTAAGAAAGTTTCAGTTGCAGTTTAGGACTGCACCCAAAAACAAAATTTTAATTTCACCTGTTGGTAAACAGACGGAACAAATTGCGTTAGCATGACGAAAACAGTAGGCTACATCGCTCGAGCACTTTCAGGAATGATAAGTATCGAACGGTATATCGGTGTAGCTACTGACATTATTTATCAATGTATAGGCAGGCTATTCACATAGCTACCACAGTTATTTCAGGGGAAAAAATAAACAAAAACGAAAGATGACAAAAGACATTACGGATTGCACTGACAAGAACCAGTTGAGGTATCTCGATATAATTCGTAGGCTACGGTTTGTCGAAACCACAGTGATTTTGGGTTAGGGGTTGGTCATTCGTACAAATTCATACGAATTGGGCAACTCGTAAACTTTGTACGATTTAGCAAAAATTGAATTGCCGTGAGATTACATTGCAAACAAAAATGTTAAGAAAATTTAGTCGCATGAAAATTAAGAGTGAATGCAGCAAAATTAGCATTTTATAATGCCGATTAATGCTTTTATTTATATACTCAGCATCGCCTTGTTACAGTCATAACAAGTCATGCACAGCTAATTTTGCTACATTAATCGGCAATGCATATCCTTCCCACAGAAATTAAGCGAGGAGTGCATGAGAATTGACGTTGATATTTAATTGTGCAAAGTTTTTTTTTTTTTTTAATCAAATAGAAAATATGACATGCAATGAAGAAACTCAACCAGCATTAATGAAGCTTGATATCCTAATTCCAAATCACAATGTTTTTGGCCATCATCCACGTTTAGGTTTTTATGGGTGGGGATTTCAAAAAGACAGACATCCCCGTTGTCCGTTGTCTGTGCACGCGGCTCTAGGGTGGCAATCTCTCCCGGGAGAAAAGAGGAAATGAGATACGGAGATAGAAGGCTACGGGAGGTGGTAAATTAGCTGCCTGATCCGCACTCATTGGCGCATACACTTCCCCCATTAACTCGCCCTGACTGCCACACTCCCCCCCCCCCCCCCCCCCCCTCCCTCCCTCTCTCTCTCTCTCTTTCTCTCTCTCTCTCTCTCTCGCGCGCGCGCACGCTGCTGTTTCTCCACTCAGTACTCGGGGCATTGCGGCCTTGTAGATTTATCATGCGGAGAAATGAATGTATGATGATCAGTTAAATTGAAAATCAGCAGTCGGCTGTCGATGAGTCAAGCAACACCTTCGTAATTAGCAAGAGAAATTGGGGCTTACGGACAGATAATAGCGTAAAAACAATTTACACTCCTCGCTTCTCCGTTTATAACGAGTCTCAGGGCTCAAAGTGAAAACTTTTTATTCCCTGAATCTATAAACCGAGTTCATAACGTAGGCTACAACACTAGATTACAGCACTGGGGGCCTGACCAGACGTGAGGGGAGCCTGTAGGCCTATCATCAATTCATTTAGTGTAAATCAATTCATTGTTAGTCTTAATAAATTATTATGCCAAGCCTAATCGTGCTTGGAGGATCCCGAGTGCGTGGATGTGTCAGACCTTCACAATCAATTCATTTAAAATATGCCACTGTAAAATATACTCATTTCGTACACTCATAACTACACTAAAACATTTATGTTTCTCCTCGCTGAAGTAGCACATCCCCCCAGAGATGATCCCTTCTCATTATTTTTTCCTATAAGCTAGGTCTCATGCAGTGCAAATAGCAGTAAACCGAAATAAGAAATTATGTAAATGTTATTAAGGCTAGAAGATGTCATTCATAGGGCAAAGCTCCAGTCCCTCCGTTTACTTTTAATTTATTTGCAAATACAGGGGCTCAGTGAAGATGACCGGAGGGCTGGCGGTTTCACATTTGCTATAATACTGCCCACTTGTACAGAATCTAAACTGTGTGATGAGAAAATCTTTTAAGAAATGTAATAATTAAAGGTTTGCTTTAAGAATCCAAAATCCATCACAGACCCATGCTGGGACCATCTTTCCTTCTTGATACAGACATCCCTGATCATATTGATCTATAATTCACTTAAAGCCTATACTACCTGATTCTATTTTTCAGGGCTGATGCTGTAATGTGCCATCATGAGTTGACCCAATGTAAAATTATTAGAGTAAACGGGTCTGTGTGGCCTGGTAAACCCAACGTCCCCACAAAAATGTCCAAAAATATCCGAATCAATATCCGAAAATATCCGAAATCCTTGTCCTTGTGGAGACATTTTTTGGTCCCCATGAGGAAAACAGCTTATAAATCATAAGCTACTAAGAGTTGTTTTTTGAAAATGTAAAGATGCAGGAAAGTTTTCTGTAATATAGGTTTAGGGGTAGGGTTTCAGTTTGTACAGTATAAAAATCATAATGTCTATGGAAAGTCCCCATAAAACAACGTGTGTGTGAGCGTGTGTGTGAGAGAGAGGAAGAAAGAGAGGGGGCTGTTCTTATAGAGCGACAAATGATCAATAGGCCGATAAGGCAGGAACATCAATGTACGCGACAGAACAATGAGGGATATCATCGAACATCTATCTTAATATTGCCGCCTACGCGTGCCCTGACAGGCCCGCGCGCCTCATGAAAATTCCACCCCGCGAATCACCCAGGCTTGCGCACACACACACACACACACACACACACCCTCACACGTACGCTCGCAGCTGCCTGGGCTATTATTTCCCCATTTCAATCTGACTCGCCAGCCTTTCATGCTAATTCTATTATTGTTGGAAGTTTATGTGATTTCATATCGCTGGAATCGGTAATGTATAATAACCCTTCAGGCTAACAGAAAAAAAAAACGTATCCTCCCAGCCGCCACCGGGAAAATAATTACTTTCATATCAAAACTCCACAGGAGCTGACCGAGTCCTACCGCCCGCGGCGTGAGACCCCATTTTAACTGGAGGTTTTGAATGAATGAATTTGTTAAAGCAATAAACACGAGCTTGCTGTACAGCAGCCTCTCAAAACGATAAACAAAACAGACAGGATAACCGCAAGCACTGAGGTGGCAATACAAGGTGTTTTCTTTGACAATATTTTATTCTTATTCTTATTATTACTTATCAAAATGTTACATATATAAATATTTTCGATACTTTATCATTTATACAACGTTTGAGGATATTGTTCTTGTATGCTGCTCGTGAGCTAACTTGTTCCTTAAAGTTAGACGAGTGGCTGAATTGGAACAGATATTTTACGCCGAAACAGATAGGCCAGTTCACCTGAATAAAGAATATCCGTTTCTAAACAGTATAAAAAATGAATCAAAACAGTCTTGTATAGAAAAAAACGTGTCATTATCAGCTTTGGGATTATGATAAGTCACTTGGCGCCAATATTTCAGTCCATGTCAACGTCCTCTCCATCTATGTTTGTGTCAGCGGAACTGCGGGGTTTCGAGTCCGAATTTTCAGACAGGTTAGGAGAGACGGTTTCTTTCTGGCTAGAGTTTGTGACAATGGACTCAGAGTCGTTATCAAACGAATTTGATTCTGCGAAACATTTCTCTGAGCTTGTGTTTGAAGACTGAATGGAAGAAGAGTTCTTGCTTTCTCTTTGCAACTCAGTGTCTTTGCACAAGTGATTGATGTTTTTCTGGTTTGAGGTGTCTGTTGAGGAACAGTTGTGTCCTGAATCCTGACTCGGTTTCATCGCTGTCTGTGGCACTATGAAACCCAACGGCTGGGTAATGGGATATAGAAGAAAATGGCCTTTACCAACCAGTGGTCGCTGTGGCGGTAACTGTGAAAAATCCAGGATAGTTTTTCTCCTGGGACTTGATTCGGCTAGTAAACTCTCTACACTGAATGGGTTGAGTTTCTGGAGCGTGGGGGCGCGTGTGAGGCCGTTCGCGGGGTCCATTGACTCCGCTGTCTCGTTGACATTACTGGCTCTTTGGTGGCGTGGATGTTGGTCACAAATATGTTCTGTGTGCTGTCGGTGAGTGCTAGGCTGAGGCCCGGTGTGTGGAGTTGACTCGCTATCGGTGCTCTGCGATACTCCACTGTCGCTGTCAGATCCAGGCGTGTGGAAGAGATCACCAGCTAACAGCTTGTTCTGGGATTTCAGCAGTTTGCGCTCCTGTTTTCGCTTCTTCTTTTCGATGCGCTCCAACTCCCGTCGCGCGATCTCCTCTGGGTCCATTGGTTCGCCGCTGCAGGTGGTGGGGTGAGAGTTGTGGGCCGGTCGACCGGGCCCTTTCTTCGTGTTCTCCTTTTTGCGCCATTTAGCTCGCCGGTTTTGGAACCACACCTAGAAAGCAAAGGTTGAGATTTTGTGTTTGTTTCAAAAGCGTGTATAGGCTATGCTAGACTCAATTAATATAAATGAACCTCGAATTATTGTCAGGGAAATTGCTTGAATAAATCTGACATGCTCCAAAAATCTATAAATATTTCGTTTCTTTATCGCAATATTAGACCTATCCTGTTATAACAAATCACAGAATTGTCTTTTTATTGTGTTAATTTATTCAATTAAATAAAACGCTTGATTTCTGAAAACACTTTTTTTCTATTTGACATCCAAGGTTCATCAACAGTATGACACGAATTGGACAGAGTAGCCTAAATGTTTAATCTACACTTTTAAAAAATCCCACAAAAGGTTATTATTGTAGAAAAGGCTTCTTCAGATTTTTTTTAGAATTATCTTCACACGATGGGAAAAGGGGTTCTTTTAAAAACTGAAAGGTTCTTTGGGAAACCTTTCCATGGCATTGATGCTAAATCACCCATTTGGAACCTTTATTTTTAGCATATTTTCTAGCATAAAGCCCTTAGCCACAGATGCGCTTGTCTTAATTGTCAATTGATTTAATGTAATGGCTCACTCTCAGTCTTTCAATTAAGCCTGGTTCTTGCGTGGCTAATTTAGGCCTGTTCCCCTAAAGTTCATTTAGGCGCGTATAAGCGCAGATTTGGCCCAGCAGAGGTAGAGAGCAGCAGGCTCGCACCTCACACCCAGACCCCTCACATGGCGACTGCCGTCTGTTCAGCGCTGATAACACCACAGTTAGCATCCACCAGTAGGCTAAGACGCATACTAACATAGAGACATCGAGGCTATACATGACAATAGCTGTGTATACACATGAAATGTTAATGTCGGTCAAATCTGTGAGCACACAAACCTAACGATAAAGAAGGCTAATCTTCCTTGAGGAATAAGAATAATACAAAGCTTAGCTTTTAACTCCCCAAACAAGTCTGCTTCTCATCCAGCGTCGAATTTCGACAAAAAGGGAAAATGCAGACAAAGGCTGCACGTCCAACAACGCTTATAGCATTACAATCCACTGGCATATATTTAATTTAGTAAAGAATTGGTAAAACGGATCATTTAGTAATTCAATTGTTAGTAAAGGTGTTGAATATAGTCTATAAAACAGGACATTTGTAATAATTTTAAAACATCTAAATGTCAACATTTTTATCTTAATAAAATTAACAGATTTTTTTTATAATAATCTGATTTAGAATTAGGCTACATGCATTTACAGCTAAATCTGTTATGAATAAATTGTTGTCCAAATTAGGCTAATATAAAAAAGATATTCTCATGAAATGATGGTTGAACATTAGACATTTAAACCTTGCTATTATTTTAAAATGTCTATCCTTCAAACTTTTACCATTTAAAAGTTTACATTAGCCAATTAATTAGGCTACATTTAGCATTGCAAAAAAAAAATAGGTAGGCCAATGGCATAGCTGCTATATATAACGAGGAGTGGATCTGTTATAGCGAATACTGTGTCTGTTAATAATAAATAGGCCATTGTAATAAAGGTCAATGAAATATTTTGTTATGACATAAAAACAAACCAGCGTACCTGAACACGTGACTCAACAAGGTCTAGACGTAGAGCGAGTGCCTCGCGCATGAACACGTCCGGATAATGGCTTTCGTTGAACGCTTTCTCTAGTTCCTCCAGCTGCCAGCCCGTAAAATTTGTACGCGTTCGCCTCCGTTTACAACCAGGGCTTTCCTTGTCGGGGTCTCCGGCATCTAGGACCACAGAGTGTGTGAGAACGCGCAAGCAAACATGAACACACACGCTAGCTATACTACTTAGAAATATCTTCAAAGGCTAACATTTTGGTAACAGAAATTAGCCTATTTAAAACACTACAATTTTATAACAAAATAGTGGTTGTCAAATAAATTAACAGAATACATCATTTCACATGCAACTAGGCTAATTAACCAATATAGGCTACTTTAAATAATTTTTAATATACAGCCTACACAAATAAAATCTGAGGCAATAATGTTAAATGCCGTATTTTATTTCACAATCATTTGTAACACGTTTAGTCTACATAATATGCTCGTTTATTGATTTTCAAAGTCTATAATTACAAATAGACTTCGGCTAGCCCATAAAACATGAATCAAAGGCCTTTAAACCCACAGAAAATAATCTGTGTTATGATGATGAGGATAATAATACATTTCATTATTATCAGTGTATTATCAGTCTGAGTTAAATCGGCCTAATTTATAGGCTACCAAAAATCATGCAAATGAAACAACGCTTTCTAAAGTGTGCATTTTAAAAAGGAAAAGTATTCCATATTCTTTCGGCGAGCGAGAGGCCTCGCGTAACTTAAATATTTCCCCAAAACTGTTGATAATATAGGCTAACTGTATAGCTTACAACATGGAATAGGAGAAGCGGATAACCATTCTCTTACCGCTGAGTTTATACTGACTATCCCCGTTAACACCACATCCAGATCCAAGCAATGGGTTGGAGTTTGCAACAGACGCTGAGCATGATCCGTTAAGTAATCCGTCTATAGAAAAAGGAACAGCGGATGCTGACTGTATATGGTGTCCGGTGATATCGTAAACATGATGGTGACCGAGGTGGTAGGGAAAACCCATTCCAACCATGCCCCCCAAAGAGCCTCCAAACTGGGCATGAGGATGCTCGAGGATCCGGCTATCCATCATTGCATCTCCGGAATCAAGGAATTCGCGTCTGTATGGCCAAAACAAGCTCCAACTCTTCCCTCAGTGCGCATACAGGAGCCGTGAAAGGACGTGCGGCGTTCACATGCTTTGCGATCCTAATTAAGGAATAAGGAGACCGAGGCAGGCGTGCAGGCTTTACGCTCTTTCCTACTTTGTCAACATCAACTCTCCCCTTGTCCAAATAACTAGCTCTCGCGCTAGGGAATTCGCGACCAATGAGAAACGTTAATCGTCGGTGACGTCAGAGCCACGACACGAGCGTTTTCCATATCGATTGCTAATTATACCTGACATCCACCTCAATAAACAATACCAGCGCTGTCACAACACGACATGAGACATCACAACTAGACGGGAGGGAGGAGAAAGGGGAGGAGGCGAAACCGGCAAATTGATTGATTCCCGACTAAATTCTAAACAGGGACTACATAAACACACTTATTCTGTTCAAATAGCTCGTTCGTTCTATGAAAACAAAATAACAAATAGCCTACTAACAACCGAAAACGTCAAGTACCTCATACTTTCGAGGAACGTCTTGCTCTCTCCGAGTGCGTAAAATGATGTTCTCCCATTACGCGATGGCATGGTTCCCTGAATGGAGTGATCCTATAACGGATGGAGAATCACCCACCCTGTTGCGAGCTGTCAAGATGAATTTAAAACTACAAGCACCTCAGCCTTTTCTAATATCTACACGGGAGCGCGCCTCGAACTCATTTCCACTGTTGTGATTACTGTGGCCATGATTTTGGCAGGTGTTATGAAAAAAAATTCTGAAGGTGGAAACAAAAGTGAGTCTGACAGAATAACTGTGAGGGGGGAAAGCAGTATGAAAGCACAAACGTGTTTGTCTTTTAGATTATTGGCTTATAGAGAGTTAAAGAACTGACATAATAGGCTAACCTCATGCAAATAATCAATTATGCTTCTGATCATGTGTCTAAGGGGGAGTGTGCTAATCCATTTTACAAATAAAATACATTTTAATAGAAGGTAACAAATACATGCAATATTGGTGTAAATGACAATTTCCAAAGATTTTTTTTTTCATTGTCATAAATTAAATTACGCTGAAATCATATTGCACACATCACACGTTAGCACAGAAACATGTTAGATGATAATGAAGACGATAATAGTGATTCATTATATCCTGATTATGTGATGCAAAAAATGTATAGCAGTAAACTTAGGTTTTTTATTTATAATGCAGTTCATCTACCTCTATAATTGTTTAATGTTTAATTAAACGCTGTAAGGCACATGTTCAGGTTTGTGTGTGTGTGTGTGTGTGTGTGTGTGTGTGTGTGTGTGTGTGTGTGTGTGTGTAAGCGAGCGAGAGAGAAAGAAAGAGAGAGATGGTTCTGAATACAGGATGGTATATCAATCCTGTCCATGTGTAAAGTAGTATACGGGTCTTTCCCTCTCCCTGCTCTCCTTCATTACCGAAAATTAATTCCACTTTATTTATCCAATTTCTCCAGCTGCCAAAACGTTAATTTGAGTTGAAATTTCTCACCACTCGCTCGCTTGCACTGACCCTCAGTAGCACCCGAATGGTGTGTAGTAATAACCTAAATCTTTCAACAGAGAGGCACGATAATTGTTACCTTATTAGCATGCAAATTGTTTAATTAATATTATTAAGAAGAAGCATATAATCCGTTCGTCACTTGACCCCGCAGTCTGTTGGCTGGCCGCCTCTCTGCATTTCAATGTGTTCATTTCAAATCAGCACTTTGAAAAAAGAAAAAAAGGCCTCTCTACTAGAGCTAGTCTCTTTCAAAGCACACAGTCCCTGCGTGAGCGCGCGTTTGATGCTTCTTGGTTTGTATCTCTCTCCTCCACTCTTTATCCCAAAACATTTCATCACTTCGCATTCAGGAATTATGGAAATCGTTTCATTCTGGTCCTCCCCCGACATCTAAGTTCAATAATTGGCTTCTTGTAGTTTGCTTTTTGAAAACCGCTTCTTGAAAGGGCACCCCTCCGGTTCTGAGCGAACGCTATCCGCTAGACGCGCGCGGCTCCTGGGTAGACAACCCTTGACACGCGGCCCCTGCGAAGCGTTGCAAGGCGCCCGTTGTTTTTAATCCGGCGGAGTGACTGTGTCAGATGCGCGGGCTTTAATTAACTTGATAATCATAAGTACGCAAACCACACAAGGGCCAGGGTTCAGTGCGTTTTCGCACACTTTCCCATTTTAATGTGCCTAAAAAAACTTATATTAAGAATCAACACATGTCAAAATTAAATATAGCCTATAGCCCACCCAATCAATTTATTGGAAACCCGAAACCCACCTGGATGTTTTTCTGAGGATCTACATTGACATTGGGATAAAGTAAGGTGGCTGCGCTACAGTGAAATTATGCATTTAAGTACTGTGTAATAACAATTAACAACATGCACTTACTACATGGTTATTGTGCACTGCATTTCTACTCAGAGTAGAATAAACAATTTTACTTAACCCATTATAGCGGTTAAAGGGGTCGTATTAAAATACAGACAAACTTTAGTCAGTAAGATGGAATGGACTGGGCTGTTCATAAACTCTCATCTCACTCTGAAGCTTGAAGCAACATTTTTTTTTAAACGATAATCATAAATAACCATTGGGCTCGAATAAAACATTTTAATTAAAAAAAATCAATATAGCCTACTACTTTTGAAGGTCTTAATTACTAAATTAACTTAATGTGAGTTCATTTGAAGCTATCAAAACTGAGTTCGCACATTAGTCGATGAACAGATAATTAGAGTGTGAAACGTAAATTAATTGTTGAAAGTCATTTGATCCACAAACGGAACCAATTAAAGTGTAAAATGATTTTCCTTTCTGTGTTTGTGTTTCACTCAAGCACATAGTTTGGTGTTTTAGTAGGAAACTAGGCTATCCCACCAGGCAAATTTCCCCTCTAATCCCGCTCAGCTAATCATGCAATTAAAACTTTCCCGCGCGCTAATTATCTGCAATTGTTGGTCTGGCTGCAGAGAAAGCAGAAAGTAAAAGCGATTGATTCCGAGTTTTTAATTCACTTCAATTCATATTGAGAGAGGGAGAGAGAGAGAGAGAGAGAGAGAAAAAAAGCAATTCCCCTTCAAATTACCTTATTCAGTCTTGACAACCTACAATGCCCTTCAGAAATCTTACCCTGGTCTGCATTTATGAGGTATAGGGCAAAATGGAATCCTTTTAATAACAATATCTCAAACTTATATTAGAGTAATAATTTTTATTTCAATTAAAACTGACTTATCACCTTTTGTTAAAACGTGCTTAATATGCCAAAAATTATCAATGCTTGACGGACCCCGAGCAGAGATTGTCTAATTGTAATCAGCGAATCGAAGGTGCTTGTCGCTTCCCGTTGCCTCGCGCTGGTATGCACGGAAATAGAACTAATTTACTCGCCTCCCAGGGGAAATCCGCTGAACAGATTAACATTTTCAAAATACAGTAATAATATTATTTGAGCAATGGTGATGACGCCAATTTTTCGAAGCCTTTGTGAGAGTAATTTACATATTTTTCCAGTCCACTATTCTCTCCCGTTAATCACTCTTTGAAACTGAAGGACACATGAATGTGTAGCACTTGCACGTGGGGTGGGAGCGCGCTCCTGTGTGGCTTTATGCGCTCGCGCTTGTGCTAACAGCATATTGATTCTATCCATCCCCATGAAAAGTGAGGAAAATGAGCAGAAAAGACCTGTGCCACGACTTCATTGATGATCAAGCACACAGGTATCACAGCTGTCAAAAACTTGAACTGTCACGTGGAAGAAGAAACCATTCTTTTAGCGCCACCTAGCGTCTTGCGATTTTTTTGTGGCTTAACGTTAAGTGCCAAAGTGCCCAAAAAAGGCAGATATCTATGGCGTCAAACCAAAAACCTTTACACCATTTATAACAAGCAATTTGATTTAATCACTATATAAAAATATATTTTAACTTAATTGAATGATTTTTTTCAAATCTTATTTGTTTCCTTTTTTTTAAACAAATTATTGAAAAAGTTATTCTTGGCCTGAAAAAACCGTGCCTTAATAAAAATTAAAAACTAAAGAAAGAAAAAGCAGTCATGGGGCTCTATGACAGCCTAATGGCTTTTGTTTCAATGTTGGTGCACATACAAAAGTTTTTTTCAAGGGCCCAAATAAAGTAGGCTATGCAAAACACTTTTAAGATTTCCAGCCTTCTAATTAGAGGCCTGTTTTTACCTTTTAATTTTGTTTTTACACATATGCAATGAAAACACTTTCTTTACAGAAAATGTGTAAATATCCACATTTTTGAATAACTTATTGAAATATCTTCTCATGTAATAAAAAAACAACGTTAAATCGTTAACTGATCACTGTAAATATGTTTAGAGAGTTACAAACTTCATTTTTCAAAAAAAAAAAAAAATCATTAATCTTATTGATAGAGGCAAGTCAAGAAGTGCTGGCAGACTTCAGTTCCTCAGACAACTCCGGACCAGCCATCTCTCGCTCCAAGTAAATAAATCTCAGACATCATGAGAATCAATCGTGTCATCCGCCGGGGTATCAATCAGGTCCTGTAGATGTACACTGACCGCGGTCGTTCGCGAGGGCCTTGAATAGTTAATATCTCTTTGTTACGCACCCTGCTCTAATCCCCTGGTGGCTCGCGGGCTCACGGTTGTTCGGGTCTGGGACAATGAAGCATGGGAGGAGGAGCGTCAACTATTATTTTCGGCCGACGCGGCCATCTGCCGCGCGCAGGAAACCCAACACCCCAGAGACGCCCTAGTATCCACACTGTAAACTAGCGAAGATGTTTTAATTAAGGCGAGGCAGGTTAACTCCGCTGCTTAATGAATTGCCTTCGTTGCCCTCCCCTTGTCGTCCAAAAGAGCTGCTTGTCTCGGCCCCCAGAAACAAAAGTTCTAAAATCCTGGTCCAGAAGTAGGCCTACCAACTGCACATTTGGATGTCCCTCTAATTTAACATCTGTTTAAGCCATTTATTTCACGAATAGCATAAGATCTTTAGAGTAACTAGAGTAAAAGGAGGCGCACAAAATCTGTAGCCTAAATCTTATAAGATAATTAATTTACCTCCAAACTCTCACTCGGCCTATAAATGTTATGAATGATAATAACAAAGTAAAATCCCCAAGTAAAAAAAAAATGATAACATTAATATTTAATATTTCTTATAACGTTTATACAAACACAAAAAAAAACATTAGTCTTCGATAATTTACCAAAAGATGGTTCTCAGGATGTTGCACAGTTAAGCAAATGAGGTGTAAATTGCGCGACAGAATAATTAGACGAGCCTATCAATTAAATACATAATTGTGTTTATGGAACCCAAGTCTAATTAAATGTAGCCTACTTAATTTTTTGCTTAATTAGGCTACTCAACAGACGACTCATGCTCGAGCGCTTCCTAGTGGTGATCCGCGTCATCGCCTCTCCAAAGATCTGCCTACTAAATTAAATTAAGATTAGGCCTGTATAGTTTAGTTATACCATGTGATTAGATTGCACACATGTCTGCAAGATGTCTCTTAAAGAGCGCTTCATCTGTGTCAATATCTGAGATGTGTCTTTAAGATGTCAGTTTTATTCTATATCATAAACAACTTAGTCACTCTCTAAATAACGTCCCATAGAGAAGTAGCCTATTGCAGATTAGCAATCACTCAAAAAAAAAAAAAGTCTTCCAGATGAAAACACGCACATCAAATAGGCATCTTTGCGATGTAAGTGAGCCTATTCATCCAACTAAAATGTGGCTTACAATTAGCAGCTGTGGACGTGAGCAGGCTGTCTTCCCCCCAAACTAAACGTTAAATATAAGTAACCGAAACTACTTTTAAGCTCAGTGTTTCTCAAACTGGTGGACGCATTTGGCCGACATGCTTGGATCTAACTGGTTAATTAAAAACAGCTCATGTTTGCTCAAGTTAATAAAAGGACTAAATTATTCACTTTGGGGACCTGACTCCCAGAGCGCCTTAAATCATCCCGGGACAATATTGTAACTCTCTCCCTCCGCTCTGATGAAACGCTGAGGGGTCCTGTCACTGGTCGGAACCCCCTCCTCACTTTCCATCTGTCCCTCTTTGTCCTCCCTTTAAAGCGTGTGTATTTTAGCTCATTGTCTTTCACACATTTATTGACACCTTTTTTAATTCGGCGCTTCTGTCGGCCTCCTCTAGCCGCGGGGCGCCAATCTCTTCCGCTCCATTAGCTCATTGAAACAGGAGTCTGGTTAAACAAAAGAGATGCAATCTGATCCTCTGTCCCATCTCTCTCTCTCTCCTTCTCTGGGTCCATACATGTCTCTCAAGCACACCACGGGTTTTCGCGCCCCTGTTTGTCAGTGAGACTGGCCTGTTCGTTCGCGCGCCAGCGGGGAGGGGGATCTTATTAGCATTAAAAGCCTACACCGTGAAATTCATTTATAATTGCTAGAGAGAGAGAGAGATAGCGAAAGCATATGCGTCCCGAATTACGTTTGAATAAGTTTGTGATATGTTAACATGGAATGGAATGCGACAGACTGCAATTATGACGCCTTTGTGACTGTCAAATTCGATTCATAAGAGGCTCGTTCCACGGTGAGCGCCCGTGGAGAAGAAAGTGAGGTGAATCTTAATGTGGCTAAAGAGAAGGCTTAGACATTTCAGCTGGAAGAAACGAAGAGCAGACCAAACAATGTAGCCTAATAAAGTCGGGAAAAGGGCATGCATTTGTTGCCAGTGTTTCCTGATGCTTGTTCTGCGTAAAATGTACAGAAGCTTTGATCTTGTATATCAATCATATCAGATATGATTACACAGGTTGGTGGGGAGCGACCCAGGTGTGCTATCTGGAAGATCAGCACTGTACTCTCTCTCTCTTTCTAATATCAAAATGTCTCTCCACCAGGTTTGATATTCTAAATGTGCAGTGGACTCACAATTACCAGGATTGAGAACTATTGTATTGAGATAAGTGACAATGGTCAAGTGTAACATGTCTTATAAGAGACTGGTGATGTGTGACTCAATGCTAATGCACCATATGTGAAGGCCACAGATGCATGACTTGCTTATTAGGATGCAGGAAGTGCCTCCTCACGTTTTTGTGATATCTTTTGCAAAGTACTACCTCAGGTTCAAGTTATCTTTATGATGACGTGCATGTCCGGTTTACTATCTTTGTGGGGACTCTCCAGATGTAATGGTTTTTAAACTTTACAATCTGTATATTCTTTCCCCACTAACTCTATACCCCCAAACCAACCCATCAGAGAAAACTTTCTGCATTTGTACATTTTCAAAAAAGCTAATTCTGTATGATTTATAAGCTTGTTTCCTCTAGGGGACCTCAATTTAGGCCCCCATGGTGACATGTTTGTGTGCATTCTGGTTGAAGTCTCCACTGGGAAAGAAAAACAAGCACACACAAACAGAAAAAAACAATGAAAAAATAATAATGCCTAATGGACACAATTGCACATTAGATTTAATTCTAAATTAATTAAACTCATTAAATTAGTCTAGAGCCTTTATATATAATTTCAATTTATCTGCATGGTCATTCTGCTGTTTTTAATAATATTCAACAAGAATGACCTCATTATTTGGTCAAATATTGACCACAGCCTAAAATATAAAAAGTTGTCCATTAATGTGACTGCACTGACTTTATCCCAATGTACTGACTCCCACACACATTAGTAGTTTGATTAATACTCGCACTGTAAAAAATATTGTTGGTTTAACTTAAAAAAAAAATAAGTCACCTGGTTGCCCTAAAATTTTAAGTTCATTGAAATGGGGAAAAAAAATAGTTAATACAATGGAGATTAATTTAATCACTAGAAACTCAAAATATTATGTTATCTAAACTACATTAAGTTGATTTGACAAAAGAAAAAATGTGATTACAAATCATGAAAATATTTTTTTTACAGTGCACTCCCTTCGATTTTAAGAAATCTGCTGCCATCTACTGGTCACCTTTACATCCAGCAGAGGCTTGAAACTGAAAGTGTTTCTTAAAGTAACATGAATGCCTCATCAGTTGTTTAAATATTATTTCAATCGTATTATTTGACTAGAACAGCCTTCCTGATTTATCAGGGACAACTGCTAGGATGAAAAGTAGTTTAGGCAGACCATAACCTCTTTAAACACTACAACTAAGCAGAAAAATATACAAATACATTATAATTGCAGTGGATATCATTCATTACACTTACCGTGCATGAATTTAAAAGGCTCGTCCGTTCGTATGTAGTGGCGGATGTCTTCCTAATTCAATAAACTGACAGAATTAATTCAGCACCATGGACAGCGCCATTGAACTCATTTTGTGCTGTAGCAGTAGCTACTGTTGGGTTAAAGCGATGCATAATGCCGTGTGGGTCACGAAATTTAACACTTAACGTTAAGTAGGCTATCGTTCTTTCACCTTACCTGATTTCATCAGCTGAACCACACTAGGCTACTTTACAATATTTTAGCCTATTGCTAATTCAATTCCTAATGAAAAAAGTCAGTCAGGCGCAGGATGATGACGACTAAAAATGACTAGCTGTGGTCCCTCCAATGACAACAGTGAACTGATTTTGGAAATAGTTGTGGGTGTCCATATTATGTGTCTCGTAAAGATGTATCGCTCGCTACCTGATCGTCAATGTTAGATCGAATAGAAAGTCTTCAGATCGATAAAGCGAACCATCGACCAATCCATATTAGAGAAAGCCTGGCGGTCTCCTGTTTGCGCTCTGCATATGAAAACAATAATCCTCCATTGCCATGATAATTCGAGCGCATTCTGTATGGAGAGTATTCGACCGTCGGCGTGTGGACGCGCTTCACCGAGGGCCGCGGAGGTAGAATGAAACCCTTCAGCGTTCACGAAGAGATTGGCTGCCGGAGACGTCAGAAGTGAACATGCCATAAAAAACGCATATCAACGAATCACCATCATGACATGGATAAACATCTGTGGTATGTTTTATTTCTTCAGAAATGGCAGTTCCCAAACAGGTTCCTGGTATTTTGTAGGTCTCCCAAATCAAACACACACATATCCTCCCGTTTGCTCCCCCTCCCTTACGAAAATGAATAATGGTTTTATTATAGTGTAAGTAATAGTAACCATGTTTATTTAGTGGACTGATTACCATTTGTATAACCGTAGTTGTAGGCTAAGAAACACCATGTTTGGTTAGCGTGGCAAAGCTATGGTTAATTTGTGGTTACCATATTAACCATGTTTCTATGGTTTTATTTGTAGGCTAGTAAAACCATGGCTAATTTTTGAATGGCCAGCAAGTAATCTCTAAAATGTTTAAATCGTGAAAATGAAATCATAGAAATTTCCAATTTCATAGAAAGAACCAAGGCTATGCAATTCGCGACTTAAAACTAATTGGCTATTTAATCTGGAATTACATCCCAGCTAACACATTTTAGATCCCAGGACGTTCTGGGAACTGCATGTATTGGGTTCACAGAACGTTCTGGGAACGTTCCCAAAAAATGTATTTGCAACGTTTGTTTTTGGTTAGTTTAACCAGTAAAGTTTTCGTTACGGGTTGGAACGGACAACGTTCCCCTAACCATATTGAACGCTTTTCATAATATTCCCCGCTTAACGTAGGCATATGAGCGGCATGGAAGACGGATAAATGGACGTCAATTGCAATGTATCGTTTTTTTAAACTATTGTTTAATCAGTAGAAATAATCCGAGCACATAAACAGTGATATTTTATGGGGGATTAATCCATTAATAGCCTAAGATTTAGTAATTTGTCACAAGGCTAACAGATTAGTATCGCCATCATAAAAGTGTTTTTCCACGTAGCCTACATCTTTCAAACTAGAGTTTACCAAATAAGTAGAAGGATAGACAAAAGAGACTTTAGCTTGTAATTTAATAACTCATGCGCATTAAATTGAAGTTAGGCTATCCTAAGCCACATCATATTAGCTTCCTTCTTATCGCTGCATATAGTAAATATCTAAATATGGCATTATTCTTTTGTATAAGTTATTGATATAATTAGTACTGTACCTCGAGAGGTAAAAAGTGTCTTCACATTTAAACGATTTTACCTAGTTCCATTTTTGCCAGTTGGTAAATTTAACATGGCAAAACTTAAAAGAAAATAAACGTTCTATTGACGTTGTATTGTTGTGACATGGTTTCTACTTTTACGTTCTTTTAATAATTTCAAAAACCTAAAGACGTTAGCCTACAGTTTGGTCAGGTTTTGTTTTGTTTTCATGACGTACTAGGCTAAGTTACTGACGTTTTGCGTCAATTTACCAAGTAGGTAAGTTAAGTATTTCCACATAATAAACGGTCTAGGCTACTCTACAAATGCCAACGTTCAGCCTGTGTTATCATAATCGTTACCCCAAGGACTGAAACGGTTACGCAAAAGTCATGTCATGTTGAACATTCAGATTGGTGTCGTTCAGGCCTGCAGGTTGCGGAACGCAACTTACCCAGCTTGCCTTTTAAAGCAGGAAAATGACTGCGTTAAATTGGCGTCACAGGTTCATAATTAATCAACCAAACGCGCACCTGTTCGGGGAGATTCAGCGAACGGTGCTCTTGGTCTGAGCAATGGCGGCACCACGGAGAATTCACCTCACCGCAATCTCAAGCAATGCACACTTTCCTTCTCCCACCGTCCCCCCTGTCCCCAATGCCAGTGACCCAGCTGTCAAACAGGGTTTACTTGCGCCCGGATCACCACCACTCCAGCATGCCGCAACGAGAGTGGAACTGAAACTCTTCGAGCCGGATGATCAACGCTGTCCGGAGTTTTGCTACCCGGATTTGATCATCACAAAGGTAAACAATCATTGACATGAATCTATTTTCTGATTATTATTGTCCAATAGTAAGGCTATTATATTTTGTAATTTCATTGTGTAGTGTTTGAGTTGAGTTCCAATAAATGGGCGTGTCTCGTTTTATTACCAAAAAAAAAAAAAAAAACTAAAATAGGCAAAAGGGTCAAGGATTAAAGGAGTAGTTAGATTTTGAAAAACTTCTGCTGATAATTTACTCACCCCCATGTCATCCAAAATGTCCACGTCATTCTTTCTTCAGTAGAAAAGAAATTAAGGTTTTTGATGAAAACATTCCAGCATTTTTCTCCATATAATGCACTCCAGTGGGAACCAAATGGTTCAAGGTCCAAAAGACACTTTCAGTACAAACTGCAAACTGATCAAAGGACTTTAAATGATTCCAGACGATGAATAAGGGTCTTATCAAGCGAAACGATCACTCATTTAAAAAATAAATAACAACGTTTAAGTTTTATTAGCTCAAATGCTCGCCTTGCTCTGTTCTGTGATGCACTTTTGTGACTCTTTGTGAAATGAGTTCGAACAGGAGAGTCACAAACGTGCATCACATTTGCACTGAAAGTGTCTTTTGGACCTTGAACCATTTGGTTCCCACTGAAGTCCATTATATGGAGAAAAATGCTGGAATGTTTTCATCAAAAACCTTAATTTCTTTTCGACTGAAGAAAGAAAGACATGGACATCTTGGATGACATGGGGGTGAGTAAATTATTAGCAAAAGTTTTTTCAAAAGTTAACTACTCCTTTTAATCCTGGTGAATTTAGGAAAGTCACTGGTTTGCGGCCTTCTCTCTCTCTCTCTCTCTCTCTCTCTCTCTCTCTCTCTCTCTCTCTCGCTCGCTCACTCGCTCTCATTTTAAGGAAACCACTGAGAAAAAGACACCACAAATGTTAAATAAGGTGGAGGACAGGGAGAGAGATGAAATGGAGGCACTTGCAAGAAAGTTTGAAGAGAAATATGTGAGTATGAATTCTGCCAAGATATCACATTTCTAGCTTCATCCCATTCACAAGTAAGTCTATGTCAACATTTAGCAAATTAAATTAGGTGGCGTTATTTCAACTACATTAATATCTGCCTTTTTTTAGGGTGAAACTTGCAAAAGAAAAAAAGACAGATTACAGGACCTGGTGGATATAGGCTTTGGTTACGATGAATCCGACTCATTCATTGATAACTCTGAGGCTGTGAGTTCAGGCCAGTTTTTAAAACCACCTTTATCAGATTATTCTCCTTATAGAACACATGGATGTTTTGCTCAAGTCTTCTTTTTCTCTGCATGCAATAGTATGATGAGCTCGTCCCAGCTTGTCTCACCACCAGATATGGAGGCTTCTACATCAACTCTGGAACTCTCCAGTTCCGGCCAGCCTCTGATGAGGGAAATGACAAGAATGATTTTGAGGACAGTGGTTTTAAACCCAAGGTGCGTAAACATTTGACTACCCTTCCATTTGTTTTGTATGGAAGCTCGTTTCCTCCACTGAATAAAAAAAGATAAAAAATAAAAAAAATAATTGCGACTTTTTATCTCACAGCTGTGTGTTATAAAGTCCGAATTGCGAGATGTAAAATCAGAATTGCGAGATATAAAGTCAGAATTGCAAGATATAATGTCAGAATTTCGTGTTATAAAGTCAGAATTGCGAGATATAAAGTCACAATTCTGAGAAAAAAAGACAGAAGTGCGACTTTTTATCTCCCAATTCTGAATTTTTTTCTCACAATTGCGCGTTTACATCTCGCAATTCAGATTTTATAACACGTAATTGCAAGTTTAAATGTCGAAATTCTGACATCTTTTCTCAGAATCGTGAGATATAAACTCGCAATTTCGACTTATCAGGCCAATTCTAAGGGGAAAAAAGACTAACTTTTTTCCTCCTCAGAATAGTTTAAATCTCTCAATTGAATTGAGAGATTTAAACTAATTGCGAGTCTTTGCGACTTTATCATGCATTTCTGACTTTATAACACGCAATTGCGATTTTATATCTAGCAATTTTTACTTTATAACTCGCAATTCTGACTTTATGTCTCGCAATTGCAACTTTATATCTCGCAATTCTGAATTTATATCTCGCAATTGCGACTTTATATCTCGCAATTCTGACTTTATATCACGCAATTGCGACTTTACATCTCGCATGTCTGACTTTATATCTCACAATTCTGAATTTATATCTTGCAATTGCGACTTTATATCACGCAATTCTGACTTTATATCACGCAATTGCGACTTTACATCTCGCATGTCTGACTTTATATCTCACAATTCTGAATTTATATCTTGCAATTGCGACTTTATATCACGCAATTCTGACTTTATAACTCGCAATTCTGATTTTATATCTCGCAATTCTGACTTTCCATCTCGCAATTCTGAGAAATAAAGTCAGAATTGTGAGATAAAAAGTCGCAATTACCTTTTATATTTCTCATTCTATGGCGGAAACAAGCTTCCATAGTTTTGTTTGTGTAGTAGCCTGTTTCCACCACTGAATAAAAGTTAAAAAAATAAGTTTTATGTTTATAAAATTCTAACTTCACTCACAATTACGTGTTATAAAGTCAGAACTGTAAGAAAAAAGTTTGCAAGCTATATTGCAAGCTATAAAGTGTTATAAAGTCTCAAGAATTGTGAAAAAATAAACTTGCAATTTGGACTTTTCTCGCAATTGCGTGTTATAAAGTCAGAATTGTGAGATAATGACCCTTTCCTTACAATTGTTAAAGTCATAGTTGGAGATAAAAGTCAGAATTGTGAGATAAAAAGAACAATTTTTATTTTTGATTCTGTGGTGGAAACAAGTTTCTATAGTTTTGTACACACAATCTTGTAAACAAACCGGAAACAACTAGCTTTTTTTCTTTACTTTTATGCAAAATTGTTTCCATTTGTCAACATTATCTCATTCCTCTGTCAGAAGCGAAAGCTTAAGCAAGGCAAAGACAAAGACAAGAGGATGGGGAAGAAAAAGAGAGAAGATGACATGCTTGCTAAGAAAGAAGAGGAGGAAGCCAGGAAGAGGTTTTTGCTGCTTCAGAGATCAATTTAGTTTAAGAGTACAATGTTTACTGTGAAGTAAACATACATTTTTCACAACCTCCTTTTAAGGAACAAGGTTTCCATTGATTCTTTCTCAAATCCCCTAATTGTTTGCTTTTCCTTCTGGTTTCCCTCTCAGCACCCCACCAGACAAATCATCCACAAAGAAGAAGAAAAACAAGAAGCCGCTAAGTATTGATAAGATGCTGAAGAAGTTCCATAAGGAAAAGCTTCAGCAGCTGCAGATGTTCAATGCTAGAGAGAGAGAATCGCATCCTCTCAACGACTCTGGCCCCACCGTGCAAGCTGAGGTTCAAGAACCACCCGTATCATCTGACCCTCTTCTCACACTCATTGGTTCTGCCAGTGCTGACGACCTTCTTCAAGCAGTCAAAGCAGTGGAGCAAGACTTTGACTTAGACGGGCTCTTGGGGGAACCGCAGAACGTCTGTTATCCAAGCCTGGAAGAGAACGGAGAAGCTCCGACTCCACCCGTCACTGAGAAGATCCCCCCGTTACTCCCTGATGGACTGCCACCCACACTAGAGCAACACATTAAGCAACTTTCAGAGGTATTGTTTGCTTTTAAGGCTTAAAGCTACACTGTGTAACTCTTTTAGTTTATTCTTATCTAAAAACATTTAGTTTTTTCAAAAATATATGTGCTCATTAATGTATATTTAAAGTATTCTCGTGAGTGTATAATATGCCATTGAAAATACATACGGGTAAGGGGTTCTAATGTCGGTCGCCATGTTGCCCCTCCATCTTGAAAGTACATTAGCCAAAGAGGGACATACCCGTTAATTCAAGCTTCGTCTTTCGCGTTTTCGTTTGAGTTAAAACTCATGGACGAGGTCGAACTGGAAGCCATGTTAATCTCGGACTACATTGGCCACCGTAGGAGTTAAAACGAAATCACAATTGAGAGGAACAGAAACTAATATTCACTGGATGGTCATATACCTTTTCACTGCTAGATGGGGGTAAAAATCACACAGTGTAGCTTTAAGAGGATTTGACGAGAGTTTGCAGGTGTACGTGACGACTTTTTTCTTTTAGGCTATCAAGAAAATTGAAGGACAAAATAAGATGGAGATTTTGTCTTCAGAGGTCAACAGTGTTTTACTAGAGTAAGTTACATCCCATGATTTATTATAGAACGGGTAACATCTTGAGTGTATCGCATTGATTCCTTCTCTTTGTATGTTCAGCGTGGAGTTGAAACAGCTTAGTGGGAAAGTACGCTCCAGAATCTTCTCCTACTTGGCGTCACAGCTGTCCTGCAGCAAAGGCACTCTGGTTAAAAGAGCCAAAAAAATCCACAACCTACAGCAGGTCTGTAAACGTACTTGACACCTCAGCATTGCAAACATCACCATCCCATCTTATCTGTGTCTGCTATCCTAAGACCGATCCTTTATTTTGATCTACCGTCAGACTGAGATGTCATTGCCATAGCGCCTCATGCTTTCTAACCTTAAATCCACTTGCAATAATTATATAAAATATAAAAAAAAGTGTATTTTAATGGTCCCATACTCATTTTAGTGGTACCACAGATCTTGTTTACTATGTTTATCATAGTAATGATATTCACATCTACCAATGTGTAGATGTTCACATCTACCAATGTGTTTATACAATGTATTGTATATAGGCCTGTAAATATAATTGCTGAATTAATTGTTGTGTTAGAATTACTCTGTATTGATTTATGCCCCCTTTTTGCTTTAAACATTTGAGACTCTGCAGCAAGCACTAGGGAAAATACAAGTATCGGATAGGGACTCCGTATCGGCAGATACTCAATATTCAATGTCTTGGATCAGATTGGGGGCACAAAAAACTTGACGAGGACATCCCTACTAATTAGTAAAAAAAACTTTACTTTATTACGTAATTTATTAATAACATTCTTGTTCCTTGTCTTGTCGTACATGATTTCCAAAGTCGTTATTCATAATAAAAAAAAGCTTTTATAAATTATACACAGTTGCAGAAGCACACACTACTAGTCAAAAGTTTGGGGTCAGTTAGAGATTGTTTTTTATTTTTAAAGAAATTAATACTGCGTGACAAAAGTGATTGAAAACACTTAATATAAAGTTTTACAAAAGATGTACCTTTCAAATAAATGGTAAATAATTGTAGAATTTTAAAAAAAAATCAATACATTCACAAAAACATTAAATGTTTCTTGAGCAGCAAATCAGCATATTAGAATAGTTTCTGAAGGATCATGTGACACTGAAGAGTAATGTGGCTGAAAATACAGCTTTGCATCACAGAAATAAGTTACATTTTAAAATGTTTTCAAATAGAAAAGTTTTAAATTGTGCATCACAATATTACTCTTTTTACTGTATTTTTTTAATCAAATAAATACAGCTTTGGTCAGAAATAAGAAATAGTCAAAAAATAAAAATTGAAAAGACCTTACGTGTGTGTGCATACAGTATATGTCCAGTTTAATGTCTCTGAACTGTAAAAAAATATTGTTGGTTTAACTTAAAAAATGAATTAAAATTTGAAGTTCATTGAAATGGACAAATTTAGTTGAAACAATGGAGATTGATTTACAGAAAATCAAAATATTATGTTATCTGAACTACATAAATTAAGTTGATTCGACAAAAGATAAAAATGTTGTGATTACAAATCTTGAAAATAGTATTTTACAGTGTGTAAGCTTAATGTGCTGGTCATGTGTCTCATGAGGTCGAATGGCTGCAGGAGCTGCTGAAGAAGCTGGAGAATATGGTGGCCATGTCCATGCCTGAACAGATCACCCGTTTCCAGAGTCACTGCCAAGCTCACTCTGAAGCCAGAGCTGCCAAGTAATCACTCATTTCTGATGTGTGATACCTTGATCACTTTCACTGTATCACTATACTGTACATTCACTGACCTTTAATTTATATGCAGCTTGTTAGAATACAACCTCAGGTTTGTTTTTTGTGTGTGTTTTAAGGCTCGAGGCTGAGAAAGAGAGGGCGGTTGATGGCTCCGACGAGGAAGAGGAGGAGAGGAGTGGAAAACGAGTGTTTGGGCCTCGCAAGAGATTCAGATGGAATGAAGATATCAGGTCTGATGTATGACGTTCTAAATATAGAAAAAAAGATTACTCTATACTCTATTAACCCTAAAACCGTATTCTGGACAAATGTGGGCAAAATAGTTTTGATTTCTTTTTAAAAAATACTTCCCTTAATCTGAGCGGTACAAGACTTGGCTACTTTTCCTAAGTTTGCCTCCTGAACACACACATTTTTTTTTGACTCAATTCTACAATGTTAAGCGGGTGAAAAAACTCCTTAATCTTGTATTTGGGTCGTACCCATAGACATGAATGGGAAAAAGTGTAATTTAGAGCATTCTAAAATAAGCCACCAGATGACAGCAAAGTCACTTCATCAAGAACTTATTGGAATGATATTTTAATGTAATTTAAAAATAAAACTTAAAAATAAGAATAATTTACATAGAAAATATGGTAGTTTTTGAAGTAAATAAATTCAAAAATACCCCCAAAATTAAAAAAAACACCAGAAATGTATAGATAAAACTTTATCGAAGACAGTGATATAACATTTATAATAAATAAAGCTTAGGATCACAAACTGAGTCATCTGTGCCCACATTTGTCCACAATTACAGGATTAAGGGCTATAAAGTGAATACAGTTTGAGGGCTTCTCGAATGATTATTGACTTTTACAGGGAGTTGCTCTGTGAGATTGTCAGTTTGAAAATGGTGATTTATGATTCGGAGTCGCCTGCGTGCTCTGGTTTGGAGGAGTATCTGAAAGCGTTCCTGGAGGCTGATGTTAAACCATTGTGGCCTAAAGGATGGATGCAATCCAGGTAAACAAATCAAATCATTAAGACTCTGAAGTTTTGGATATCATTGTATTGATATGAGAGAAATCTAATATTTAAAGTAGGGCTGTCAAATGATTAATCACGATTAATCACATCCAAAATAAAAGTTTATGTTTACGTAATATATGTGGGTGCAATGTGTATAATTTTATATATATATATATATATATATATATATATATATATATATATATATATATATATATATATATATATATATATATATATATATATAAAACACACATGATTGCATATATTTAAGAAATATTTTCTTGTATATACTGTATATGGCTTTATATATATATATATATATATATATATATATATTTAAATATAAATATTTTATATATAATTTTTTTTCTTAAATATACATGCATGTGTGTGTGTGTGTATATATATATATATATATATATATATATATATATATAACAGTGTCCCTTTGTTCTGCGCATGTTTATTGCTTTTAAACACTTAAACTACTCTTAAACATTTTATTATAACAGAATTAATTCGTCTTCTGAAAAGTCTGATACCACACTAAAACTTGTACTTTTATTCAGCAAGCACACATTAAATTGATCAAATATGAAATGTCATTTCTAAAAAAAAAAAAAAAAAAAAAAATCACCATGCTAAACTTTCGAACGCATGTGTGTATATCTATAATTATAATTCCTTCACAATGGTGAGTTTCTGCTGAATTTCTATCATTGTCTCAAAAGGATTCTGCTTATAGAAACGAGAAAAGCCCACGGTCACATCACTGGTGTGGTGTAAGTATGATTTTACACCATCTTTAGCCAATGTTTCTGAAGAAAAAAAAAATGGTTCATTATAATATCTAACTCTAAAATGAACAAAGTGGAGTCTTCTTTGGTATTTAATTTAACAAAAGTTTGTAAATGTTAATAAACACTTTCTCCTTCTTATACAGGGCAAGGAAGAAACCAATAGGTACAACAAAACTAAAAAAGGTACATGTGAAAAATTAGCAAACCGCTGTTTTGAATATTGCATGCTTTTAGACTTTTGTTTCTTGATTTATCCAATAAATGCACAGGTCAGCTCCGCCCCAGAGGACAGTAAGAATAACCCGGAAATTCAGGGCCCACCAGCACTGAAACGCAAGCGTCTGGGTGTACCTGCAAGCATGCAACTTGAAGTCGCAGCAACATTGAGCACCACTGCCAAAACTCCATCAAACACACAAACATTCTCTACCCATCCATCTAATCAGAACCACGAGAAAGGGATGAGAAGAGATGAGAACCATCATACCAGCACTCAGAGAAGTCCGGTGACCGCAGAGGGTGCTGGATCGGTCCCGATGATGTGGACTAAGTCCGCTATGGATTCGGATTCAAAGAGGGCGACTCCTAAACTGACACTGGTGGCTCCCCCAGATGGAGCTCAGAGTGACTGTCCATCAGTGGTGCATGGAGTGGCCCGGCTGCTCACGACCACCTCAATGGGTGACACCCCTGTTTCATTGGCAGCCGTGAGTTCTTCACAAGACAGACGCGTATTGGTTGCTTATTGCATGTGGATCATGATATAAGTTGTGGTGTTATACAACATCCTTCCTAAATTATTCGTATAAATAATGTCCACTGTAGGACGTTACATTGAATTATATTTTTTTTAAACATTTTTTTATTATCGTATATAATTAAATCCTGATCATGTAACTTCATGATCTAAAGTGGAGAATATAAACATAATATCTCATTTAAATTGTGACGGGTATACAGGCAAATCGGATGGAATGCTGACTTAAAACACTGTTAAATTTGTCCACTTAGTGGTTATAGCATAAGGGAGAACAATTGTACCACTGTTTGTACCACATCAACAATTGTGCTGCTTAATGTATTTGTGGAAACAGTGGAACAATTTTTTAAACATATATAGAGGGATTTTATATATATATATATATATATATCGTGGATATAAAGTTCAAAAGAAGAGTATTAAAAAAATACATACACTACTGGTCAAAAGTTTTAGATCAGTAAGTTTTTTTATGTTTTTAAATGAAGTCTCTTCTGCTCACCAAGGCTGCTTTATTTGATGAAAAAAAATGACAAACAGTAATATTGTGAAATATTATGACAATTTAAAATGACTGTTTTCTATTTTAATATATTTTAAAATGTAATTTGAAAGCTGAATTTTCAACGTCATTACTGTTGCTGATTACACATCAGTTTTCAGTGTCACATGATCCTTCAGAAATCATTCTAATATGCTGATTTTATGCTCAAAAAAACAGAAATTATTATTATTTTCAACGTTGAAAACTGTCGTGTACCTTTTTTTTTTCCCCAAAAAATTCTATGGTGAATATAATCTTTTCTAACATTAAACATATCTTTACAGTTTTGCTCATCAATTTAACTCATCCTTGTTGAATAAAAGTATTTTCTAATTTCTTTCCCCCAAAAATAAAAAAAATAAATTCTTACTGACCCCAAACTTTTGAATGGTAGTGATTAATGTTACAAAAGCTTTCCATTTCGGATCAATTCTGTTCTTTTGAACTTTAAATTCATGAAAGAATCCTGAAATAAAAATGTAAAAAAACTGTTTTCAACATGGATGATAATCATAAATGTTTGAGCATCATATTAGAATAATTTCTGTTGGATCATGTGACACTGAAGACTGGAGTAATGATGCTGTAAATTCAACTTTGATCACAGGAATAAATTACACTTCACTATATATTCACAGAAAACTGCTGTTTTAAATTGTAATAATATTTCAAAAAATTACTTTTTTTATTTTTTATCAAATAATTGCAGTCTTGGTGAGCAGAAGAGACTTCTTTTAAAAACATAAAAAAAATTTACCGATCTAAAACTTTTGACCGGTAGTGTATCTTTACTGTCACTTTTGAACAATTTAATTGAATCCGTATAGCCTTCTTTGAAGTCAAATAGAGATTTGCCTGAAGCATTAAGGTTTTAAAAGTTTTCTTAAATTATAATAAAATTGTATAATTTGTTTTTTTCTTTGCTTCTATTTCAGGCAGCTGGCGAGATCTCCTGTGGGAACCCGGCGCTTCCCACCCCTTCTCTATCTCTCCTTCCATCCTCCTATCCCACCACAGCACAGCCGGGAGTCTTACCGAGCTATGTCCCCCTGCATGCTCTCCCGTTCCCAGGACTGAGCCCTGGCACCAAGATCCCTGGACCGCCTCAGGCCTGTAAAGGAGCTGTTTTTCCTGGCCTAGCTCCTGGAACTTTCCAGCATGGTCTCGCACATGGTGAGCAGATATTGATCCTGATCATAAGCATGGAAACTTGGTAAGAATCATCTGTTTATTTAAAGGTGAAGTGTGTGATTTATGATCCGATTGCTGCACCAAATGGAATTGATTCCAAACAGGTTCTTAATATTTATATGATGCACATTCAACTTGATCTTCCCATTTCCCGAATCCATTTTAGCATTTCAAAAATGGCACTCTTCACCTTTCACAGGGGCTTGATAAATTTGTGATATCTGTTTGCTACTCTTGTCTTCATGTGCACTGGATGGAGTGGATGAGCTGAAGCTCAACTCTGGTGTGATGTTGTTTAAAGCACTTTGCTCCATTGCTGTAATGTTACATTTGTCATCCTGGTTTCTTCTTCTTCCTTTTCCTCTCTTTCCTATTTCAGGTAACTCCATGCTGTGCTCTAGCACGCTTCATCTTCTGTCTGTCCCTGTTTCCTCTTCTGCTCCTCTTCATTCTTTTACACCATGGCTCTTTGGTTTAGGTAAATTTACACACCCATAGGGACAGTTGAAACATGCCCACATTATTTATTGTGTTCGTCGTGATGTTTGCTTGCATTATGTATCTTTTTTTATGTGTTTTTTAATTAATTTGACATTTACGCAGTAATGTTTTAGTTCAAAGGATCTCTAGTTATTAATATAGTAAAACAATAATTGTTGTTGTTGACACATGGTACACAATCTGATTAATAAGAAACCATTTAGTTTTTAGTTCTTTTATTTCTTTGACATTATACACTAGACTCTGTGATGTCAGTCTTATAGTTGTGTAATGTTTTAAAGTCAACATGAAACCAACATTGACTCAATTTACTGTAATAAAGGTTCCCGGTCTTATTGTGCTGGATTCATTTTTAAAAACTGATAAGTTCAATTAATTAAATGAAGGCCCACCATCTTTTAAAGGAGTAGTTCACTTTTTAAAAAACTTTTGCTGATAATTTACTCACCCCCATGACATCCAAGATATCCATGTCTTTCTTTCTTCAGTCGAAAAGAAATTAAGGTTTTTGATGAAAACATTCCAGCATTTTTCTCCATATAGTTTCTCTGAATCTTTTCCCGAGTCGACTCGTTCATTTCGTTTGTTGAATGAACCAAATGACACAAAAAAGATTCATTCATTTTGATAAATGAGTTCGAACAGGAGAGTCACGAACGCGCATCACAGAACAGAGTAAGGCAAGCATTTGAGCTCATAAAACTTAAACTTTGTTTTTTTTTTTTTTTAATGAGCGATCATTTCGCTTGATAAGACCCTTATTCATTGTCTAGAATCATTTAAAGCCCTTTGAACAGTTTGCAGTTTGCACTGAAACTCTCATTTGGACCTTGAACCATTTGGTTCCCATTGAAGTCCATTATATGGAGAAAAGTCCTGGAATGTTTTCATCAAAAACCTTCTTTTCGAAAAAAATTTCTTTTCGACTGAAGAAAGAATGACATGGATATCTTGGATGACATGGGGGTGAGTAAATTATCAGCAAAGGTTGTTTTTTTTTTTTTTAAAGTGAACTACTCCTTTAAATCATTAGATGTTCTTTAACATTGAAATATGTCAAATTATGGATTGTAAAATGGGTCACGTGTGCCATTTCATGTTGATTGCTGTTTACGTTTTGTTTTTGACACAGATGGAAGCCAGATCCACACAGATGGTCATAACACTCAGAGAAAACTACATTAATGGCCGTTAGAATGACATTAAAGACGGCTGATGCTTACAGCAAATTTTCCACTTTTTTGTAAGATCTTGAAGATGGAGTTAATATGAATGAACATGGATATGAATTTGAAGTAAAGGAGCAGATTATGGCTCGGCAAAGAGACTTTTCATTTGTATATTTTTGGATCAAAACTCCTTTGAAGTAAAAAATGCCTTTATCCAGAATGGACATATGGACAATAATGTAAGTCTTTTGTTTCTCAGAGTATTAAGATTAGAACTTGAATGATATGACAAGCCATGTCACCTCAGTGCAGTCCTTTGCACTTGTAATGCACTCACTTTAAATACTTGAAGGCAGATACTACTTATCTATTCAAAACTTTGCTACTGTCACGTCTCTCTCTCAGAGGCCATCTTATCAGTGAAGATTCACAATCCTGACCTATTTATGAAAAGTAACTGGAACTATAGTAAATTACATATGGTGTAGGTTATCACTATTATTTTCAAGTACATAAATGAATTCAGTATCTGTTTTAACTTAATCTGTTGTTAAAGGCAGAGATTGCACTTTTTCTTGTTTGTTTTCTTCTTGTTGTTGGACTGGGTAATGAATTGATGCCAGTGGAATGATCTCAGGGCTGTTCAAGTACAATAGCCAAGCTATGGAGTAATGCTGCAAAATAGATATAGATATTTGCTTTTGTTTTTGAACTTACTGAAAATTACTTTGGAGAAAGAAATTGAATCATGAATCATTGAATGGAAAATAAAGTGTCCTAAAACAATCTATTGTTGACATTTTTAAAGAGACAAACAGATTTTTCACCAAGACTTGTTTCATATTATCATTGTAAAGCCTCATTTTATGTCTTTGCAAAGTTGAAATTGAACAAAATGAAGAGTGCTGTTGTTTAATTACCTCTAACTTAACTAGCCCTGGCTTAAAAACCCTGTCTGTGAAACCAGGCCCAGGTTTATTGAAGTTTTTAGCTAAATCTTGCTAATGTTAACATTGTTTCTCAATTTATTTAGGAGAGACGTGGGTGAGTCACATGTACAAAAATAAGTCATTTTATTTCTCATATGCATTCACATAATAAATATTTAAAAAAAAAAGATCACCATAAATGTCAGATCAACTTCACAGCAACCCATATCTATAGGCTATTGAATTGAATTCTTGATATCAACAATTGAATTCTTCATATCAAAAATGTAATTATTGATAACAAGAATTTAATTGTTGATATCAACACTTACATTCTTGATATCATAAAATGTAATTGTTGATATCAAGAATGTAATTGTTGATATCAACAATTCATATCCTGGAAATGAAAAAAAGCTAAAACGGCTTGCCATACGTTAATATCAAGAATTCCTATCCTGCGAATGATTAAAATTTAAACGGCTTGCCATATTTTACATGTTAAAATTGAATTGTTGATACCAAGAATGAACATTTTTACTAGTTGACATGTAAATCCTGATATCAAAAATGTCCATCTAACTCCTGATAACAATAACTATTATTTTAACTAGTGAAAATGTAATTGTTATCAAGAATTCATATCCTGGAAATGATAAAAAGTTAAAATGGCTTCCCATATGAACTTCCCTTTTTGACACATCTGTCAAATACAAGACTCAATCATACTGACCCATTAGAATGCAATGAAATACTTTGTTGACCTCTAGGTGGCAGTATTGCACTGAGATGAGAACGACATCAGCAGCAACCACTCTCCAGTGCGTTATATCAGTTTATGTTGTTTTAAGTTATTTTATTGCATAGTAAGTCCCTATCCACCTTTCTGATGTTCTTGATTGCAATATAATCATGTTTGGAATACATTTATTTTATTACTTAATTTTGTATTTGCACAATCATAGGCACAGCTTTGCAATGTTGTCATAAGTCCTTAACACAAACACAACACTTCATATTTCTCTATTGTCTATGCTTTCAAACTCTCATGCCTGACCCGCTGACTGACATTTGATGTTATCATAAAAACCCTTAGCCCGGTGTATATGTCATCATCCAGTGAACAGATGTTAAGTGCTTTTAATGAAATATCATTTATGAGATGCTTTGTTGGCAGATTTGAGAGTGATTGACTTGTCATTCTATAAAGTCAGCAACTGAATGTAGGGAAATGATGTGAGTATATAAGCAGCTTTATGGTTCTGCGCACTAGGGAAGATCTCTGCGTGTGTAGTGAGTCAGTGTATGATATATCTCTTTCGCCCATCTCCCCTTTGCTGTCTCGTTTAAAACAATGCAAGTCGCTGATTCGGCACTGTGTGTTTGCCATAAAACTCTCTTATCAGCTTCCTCTACCTACGGCACTAGCTTCCTCCATCCTCATTAATCTTTTGCTGATAAAACAAAGGTTAACAAACACTTAATTCATCTAAGGAATATCGCCCGCTGTTTGAATTTGCTGGCCTCAATGTATGTGTACCTGTGATTGCTTAGTGGTGACTACAATTTCCTCTTATCAAGGCCAAAGGTTGCTTAGCAACTCATCTGCAGTTACTGTCCTTTTGGAAGATGATGCTTTGAATACAAGTGTATTTTATATTTTAAATTCATATATGCACTTTGCATGGGATTATCACTTGCTGTATTTAAAAATGCCCATTTGCATGTCCATTATGTGTGCATTTGAACAGATATAAAGGTCAGGTAGATCACATGATCACACCAGCTTATTCAACCCACCATTAATGTCCCATAGATCATTTAAGCTTGTTATGTACTTAAGTTCAGAATAATGAATGTGGTCTAGTGTTGATTAAACATTCAGTTACAAAATCTAAGCAAACATAATCACTGAGAGCAACTGACATTCTTGCGCCTTATAGCTCCAGGTCAAAATATAATGAGCTGTGAGATGTTTCTACAGAGAGAGCCATTCATCAGTAGACCTCTAGTTTTAGTCTATTTTAGTTTGCCGAATTAATCGCCTATAAAAGGAAACTGAATCATGTAAATTTATGTAAAGTATGTAACTGCCAGCTATTTCATCATTACATGGCACTTTGCACAAATAGGAGACAAATTGGTTTCCTATTCGTTTTTAAGGCCCAAATCACATATCACAAAGGAATAAGAGTCAATGGACTGTTGAATTATTAGAAAAAGAATGCACTCTTAATGTGGCCACACCGTGAAGCTGAAAGGACCTTTGAAATAATTAAGTGATATAGAACTGTAATGGGGATCCGGTCAAGACCTGGAACTACTTCATTTACTTCAGTGTCCCTGAAAATAATTGCACGTCTTAGAATGTTCGTCAACCAATCAGAATCAATCATTTGACTCATTGGTTCTTGCTGAAGCTCAGATGTGATGCGTAACTCGAGAATGAACCTCATTGGTTCTTGCTGAAGCTCAAACGTGATGCGTAACACGAGAATGAACCTCATTGGTTCTTGCTGAAGCTCAGATGTGATGCGTAACACGAGAATGGACCTCATTGGTTCTTGCAGAAGCTCAAACGTGATGCGTGTAATCATGTCTCAAAATTAACAGTACAAAATCCTAACATGTTGTCTAAACACACAAACCATTTATGTTAAGTAAAAAAATTACATCCAGAGGGTGGCAGTATAGTGTGAGTCACTTGCTATTTTGCCTGAACTTAATTTGATTGTGTTCAATCTGCTTAAATATGCACAATTTAAGTTTACTTTGTGTTTAAGTTTACTTTAATCCGTTTGTGTTCGATTACATGATTGATTTGTGTTGCATTAACTGAAACTGGGCGGTGCTTGCTAGTTCCCAGCATGCTTTGCATATGGCTGAATTAAGAGAGAATACATATTAAAATGAAGTGTTATTTTATGTGTTTTTATGAAAATGAAAAAAGGGGAAGACTTGGTAGTGCGTAATTGTGTTTAATTTTCAATTACATTGCAATTATTGAACCACATGAGCATTTGGTTAGGCTGAACACTGATTCAGCAGTATAAACAGCACATGCTATGGCAGATGAAGCAAGTGAATCTTATTATTTAAGATGCTTTAAAGTGCTGTTGGTAGCTTATAGATGACTGTAGTCTAGAAACTGATTATGTGTGACATTAAAATAAATTATATAGCATTGGATGAATGAATATATGAATTTGCATCATATCAGGGAACCTTTTTAAATTCACTGACGTTATTTAATTAAGCTGTGCCCAACCATAGTAAATAAGTTGAATCAACCTTAATGAATTAAGTGGACCCAACATAAGTACATTAAATTGGAATAACATAATTGCATAATGCTGAAATAAAGCAAATTGATTATATGGAAATCCTTTGTTCATTCAAAGAGTTATATTTTTGTTCCAAAGATGAGCGAAAGTCTTTCGCCGTGTCTAACGACATGAGGGTGAGTAAATAATGACAGAATTTGGATTTTTAGGGTGAACTATCCCTTTAATAAAACATTTTTTATAAATCTAAATGGGGCAAGGTAATGGACCGTTTAGTTTATGCGATTCATATACATAAATGTAAAAATATTTTCACGTTTTTTATTCAATTTAAAGGAATTTTACAATACAATTGAAATGTTTAAATCTCAAAAATAGGCTGAAATATTTTTTAGAACATCTTTTTATATTGTGTACATAATTTCACTGACACTTTCAAGAAAATGTAGTCAAAATGAGACTTTAACTCGATTTTTTTTTTCATTTTTAAGCTCTATTTAATAGGACTTATTAAGTGCCATCCTGTAATGTTTTCTGAATTGGCTTGTTTTCTAATCAGTCATTGCTTGTCACTTTCCTCTGTTGACCTTTTAACTCTGTGCGCTCGTGACTCACTTTAGGAAGAACCACTGCAGTGGATCAAACACATCACGTCACCTATAGTGTTGTTTCCCTTCATTTACTCCGCTGAGTGATCACATTGATTTTTGCTCTGTCCTCAATCCATCAGTCCTCATGCTAAAACCACACTGCAAAGTGCAAAGCTCTCCGTATTACTAAATTACACGTGAACTTTGCTTCACGTCGGTAAAGAAAGCTGTGATGCCTGTTTATAGTTTTTAAATTGACATGGATGTGTGTTGAATTCTGACTATATTTTGGGGACAAAACAAAGGCCCAAAATGTAACTAAATGTGATTGTGTGTGTGTGTGTGTGAGGATGTATTGCCCATGTTGCAGTTTTTCGGTACTGCAGTCACAGTGAAACGCATAGGCCTGTAACCTGTTTAAATCTATAAACACTCCTGTCTGCAGCTCAAACACACACAAACAGATGGAGCACAAAGCACACACTTGGTTTGATAGACGCTTACATGCACCATTAGTCTGATTCTGAGCACTTCATTTCCACAATCATTTGAGGAGTATCCACTTACAGGGTATCATTTGTGATTAACCCTTTTACACCATCCTGCTTCTGGGTGTGTCGTTTCGATCAGGCCTCTTATTCGGCAGGGTCACTTTCTTGAGGTAATTTTCTACACGCAATGTTCAAGTAATCCTGAAGACCTTGATTAGCTGATTTAGGTGTTTAATTGTGGATGAAACTAAACCTTTACAATTCAGAATGGCATTATTTTACAACAGACACCAATTGTACACACAATAAAATGGGAAACACTGAATGCATTTTGTGATGATGTCATAGCAATGGTTGTTATGGTAACCTAACCCGGGTCACAAAACTAATGCTGATATCATATGTCTGGCGAAGAATCAGATACGCACACAAACATGTTTACTCCACCATACAAATGGCTTCTGGTGTTTTTGTGTAAAATGTATTAGAATGAACCAAATGTTTTGTATTTTAGAGTGAAAAAAAACCCCATTGAATCATTTTTCCAAATCCCTAAAAGTCCCTATAAAGGGAGGATGTCAGAATTATAACTGTCCTTTTCTTCCCCCATCTCTCTATCTCTTCATAAAATACTATTTTAATAGCCAAATACAGTATAGAAATTAAGACTTGAAGTTTGATGCTCAAAGCTGAGTGGAAAAAAAAAGAGTAACTATGGACTATATGAAATTATATTTTACAAAAAGTTAAAATTTTGAAAGCAGGTTTATTATTTCACACCCTAAGTGTATATGCTTTTAACAATAAGAAGTGAAGATGTTATTGCTGGCTGAAAATGATGTAGAAAAGATGTAATATATGGTAATGGGCTATATGCACGCATAAATTCCACATTTGACGCAAGGATGCTCAACAGTTTCCGGTTGGGGAGATTAAAGCGGAGGAAAACCAGGGAAAACGGGATTATGGCAGAGTCTTCAACATTTATTGTCCTCTCGTCTTTGAAACGAAATGTTCATACGTTTAGATGTAATTTTATATAGTTATGTTTTATCTGTTTTTGTGACTTAACGTTTCTTTAGTATAACCATGGAGTATAAAATTCAATATAAATTCTCGGTATTGCATTGGACTCTACGATCGGCGGAAGTTATCGAGAATCCTTAAACCTTCACCGGAAATACCGCCGTGCATAGAGCCCATTAAAAGCTAAATCTTTGAAAGGTCAGAGGTGAGAGTGGACGAGCTCATTAAGAGCAGCAGAAACACTGATTTTCAAAGACGACTACATTTTTTTAAGCGCCTGGATACATCAAACTTACGAAACTGTGCCCTCAAAATAACATAAATCTGATCTCTAAGGCAAATAAATGTATGCCGTCGAGGGACTGTGCGAAAGAAGCTGTAAATGTTTCGCCTAAATCTGGATCTGTTCCTGGGGGAATCCCTGTCCTCCACATCTCACTTTCTGCCGGAAGAAATAAATTGCGCTGCCGTGGAAGACGCGCGTTTGTTCTGAACTGAGAGAGAGAGAGAGAGAGAGGGAGAGAGAGAGAGAGGGAGGAAGAAGCAAGAAGCGCGCGCACAGGAGTTCTCCTCGCGACACAGAGCGCGTCACGCGTCCAGTAGAAACTTCAGGCTCGAGACTGGAGTGTGCCAAGACGCGCGCTGCATTGACCATCGCGCTTCTCAAGGAGTATTATCATTCAAGGAGTTCCTTAAACCTGATGTAACTGAGAGTTTTATGCGTCGTTCATGTTTTTCTGGATCCTTTCATGAAGAAGGGACGTGATGGGACTAATTTTATGTGGGATTGGGAGCCGCAGTTGAGAACATGAGCCAGAACGTGCTGTCATTTCACACACGGTAAGAAACTACTCTGTTAAAATGTTTGTCTCAATGCGCGGTAAAACTGGCACTGGCAGCTGTGTTTGCCAGAACTTTACCGCATTAAATGCAGTGACGATGTTACGGGATGGCATTTGTTGGTGATTTTGGTATATTTTACAGTCGTTGAATGATATAATGCTAGTTTAACAAACTATTTGAGCTTTTAAATCGGGTTTCTTTTGGAAAATTTGTTGATAATAACAATAGAAGGCCACATAATGACTTGGGATATTGCAACTGATGTGATCAATGATAACATAAACATAATATTGTTACTCAAAATAGCGCCAGTGTAACACATGTTAAACTGAAATACTTATAAACATACTGAATTAACATTAACTGCAACGTAAAAACTGCAATGGGCATAGTAATGAGCCTAAATAATATAAACAAATGTCACGATTCGCATGGAATTCTGGGAATTCCCCAGGTTATTCATATTTTCAGTAGAAAGCGTATTTTCAGTAATAATTTACTATTATAGATGGCGCATTGTCTTGGTAAATTTAGAACTTGTAAAATCTTTATTTGTAAAAAATGTTACAGTAAAATGATGTCTTAATTTCTGGTAATGTAACTTATTAGGTTTTTTATTGTAGCCTTTTCACTATATTAACAGTAAAATAACATGTCTTGCTATGGTTAGATAACGTAACTATAGTTTAATGGAGCATTTTTATTTTTCAAAATGACATATTTTTTTACAATGTGCTCTAGCTTTGTTCAACTTTATGATCAATGCTAGAAAACAGGAAATGAAATAAATAATTTAGGTCTCTAAAATCAGTTCCTTTTTACTTTGTTTTTTTTATTCTGTAAAGAAATGTTTTTATCGACAGTTCCTACTGTAGTATAATGTTTAAAAATTAATTAATAAATACATCTAAGCATGTTTTCGTATCACCCTGACCATTTCATTATTTGTCATTGAAAGGCTTTTTTTTCCAAAAAAATGTTTCATGAAATATAACAAAACAAATTTAAAGCGAAATTATATCTAAAGTGCAACTAAGAGTAAAATGTGTGGAATTTTTATTCCTCGCACAGCGTTTGGCCTTCATTCCAAAGTTCTAGGCTACAATTTACAGTTTGGTTACATTATAAGGCACGGAAGGTAATAATGATGATCCTGAAAAAAAAAAAAAAAAAAACAGTAGGGTTGCTGGCACAACATGTTATGCTTGGACATCTACAAAATCCCACTTCAGGGAAAAGACGTCAGTTTTGGCTCTACTCTAGTGATGGCCTTAATGGTAATGAACAGAGAGCGTGATTGATGTTCCTCTGGCTTACCTTTTGATTAAAGGAACTTGCTATATGTTGATCTTTACGCTGGCATTTTTAATATGTTGGGGGTTTTATGCAATCTGCTTTGACCATCCCTTCTGTGGAACACAAAGTCAGGTGGGTTTAGAACAACATGAGTGCGAGCATAGGATTTTTAGATGGACTAACCCTTTTCATAAGCACTTAAGCAGAGAAAGTGAAAGGCATAATGTGTTTAAGCAAATTTTCTTAGGATGGAGGACTGGTATATGAGTGACGTTCCCATCAGCAGGGTCACGTTGCTGCCCGCTATTCTTTCATCATGACCACCGGTGAGGACACAGAACCAACCCTGTGGCCGGATCGGACCATGGCAGTTCAGGCTGAAGGCCCAGGCCTCGAGGAGGCGGAGGACCTGCCCGGTGGCCTTACTGGAAGTGGCGAAACATCTTGGAAGTCCACTGGCAGCATGGCAGAGGTGAAGGAGAATGTGCAGCTTCCATATCCGACCCTTGCACCGGTGGTGTTCTTCTGGCTCCATCAGAGTACTCGACCCCGCAGCTGGTGCCTTGCACTTGTGTGCAGCCCATATCCTTTCTTTGTGCATGCGCACTCTTGCTTATTCTCCATTGAGGATGGTTTATTGACATGGCAAAATGTTTGCAGTGTTGGTACTTATCATGAAAATACCTGTGTGTGAAACTTTATCATCAATATTTAGTCAAAAATACTAAATAGAGTATACCATAAATAACACATGAAGCATAATAAAACATTAGTCTAATTAAATAATAAAATAATGTGAGTAATAAGGTAAAAAAAAAAAATAATTAGATTGGTTAGAACAAATGCCCTGGGACTAATCAAATCCACTATTGACTCAATATTATATACTATTTATTAATCGTTCATATATATATATATATATATATATATATATATATATATATGAAGAGTTCAGATGCAAAAGCCTCTAAGTGCCATTTGAAATTTTCTTCAAAAATGATCATTTTTATCAAGCTTGTATATTTAAGTTCAGTAATTTCACTTAAATGGCAATGAAGATTACTTATTAATTGTCATTTAAGTGAAATTACTGAACTTAAATATACAAGTTTGATAAAATAATAGATAAAAAATATAGATATATAGTCAAAATTTGTGCAAATAAAGTATACAATAAATAACAAATAAATAAATAGAAAATACTGCAATTTTTATACATTTTAAATGTATTTATTAATCAAATTGGAAATAAAAAAATACAATAAATAATTACTACCCCTTGTTACAACAAAAGTAATTTTTGGTGTCAGATTAGAAAAAGCCCTCATATTAAAAATAGTTCAAATAAGGTATACAATAAATAACAAATAAAGTACCATTCAAATTCTGTAAAGTTTATACATTTTTTTATTTTATTTATAAATTAAATTAGTAAAATAATACAACATAGATAATTACTACTATTACAACAAAAGTAATTTTCAATTTCAGATTAGCTAAAAAAAGTCCTGGAAATAATAATATTGACTATATATTAACTCAATATTATCTATATGTTTATCATCAATATAAAAAATAAAGTCTATCAAAAATATATACCTTAATTAGATTATCATAAAAATGTTGCAAATTCTAATGTATATATTAATTAAATAGAAAATGAAATATAATATAGAATAGAAAAAAATTATTACAACTTATTACAACAAGAGTCATTTTTAGTTTCTGACTAGTTAGAAAAGCCATCTTCAGTTTCATATTATAAAAAGCTCCTTAAAGCAATAAGCATATTGTTTGTTTGTATAGTGTACAATAATTAAACACTGGCAATTAGACTTACTGTCCTATTAGTACACCTCTCCCTCTCACTCCTTATCTGGGCGGAGAACTGCTTTTGTTTCTGTCTCACTAATTCATTGTTGTCCCTCTCAGTTGATGATGTTCACCATGGCCATGAGCCAGCCTCGTGCTGATGAATAATTGCTGCATGCAGTGTGGTTTGTCCATATCGTTCACTTGCTTCTCCCCTTTGTGCAATGAAAAAAATCATCCGAATTTTCATATATTGCATTTTCTTAAGTTCTAAGAGGGAAGGCCGCCTGCATGGGAAGCAAAAATTACGAGATAATTCTCTATGTTGCGTCATAAATTCCACCGAGGGAGCTTTTCTGCTGCATAAAGTTATGAGACACACAAAAATGATATTCATAATTTAAGACTCTGCATCTCACAAGGATTACGTCGGAAATTACCGAAGTGTTGTCACGCTGTCCCTTTAGTGACATTATTGGACTCGCAGAAGAGAAACAAAGCAATTTGACCGTGTTATGTAACCACTGGTCTTCCCAGAGAGTGAGTACATTGACGGAGTATTTCTGTCTCATGTCTCCTTTCATGCCCTTTGATGTTAACCATGAGACATGAGGGGATGATTGTGTGTGATTGTGCACTTCCTAGGTTGTGAAGCATCTGTCGATTTATTTATTTTTTGAAGGATCATCAGTCCTGAGGATGTGTGTTTGTGTGAAAATATTGTAAGAGAATGTTCAGATAGTATATACACTCACCTAAAGGATTATTAGGAACACCTGTTCAATTTCTCATTAATGCAATTATCTAATCAACCAAACACATGGCAGTTGCTTCAATGCATTTAGGGGTGTGGTCCTGGTCAAGACAATCTCCTGAACTCCAAACTGAATGTCAGAATGGGAAAGAAAGGTGATTTAAGCAATTTTGAGCGTGGCATGGTTGTTGGTGCCAGACGGGCCGGTCTGAGTATTTCACAATCTGCTCAGTTACTGGGATTTTCACGTACAACCATTACTAGAGTTTACAAAGAATGGTATGAAAAGGGAAAAACATCCAGTATGCGGCAGTCCTGTGGGCGAAAATGCCTTGTTGATGCTAGAGGTCAGAGGAGAATGGGCCGACTGATTCAAGCTGATGGAAGAGCAACTTTGACTGAAATAACCACTCGTTACAACCGAGGTATGCAGCAAAGCATTTGTGAAGCCACAACACGCACAACCTTGAGGCGGATGAGCTACAACAGCACAAGACCCCACCGGGTACCACTCAACTCCACTACGAATAGGAAAAAGAGGCTACAATTTGCAAGAGCTCACCAAAATTGGACAGTTGAAGAGTGGAAAATGTCACCTGGTCTGATGAGTCTCGATTTCTGTTGAGACATTCAGGTGCTTTAGTCAGAATTTTGCGTAAACAGAATGAGAACATGGATCCATCATGCCTTGTTACCACTGTGCAGGCTGGTGGTGGTGGTGTAATGGTGTGGGGAATGTTTTCTTGGCACACTTTAGGCCCCTTAGTGCCAATTGGGCATTGTTTAAATGCCACGGCCTACCTGAGCATTGTTTCTGACCATGTCCATCCCTTATTGACCACCATGTACCCATCCTCTGATGGCTACTTCCAGCAGGATAATGCACCATGTCACAAAGCTTGAATCATTTCAAATTGGTTTCTTGAACATGACCATGAGTTCACTGTACTAAAATGGCCCCCACAGTCACCAGATCTCAACCCAATAGAGCATCTTTGGGATGTGGTGGAACGGGAGCTTCGTGCCCTGGATGTGCATCCCATAAATCTCCATCAACTGCAAGATGCTATCCTATCAATATGGGTCAACATTTCTAAAGAATGCTTTCAGCACCTTGTTGAATCAATGCAACGTAGAATTAAGGCAGTTCTGAAAGCGAAAGGGGGTCAAACACAGTATTAGTATGGTGTTCCTAATAATCCTTTAGGTGAGTGTATATTTATTTCGGAATATTCTGAATGAAAGTAATGGTTGTCAGGGTATTGTCGTGCAGTTTTTGTGGGGATTAGTATGATGCTATGTGGTTGCTAGGCTGTTCTGAGTGGTTGCTAGGTGACTATTTATGAGCCAATATCAAACAGGTCTCTATGGCTTTTGTTCACACTAATCCAATCTTTAGGATTGACTGTCCACACTTTCATTTTTAAAGGGATGAGATCTGTTTGTTAGACAGTGAAGTCAATAGCTATATTGTTTACTATATTAATAAACAAAGGCCTTGACACGATAGAGACTTTCTCATACAACAGCATGGATGAGCTATCAATGTGTAAAACTATAAATTTCGTCTAATCTCATTGTGTAAAGTTAAGTATTTTACACATTTGTATAAAAATGCTGGCTCTTTCACTATTTGCTACATGAATGATACTTAGTTTGCTTGCTATATGAGTGAAATTTCCACTATTTGAAATATGATATAGCTGTTCAGATGAAACATTACAAAAAATGCTGATTACAAGCAGATTTCAAGCCACATGATACGATTCGAAAGCAGTTTGTAAATATGCCATTTAAAAATATATATCTGTTCAGATTACAAAAAAATGGATCTGTGCTAAATAACAGATTTTTGCTGTTATGTGACAGACAATGGCAAATCAATTTTTAAAGTGACAGTTCACTTATAATATCAAATAATGTCATTCAGGATTGAAATGACATGAGGGTGAGTAAATGAAAGTCAGAATTATTCCTTCAACATCCATAACACAATGGTGCAGAATCAGTGCTGTAGTTTAATAAGTGCAAGCAACACTTTTACTGCTTATTTTCCCATTTATTTTTCCCTAAAAAAATTAAAAAGTAAGTTTTTGTTATAGTTCAAGTCATAATTTACTCACCCTGGTGTTGTTTTAATGCTGTATGTCATTCTTTCGGGTGTTTTTTTTTTTACCACAAAAGGTGAATTTTGAAAGAAATTGTGAATTGTGAGCAGCATCAAGCTCTTTAAAAAAGTATCTCAGAATAACATTGTACAGTATCACAGCCTACACATCTTTAGTTGTTTTATGAAAAACTACGTATATGCGCATTTTAGGATAGGCCTATTGCATAGGATTTATAGGCCAAGATGTGAATAAGATCATCAAAATGAAATTATACACTCGCTTGAGGAGGATCATTTTTATTTAACAAAAAGAAATGCACATAAACACATTTACAGAATAAACTCCTTGTGAATTTAGTAGGAATAAAAGAAGCAGATTAAAAAAATATCGTTGGTTTAACTAAGTAAGTAACCTGGTTGCCTTAAAATTGTAAGTTGATTGAACTGGAAAAAGTGAGTTAATACAATGAAGGAGATTGATTTAATCATCAGAAACTCAAAATAATAAGTTATATGAACTAACTAAATTATTTAAGTTGATTTGACAAAAGAAAAAAATGTTTGAATAACAAATAATAAAAATAATTCTGAAATTCGGTGTTCTAAAATTACAAAGGCAGATTGTAGAGTCGAATCAGTCGAATACAAATTTGAACTTATTAATTTACTGACAATTTCAAAGTGTATTTTAGGCCCTCACTGCAGTCATACTGATGGAACAATGTATATTCTGCCAGAACTGAGACACGCTGCTGTCACTCCCAGAAATTAAACATGTTTTTACTTAAAAAAATTAAAGTCATCGCTACAATTTCCTGGGAGGTAACAGTTTCCATTCAAGATTTCTTATGCACATTTTTAAAATGCGCATCAAAATAATTAAAATATGAAAACTTGAGATTGCACATATGTCCTGTTATTTTTCCCTACCCCACTAACTTGCAAATTAAGCACTGAACGCATGTCGTATATTCCTGTTGGACATGAATGGGATTTTTTCTTACTTTACTTGCAGTCTGTTGTAATAGTGATGCATGTCTTAGAAAGCACCACTAATTATTGGAGACCACTGTCCTTAAAGAAGAAAAGAAAAAAAGACATGATTACCTCACTTCGTCCTCAGCTCGGTTTAACATGTCTGTCTCTTAGCCCGCAATAAATATCACAGTAAACATTCATAAACTTATAAAGCAAACATTTACTGTAGGATATTGGTTTAAACACACACACATGCAAGAATGTGTATGTGTACTTAAAGGGATAGTTCACTTTTGAAATTAATTTTTGGTATTTTTCAGCTTACCTCAAGGGCATCCAAGATGTAGGTGTCTTTGTTTCCGGAGTGGCTTCAATTTTGATATTTTTAGGTCAAAACGTTGTTGTCTGTCAGTCATATAATGCAGGTCTATAGTCACCTGCATATAATGCAGGTCTATAGTCCAAATTAAACATGATTTAAAGACTCATAAATGTAAGTACACATTGATGGCCTAAGACATGAAACGAGTGGTTTGTGTGAGAAAACGAACAGTATTTATATCGTTTTTACCTCTTGTAACCACAGCCACGCCCCAAGTGATCTGAGTGCGCGGGCACTCTGTGAATATCAACGATATGAATACTGTTGGTTTTCTCACACAAACCGTTCGTTTTGTGTCTTAGGCCATCATTGTGTACTTACATTTACCAGTCATTAAATCAATTTAATTTGGACTTCTCTGTGCTTGCTCTTTGAGGTGGTGACCATAGACCTCCATTATATGACTGACAGACAAGAACGGTTTGACTTAAAAATATCAAAATTGAAACTAATGCGGAAACAATCTTGGATGCACTTGATGTAAGCTAAAACGTATAGCAAAAATTAATTTCAAAGTGAACTATCCCTTTAGTCTCTAGATGCCCTGAATATCAGAGTGTGAACTTGAGGTGTTAGATTTGACAGGTTCTCATTTATTTATCCTATTTGTGGGGGTTATATGTGTTAATTGAAACCTGGATGCATATGTGTTTTGTTCTTTAATTTAAAGGACAGTCCCTAGTGAAGTCTATACCTAATGTGAAATAACAAGCCAGAGCTTGCCAATACCTGTGTGTATATGTGTGACTATGTCCATGAGGATAACATTGAGAAAGTGAGGGAATGTCAGATGATGACATTATGTTCTAGAGAGATATGACAGCATTTGTATCTCAAGTGAACATGCATATATATTGAAATATCTACACACAGACCCAGTCCCCAAGGAAACTCTTAATGACACTGGTGCAAAAACTTAGCTGATTGGTGATCTCCATGGCTACTGTCACTAATGAATCTCTGGGGTTACAGATGATTGTCATTGCTGTCAGGGTAACCATACTGGTTTCCAAGACAACGGGAGTCACTGATGTACAGTAAGCGCAGAGTTCATCCACCTTACACTGAGAAGGAAAGGAAGTGATGAAGTCAAAAAAGAAAAATGACCAAGAATGTGAAAACAATGGATTATTTGATATAAATGTACAAATTATATAAAAGTTGATTTCTGCAATGAATATTGACCATCAATTCTATTTAATATTGGATAGCCCATCTACCATTGTAAAATAATTATGCAATTAAGTGGGTAGCTTTATATGCTAATTTCTGTTCAAGCTTGGCTCTGGAAAGCAAAAGAGAGCCACAAAATTATGTTTTAATTAGTCATTTTATTTCTTATTTAGCATTAAATTTGATGTATAACATAAAACCAGACCACTCTCATTAAACAAGAGAGAAATTACAGACAGAAACCGTTATTTCTCCGGAGTAAATGCAAAGATAAATGAGACACTTATTAATATGCGTTTATGGGATGATTCTATTACCTACTGTATAGGAATTTTTCATGAGAATGAAAAGTTGCAAGGTAGAACATGTACTGTAGTTATTGTTAATGATTAGTTGTGGGTGATATGACCAAAATCTTATTTTGTATTTCACGATAACGATATACATCACAATTAAAAATAAGAATAAAACAAGTTACAAACAACAGGACAATATAGCTAAAATATGTATTAAACTGAGTTTTTCAGGAACAAGTTTATTTAACATGTAGTTCGAAATAGTACAGAAACTAATGTAAAAATTAAAATACTGCGTATATTCACTGTATCATTTAAATATAAATGCATTCTTATTAAAGCTAAAAGAAAAAGTTATTCAGTCACGTGCTGTAAGTTATTTTCTCTTTTGTTTGATTAACATTAGTGAATCGCTAATGGCTGCTGACCCAATGCATGGTGTTCTGTCGATTTTTGCTGCCTTGTCGAAAAATGCTACCATAGCGCGCATTGATCACAGAATGCCGATTTAAGTTGTATGAAATACAATTATAATACAATTGTAAGTTATGAGTAGCTACTGTAGACTTCTGTTTTTATTTTTAAAATGGTGTGAAAAGTAAAAATTATCATAAAATGTTCATCTTTGACTTGTCAAAGTACACCTTTCCTTATAGTAACTGAAAATTTTAGTTATTCTTTTTCAGCTGGCTGACCGTACAAATATTCATATGGTTTTAAAGGGAAATTACACATTATAACAGGAAAATTTGTTAAAAAAAACAAACAACTGTGATTCTGCACATGCGCATAACCGGTAAGTAAATCTCGATGCATGAATCGTCAGACCGGATATGTTATAGCGATATGGGCATTTGACGCAATTATGTGTGTTTACACTTGGCTTTTTGTGCGCGTACACTGACTTGAGTTCAATTTCACTGTTTATTGCACATAACTCTTTTTGTTTTAATTTGGCTTAATTTAGGGTTCAGGTCAAACCTACACAAATAAAAGTGTCTTAAAAGAGAATAGAGTGTATCACATGGCACATGATGCAGCAATAGATTCAAGTGTATTGAATTCAAGATTCAAGTTTATTTAAAAAAACAAAAACAAAAAATTCTTCTAAAGTGTGTCTCTTGACAGACTGATTTGTGTTCTCCGGTGATGTAACGCCCTTGTCAGCAAGCATCAGTCCAGCCCGAACACTCCCAGACTGGAGACGGGGGGCTATTAATGAGTGTGTATTTTTATGCGGTATTTATGTTTACAATCTGACAGTCTCTGCAGCCAGTGTACTTTTTAAGATATAAATCACTGAATACATGCAGACAAAATCACAGGGAAAAGCAGGATGTACTCGTGCACTTCACAACACGCACACGGTTTAACTTCTTTTGTCAGCAGCAAGGGGATGTTGCTACGGTAACGTCACCATGGGTATGCCCTGTTTGAGTATCGTGTCAGTACCTTGCCACACTCACACAAGAGCGCAAACACTGACCCAGCGAGAGCCGCGGACAGTGAGGCTGAATATGAAGCCCTAGGCGACTTTAGCTGCATGCTGCCACTCACACTCCTAAATAAATCAAGACATAAAACAAGCTCTTGTTAATATGTAACAAAAGGCTTTCTACTGAGTGACGCTGGTGTGTAATATGTACTTGGACACCCAAAAAAAGGAATACTTTCTCAGTTGATTTTTTTTGTACTATTTACATTAATCATGCAAAATGATCAGGATATAGTATAATGGCAATGTGTCGTTAGTAGAGTCTTAAAGGGATACTCCACTTTTTTTGTGGAAATAGGCTCATTTTACCACTCCCCCAGAGTTAAACAGTTTAGTTTTACTGTTTTCGAATCCATTCAGTCGATTTTCTGATATTTAGAAGAATATCAGTAACCATACAGTTTCTGGTCTCATTGACTGTCTTCCATAGTATATATTTTTTCCTACAATGTAAGTCAATGACACCAGAAACTGTCTGGTTACTGATATTCTTCTAAATATCAGAAAATCGGCTGAATGGATTCAAGCCTATTTCCAAAAAAAGTGGAATATCCCTTTAAAGCATTCATTTATTACCTGATTCACTTTCTAAGATTGTGGTCACAACAAGAGATCAATTAATCCGCCGATATGCCAGGTCCCAAATCTACCATCAGCGTGGTAAATTATTAATAGATATTTTCTGTTTACAAATACAAAATTATGTCATTAAACTCAAGTTTGCACTGCCTGATAGGTCCTTAACTTAATCTACTTGCAATCACATGGTCTCTAAAGGGAACAGCTGATTGGTTTCTAGCCAAGTGAGCTGCTCAGCCTTCAAATACTTGGTTTGTAGGGCTGGGTATCGAGATACTTTTTAGGGACCAAACAAATTGCCTTGATACCATTTATTAAAAAAAAGTCTTGTCTTTCAATACCCAATTTTGATACATATGGGGATAATCTCAACATCACATCCGTGCTGCTTGTTGAAGAAAAATGTGCTTTTACATTTCTAAACAATCAGACAATATAATGGTGCAAAAAAAAATCCCAATGAACAATGAAATAAATGAACTTTTTTTTTTTTTTTTTTTTTTTTTTTTTTTTACAATTTTTCCCTCTGAAATGGCTAGTCAATTTCACAAATAATAACTAATAAGTGGCAAGTAACACATTGTATTAAACTTGAAGTGTTGAGGTAGAAAGACTGAAATGGTTATTTCATTTTAAAATGTGTTCCAATAATCTTTGTCGAGAGGGAAAAATCAAGAGGGATTAAAGCAAATCAGACCCATTCGAGCCAGTCAATGATAGACATATAAAATAATTGATTTCAGAGGATGGGGACAAACGTAGGGGTTTTTGGAACTGCGTGATGACAGTAGAAAATGGGAGTGTTTTGTTCTGGTGAACTATCCCTCTAGTAATGGTAGAAGCAAAGGTGGATGCACCAAAAACAGTTTTTCTACTAAAAGCTAGAGAGATCCCAAGTGACCAGCCCATAATCACTAACCCATGTACCAAGCGTGTAGCCTCCAAGGGTTCATCTCTGTTGGTGATGCCGGTGAGAGTGCTGACAGATTCCTGTGAGGTGAGATCGGTGTATCTCTACATCAGTGTGTGTGTGTGTGTGTGTGTTTGGGTGGGTGGACATGAGAAGTTAATCAGGAAGAAGCAGGGGGTTTGCGCTATATTACAACACTATATGTGGACTCTCTTTGGGATCAACCCTTCCTTGGAAAGCACCTGGTTGCCAGGCAACAAATGAGCTAAGACCCCACTCTATACCCAGAGCCTCCGACACATTTGATTGGCTGACTCAGCGTTTTGGAGGAGGGCTTACTGTGGACAGTTTATCATGGAGAATAGCTTGATATCATAGTATTGTTGTTTATTTTGAATGCTTATAACATTGGCAATTCATAACAAAACACGCAGGGTTTGTTATTGGCCAAATCTGTGTAGTTGGCGGGGGCACGTTAGGCTTCATTTCCCTGCGTTCTGCCTCTATCACCTTGCGTTTCATCAATCACCTCTAAAGAACTCCAACACACTGCCGGCACGGTTCCCGTCTCCCTCCACTCGCTCTGTCCATGTATTCTCCATGCCTTTCTGTTCTTCTTTGTCTCTAGGGCTCAGCCTAAAGCATCATCACAAGGTGTTGTGGGCTTAATGCTTTATAGAGAGGTTTTAATCTAATAGCTGATGCGTTAGTCCAATTAGGATAGCTGCAGTTTAATGGAATGATGTCTGATAATTACAGACTTCAGCTATTTCGCCATTAAGCTTGAAATATTAGTTTTATGCTAAATTAGAGTAAATTGATTGCGTAATTGTTTTTGTCCGCATGTGTGCTGATGAGTTTGAGTTGTAGAGTGTGTGTGTGTGTTTAAGTGATGCTACAAAAGCATTATGGCAGAAAAACTGCAGCTCATTGAAAACTGAATGGACGGAAGCAGTTTTTAATGTCTCGAATGCTTTCTCGGCGTCTTACTGTAAAGTACTTTTTAATTGGGAAAAATGTATTTAGTAGGGTTAAGTCAATGATGAAAAGTGTGTGCTTAAGTACATGCTATTGTAACACTTTACTTGAAGGGGTGTGGATAAGACTGACATGACACCTTCATAACCATGACACATGTCTTGAATATGAAGTAGGGTTTATGCATGTTTATGACAGCTGTCAGTAAGTATCCTTTGCTCAATAATGACATTTTGAATGCAAATGTCCATTATAGTTTATTTTTTGCTATAATTAAGATAATGTAAGATCTAAATTATTGTGGCGGACTGATTCAAGCTTGACTTGCTCTGATGGTTGGAAAAGCCCTTGTTTATTTCAGAGTGTACACAATCTGCCAGATGTCTTTCTGCGACTATTCATCGCTCTATTTCCTCCCCCCTCTCTTTCACTCTCTAGTTCTCTCCTTCTTTTCCCTCTTTCACTCTGCCTTGTTCAAATTGATCACTCTCTCCAGTTTCTCGACCTGTCACGGATCGATAACTCCACACTCCTCTGCTTTGCTTTGTCTGACCACATTAGTCAGACCGCTGCTGACTCTCCAGTGCCCAGTTGAGCCTTTGCACTCTGTCATTTTGGTTAATTGCGATTAACTGTCAATTTATCATAATTTCACCGATTTGAATTTTCTATTTTGAGTATGTGCTGATTATAGTTGATATTAGAGTTTGTTATTGTGCATTTGTAATGTCAAAGATGACCATTAATTCTCTTATATGATCTACAACCATGTTCTCTTCAATTTATAATGATCACACAATAAACATTCATGATTTGTCATGCACATTATGTTAGTACCAGACGATATTTAATTGAGAATGTTTGGTTCCCATATTTTTGCATTTTTGCAAGGGATAATGTACTTCCAAGCCGGTTGTTGGCGCAAAATAAAGCCCGACAGGGTGATCAGGACCCTAACGTGAAGCGTACTTGAATTAGGTCTTTAAACGAGAAGCTTCCGGAAAGAAAGTTCCGGAAAGTTTAAACTAGACGGACATTTAAAGGAGAAGTTCACTTTTAAAAAAACCTTTTGCTGATAATAGTCACCCCCAAGTCATCCAAGATATCTTCAGTCGAAAAAGAAATTAAGGTTTTTGATGAAAACATTTCAGGATTTTTCTCCATATAATGGACTTCAATGGGAACCAAACGGTTCAAGGTCCAAAAGACAGTTTCAGTGCAAACTGCAAACTGTTCAAAGGGCTTTAAATGATTCCAGACAATGCCTTATTTAGTATACGCGGTTCTATGAATATGCAAATTAGCCCCGCCTCCACTCACTCACACCTGCTCAGAGATCCACTCGTTGACCATCACAGGTTGACCTGATTGGTTACAAGGTAGTTTGTGACGTCAGAAACACCAGCGATTTCAAACCTCGTTTTGTTGAGATTGTCTTTGGTTCACTGCAGTTTTAGGGAGAAAATACTCAACTTATGACTTATGCATTTGCACATGGTTTGTCTTAAAGCATATTAAAATCACCACATATACATTTTTAATATTGGCCATTCACTAATTATCATAACATTAAAATAATTACTGTCTTATTGACATTATCCAGAATATTATTATCTGTGCATCGCTAAAAACAATGAATATGCTGTTGAAATTAAAGAGGAAATGTTTTTGGAGACTTTCTGGTCGTCTAACGTTACTGGAACATGTTTACAGCTAATGTGGTGGACTGCAACTGTGGTTAATCTGTGATGGCCCCTTTCTGAACAGGTTTTGCAGATTGTTTTATTGATGCTGCACATTCTAGTGACCCATTTGCAATACAGGGAAAGCTTTTGATAAAACGATAAAATGAGACCAAGAGCAAAGCATTGTACATGGCACAGATTTACAGATTTACCCACACCTCAACACCGTACCAGCCTTCTGAAGCCACATGCTGGGGGACGCCTTTCATTAGCAGGGACTGGGGTATCTTGTTAAATGAGAAGATTAGATCCTGCAAAACACACAGTTTCATTCTGCTAAAACCAGAAGTTTGGAACGAGCTCGGCAAGACACTGATCCCAAACACAAAGCCAAATTAAATTTGGAACGGTTTAAGAAAGGAAACGCTCTACAAAGTCCCAGTCAAAGCCTGATCTCTGTCCAAATGAGAGTCTGTGACACTAAATTTGCAGATTGCATAATCTTCATCCTATTAACCTGAGCAACCTGGAGCCAAGCTGTTTGCCAAAATTACACCTCAACAGTGTATGAAGAAAGGAAGCTTGTTTCCGCCATGGAAGGCAATTGCAACTTTTTATTTTAAAATTCTGACTTTATTTCTCAGATTTACAAGTGTATATCTCACAATTCTGACTTTTTTCTTGCTATTTTGGGTTTATAACTCACAGTTCTGATATTTTTCTCAGAATTATCCCTTGTAATTGCGAGTTTATATCTCACAATTCTATCTTTTTTCCCTGCAATTCCAAGTTTATAACTTGCAATTCTGACTTTTTTCTTGCAATTCTGTTGCCTGGTTAAAACCAGACCATTCTCAGTTGTAACTGAGTTATGGTCTGGCAAAGCGTCATAGACAAATCATTTCCAGAGGGACGCGACCAACAGACGTCGCGGGTAGACCTAAAACCAATCAGAGCGATGAAGGAGATGACGTATGCAGAGCGGTGGAGAAACATCTCCGAGTGTTGTTCTTTGCTCGGTTTTTATATAAAAGCAAACGTTCAAATCGCTTAAAACAGACGCGATAGCTGATTCGAACGAGTGATGTTCGACGGCGACATCCAGGCCACAAAATCTGCTTCAAAATCCCAGCGCTGGCGTCATCGTGTAAAGCCCGCCCTGACGTTTCTGATTGGTGCCTCGATTTCTACGGATTGGAAATGGGCTTGAATGAGCTCTTTGCCAGTCTAAATTTGCCAGAAGTTGTCTGGGTTTTCCCAGGCTAGCAATTCTGAGTTTATACCTCACAATTCTGACTTTTTATCTTAGAATTATTGCTCTCAATTGTGAATTTATCTCACAATTCTGACTTTTTTCTTGTGATTGTGAATTTACAATTAACAATTCTGAATTTTTTTCCTGCCAATCCTAGATGTAATTCTGACTTTTCTCACAATTGTGAGATACAAAGTCTTGAAGGGATACTCCACCATTTTTTTTCATATTAAATTATGTTATTCCCTTAAGACGAGTTGATACACACCTCTCTCGTCTCAGTGCGTGCACTCAATCGCTTTGGCGCGTGAGACACTTTGATCGCATTGTGTGGCGGAATACCACAGCAACTGCTTGGGAGCCCTTTGACTTGGCGCAATAATATCATCACTCGTGAAAAGTCTTGCAATACAATATAGTCTTGTCATACAATTTGTCCACTGTATTTAAATAGGGAAAACATGGTGTTTGGTCGCTTCTCTGCTTGGCCCATATTGAATGAACTGGGCTAGTTAAGTGCGATCAAAGTGTCTCGCGTGTCTCGTTATTTAATGGAATAACATAGTTTAATATGAAAAAACGGTGGAGTATTAATTGTGAGCTTTAAACTCGCAATTGCAAGAAAAAAGTCAAAATTGTGAGAGGAAAAACTACATTTTTTCCATGGCGGAAACAAGCTTCCATAGAGCTCTTAAAATTCTCAACACCAGAAGACACTATAAAATGATAAAATTAAATTTTTAGATTTATATCATTTTATATTATAATTCTGCTTATATTTGTATAATGTTTTTTAGAACAAAAAAAATCACATTACTGTAAATGAAAACGTGCTTTAAAATAGTTTAAGTAAACAAATGAAACCCCAGTGGCTTCTGAAGGGTCTTTTGCAAAGCACAGTGTGTGTTAATGTAATAGCACAATGGCACATCTTAAACCCACTCCCACCGAGATGAGTTTTGCAGTGCACACTACGAGCAGAGGGTGTTTGCTATAATGACTCGTCTCTCTGCTTCTGAGCCGTCTGATCATTTGATCATATTCACAGCTCATTAGGGCCGCGATGTGTCAGAAACCTGTCCACAGGAACCCACAATTAAAATGTTCTTTACTGCACCGCAAACATGTCAACAGATCACACCATGAATTACTGAATTTTACCAGACCGTGAAGGGAGAATTAAATCTGTTTGGTTAGCAGAATTTATTTGTTAGCTCAAGTGGTGAAGCCTATAATCCTTAAGTTTGTTCAATTTGAGTTTTGAAGGGGACTTGTCATCAATGTTTGTCATGGTTTTTTGTTACGTTAAACCGAGTTTCAATCAGTTTAATATGACCACTTTTGATTCTCTCTTCAGTCCTTTTGTAAACTTCGTCACTTAAAGGGATACTCCACTTTTTTTGGAAATAGGTTCATTTTACCACTCCCCCAGAGTTAAGCAGTTGGGTTTTACCGTTTTTGAATCCATTCAGCCGATTTTCTGATATTTAGAAGAATATCAGTAACCAGACAGTTTCTGGTCTCATTGACTTGCATAGTATATTTTTTTCCTACTATGGAAGTCAATGAGACCAGAAACTGTCTGGTTATTGATATTCTTCTAAATATCAGAAAATCGGCTGAATGGATTTGAAAACGGTGAAACTCAACTGTTTAACTCTGGGGGAGTTGTAAAATGAGCCTATTTCCAAAAAAGTGGAGTATCCCTTTAATATTCTTTGAATTCAGGTTGATGTAAACAGGATTCAAAGATTGCATTAAGAAAGTTGTTCATTGAAATTATTTTACGTCAGTAATTTACATAACCACAAATTTTAGTTATTTGTACATATCTGTCAGTAACGTCTGTTTTTGGTTTAATTTCATGTTTTCATGTCTTTTTTGTATTTTGAAGTCATGTTTCCTGCTTCCAAGTCATGTGACTCCTTGCCCTCATGAGATCATGTCTTGTTGTGTTTCCCTAATCTTATAGGGAACTTTGATGTCATTCACCGATCCGCCTGTACAGCGCAAGTTCAAGTCGAACAAGCTTTATGTGTCTTGTTCTTAGTTGTTTTAGGTCATGCGTTTCTCATTCTGTTTTGTGATTGGTTCGTTGTTTGATTATTCACAGGTGTTCCTTGTTAGTCATTAGTCGTCGTGTATATAAATAGCCTTCATGTTACTGTTGTTTCTTGTCTAGCTTAGCTTAGCTTGTTGTAACTGCTGTTTGGTTCCTGGTTTTAATGGGTTAGGCCGTGTGTCCACCAAAGCGTTTTTAGCTGAAAACGCTGTGCATTGGACGCTTGAGAGTGTTTTGGCAGCACAGCGTTTTTTTTGTTGAGACGTTTTGTTGCTTTGATACAGAATATCCGCAGCACAGTTAACTTGTAACTGATTTCGCGGATAATTTGTTTCATACTAAAAATGTATTTTTCATCCATGTTGTTCGATTAGCTCTGTTTGTTGTCGTTTTACAGAAAGAATGTTGTGAAAGTTGGTCAGTGTTGTTTAGTCCCGCCCCTCCTCCACTGTGATTGGACGGGTGGGTAAAAAGTGACAGTGATGAGCGCTGCGTTTTATCCAAAGTTGGACATTTTTCAACTATCGGCGACTGATAAAAAACACTGGGCGCTCGGTGCTTCAGTGTGAAAAAAAATGCAGCGCTCCTATTGAAAACAATTGAAAACATACGCCTGGCACGTGGAAAAAAAACGCTTTGGTGGACACTGAATAGTCAAGTTTTTTGCCTATTCATTTTTTTTTGCCTATAGAGTGCCGAAGTTATGACGTCACTTTGTTGGACAACTCGGAAGTTAGCTGCGTATGGGTTCCCTCAATCGAAAAGCTATGCATTTCCCCCATAGACTTTTGGAAAATCGCAAAAAAATAACATCTGTGTTCTACGAAGAGTTATGACCCTTACAGATCAAGATGACCTTTACAAGTTAATACAAAATTTATACATTTTGAAGCCTATATAAAGTATTATAACTAGTGTATTTTATGTCATAGATCAAAATGTGAAAATATTTAGAGGCTTTGTTCACCACAGAGCTTATTTCAGGCGATTTAGCAAAAACCCATTCAAAAAAGGCGAGGGAACCGGAAATGCTAACTCACTTCAGCGTTTTGGCTTAAAAAGTGACGTCGTAACTTCGGCACTCTATTTATATGTCAAGCGAAGTCTTTGTATCGGTTCACGTTAGAGATTGAAATAAACTTCACATGTGCTCGAACTACTATTTCACAAAATTATACAGGTTTTATTATTATATAGTCGCCAAACTTTTGAACGCTAGTGTATGCAACATCTAGGTCACGTGTCGCCCTTAAATAAACTTGAAGGTCTTATTTCTCTCTTTTGGATTTTGGGGTGAAATATGAACCAGACAGTTTCTTGAGATCCACCCATGTGTGCTAGAAGTACACCTTACGTAAGAATACCTATGAATACAAATGAGATGAGCAGGAAAGCTAGAGCAGGTTTAGCCTAGATGGTACATTGAGTTCTATTATATCAAAAGATCAAGGAAAATCATGATTTGACCACTTTGATCAGATAAAGTGGTGTGTGCGTGTGTGTGCGTGTGTGTCAGGGTGTTTTAGTAGAACTATCTGCATCTATATGTAAAGTTAAACGCTTGATAGTCTCCACATGGATGGATTGTGTGCTGGAAAAGCCCTGCTTTTTGGCCAAAGTTCCAAAATTAAATTTCATTGATGAAGTGGCATTTGAATAAAAAGATGAGGATGATGTGATTTACAGGAGTGGGGAGAGAGAGGGAAGGAGAGTTTCCATAGCGATGTCCTTGCAGAGGGTTCCAAGTTGGAATGAATGGCAGACATTCAGTCATTCATCAGTCATTCCCTTTATGAAGAGAGGCACTCTGTCTTATTAAATACTAACAGTCTTCCCTCCTTCCCTCCTCCTTGTCCAGCTCACACTCACTCACCTGCAGTCAGTCACGCTCTCCATATGCTAACATACAGCGTCATTAGTCATACGGGTTACAGCACATCCTGAGGTTCAGTGTCAGGGTGAACGGACTGTGCTGGTGATGCTGAAATTATGCGTCAGAGAATGTCCTGTGAGTGAGTGAGTGTGTGTGTGTCTGCCCAGAGGAAAAGTTAATGGCTCAGAGGTTGCTCAGAATTCAAGTTGAAGTTAAATGTCCCAGTGAAATGTGCAGAAATAATAAGTCATTTGGAGTTTGCCTTTGCTTGTTCCGTTTATTGGAGCAATGTGACATTTCCATTCCTAGCTCAACCAATGGCGTGATTTTGGGGCAGGACTACCTTTTGTTATAGAGGGAATGCATTGACGTCACTTTCCCGCTGGACCAACCCCCCTCAGCCTGACTGAGTGGCAAGGGGAAACTGCGAAAATGCGGCTAAAACGAACAATTTGATCAATTTAAACTAAATGTTGGATTCAATATAATGTTCCTTACAACTTACTAAAGATCCAGTGATCCATGGATATTGACATGCAGCCAGGAATCGTGTTGCCTGATATTGATGTTTGCCTGATTTCGACACCGGGGAAAGAAAAGCAATATAGACCTAAACATAAAGCAAATTTGCCTGTGAACGCTTTATATAAATACAATATAGGTAGGTCTAAATCCGGGTGATCACTTACATCAGTGTTATATATAGCCTATATACAGTATCTCATCATATCGTCCAGCCCTAAAACTTTAGATTTTTTTTTTTTTTTGGTCAGTGTTTATTAAAAAAACATGCAATAATGCAGAATATGCAATGATAAATATTTAATTGATGAGTTGTTAATATATATATATATATAAAACAATACAAAATATATGGGGCATGGTTTTACACCTAAATTCAGCATTGACAAAATGATAACTGCAAAGCTCTTTCCCACTTTATATGTGTTGTGTCTGTTTTACTCTATTGTTAACCAAAACTATAAAAATGGTTTCCGTTAATTGAAATAAAGCTGAAATAAAATAGAATCTAAATATTATATTATTATTTTTTTAACTTAAAGTATTGGAAAAGGTTAAAATAGAAAATATTTAAATATTTTAAAGGTTAAAATAAAAAAAAAACTGAAATAAATAGGAATATTAAACAAAAACTAGTAAAAAAAATTAACAATATTAAATGAATAAAATTAGACCTTTAAACTTAAAAGAAACTTTAAAGTTAAAATGCAAGCTGAAAAATATAAAAAGTAAAAGCTAATTCAAAATATTAATCGATATAAATGATGTGAATATAACATGTTTGGGAAACCAGTTTGGGGACGACTGTTATTTTTGCAGTTGTATCTTTAGTACTCGGTCATATGCTTCATTAACTTTGTCTCAGGCATTTCTCCTAAAATTACTTGGGAGAAATAAAAATAGACACAAATGAGGCAGCTGTTAAAATGCAATAAATCTAGATTTGCTGAACCAAAATTGGTTGGTTGAAAATATGTATTTTTGTTGGGCTGCATTTCTATTTTAGCCTTTTTTGTTTGCTTGTTTTAGTATTCAAACTACATTATGAAGTCAGTTTATATTAATAACTATACCTTGACTGGGCTGAATGTTGCCTTATTAATATTCATGAGATAAGCCATCAGTGTGTTGTGACATCACAAATAATTCAAAACATAATAAAAAAGTAAAAAAAAACTTGTTTTGTGTCACCAAAACAAACAAACGCTTGCATTGGTTAAATTAATCTCGGATTATCTGATCTATGAGAAATATTTGAGTTCAAATTGAAATCTCTGATCGATTTTGAACTGAGAAGGCACAAATAAAAGATTAATGGGGTCTTTTTCTTGGGAGAAACTTACTCTTAGCATGTTTGAACTTGAAACAGGGGAGATAAAGTGATCTCATTACTGATTTTTCTTTCCTGTGTATATGTTTTGTAACATAGTTATATAAATGAACAACATGTACTGTAATTGTGTTGTGGAGCACCCATAATTGCACATTGACATTATTACTGCTACCATAATTAATTACAATAATGTGTATAACTGCCTTTAATCCTTCATTTGAATGCTTCCTTTAAAGGTTCGTTCTGGTTGCTACATACCAACTATTAAACAAATGTGTACAGTTGCTCCTATTATAAATATTATTGTTCCATTTTACAATTGGGCTAGGCAGACGGTACAGTCGTGGCAAGTACTTTCTAATGTTGATGTTAAGTTAGACAATTGCCGTGAGTGACATTCATCATTCTGCCTGTCAAATATCTAATGTCTAAAGCTCTCGTGTCACTCCTGCATGAATATTTTCTGGGGAATATTGTGTTTCGGAGATGTTCTGTGCCTGCGGTTGCTTTGGTGCACTGTTTTTTTTTTTGCATTTATTTGCTCAGCCAGCGGTTGAACTCACACAGGTTATTTACGGACATGGCGTCGTAGCAATGACATCTTTGAATTTGCAATCCTTGAGTGTTGTCCTTACTCTGTCCTCACTAACGTCACCCACAAATCCCATCTAAGCCCACAGTACACCGATTGAAGGGAAATTAGCCAAAGCTCTCCTGCATTTTAATGTTCAAATGAGGTACTGATGGATTAGCAAGCAACACTCTGTCAGAACAGTCTGTAACTGTTTTGTGCAGAGTCAAAAATTAAAATGTCAGCTCTGTGATTTATACAGCGTTCATGAAAGTGACAAAGACAGACTCATAAAAGAGAACCCGAATTTAAAAGGCTGCTTTTCCTTTGTCTGTAGTGGTTTCTCATGGACAGGCCTCGAGAAAGGCCCACCAGATTTGATCAACAGTTTCTCTATACAAACTTGTGACTACATACATGTCATAGGAAAAAATGAGCACAACTGCTTCTACAATGAGATTGAGTGGAGAACAATTTAAGGCTAAAAAGGTTAGTTTAGCCAGAAAAGAAAGTTCTGTCATCATTTACTCACCCTCATGTCTTTCCAAACATAAGACTTTCGTTCATCTTTGGAACAAAAATGAAGATATTTGTAAAGATATGTGTGTGAGATTTCTGTTCACCCAAAACGCTGACGGTTGAAAACATTCATCAAGAGATTGTAAAAGGAATCCATAATAATCCATATTGATCCAAGTCTCCTGTAGAGACACAATCACACGATGAACACACTGTAAACAATTGCTGGGGGAAAAAAATGGCCAAATTCTGACAGGAACATAGCCTGCTGTTTTTGCTGTAGAAAACAATGCATACTGGGCAATATATGAGTAATGTTCGACGCGGGCAACCATCTTTGTAATGTAGGCTACAAAATCTGCTTCAAAATCCCAGCGCTGCCGTCATCGTGTAAAGCCCACCCAAACGTTTCTGATTGGTGCCACGATTTTGACGGATTGGAAATGGGCTTGAATGAGCTCTTTGCCAGACTAACTTTCAGAGCAAATCTAAATTTGCTGGAAGTTGTCTGGGTTTTTCCAGGCTAATAAAAATCTTTTTCTTTTCTTTTTAAATTAAAGGTCATTTAAAAGTGTTAAATTGCATACTTATCCTTGTAAGAGGCCTTAAATTCAGGGATGAAAAACAGGAATCAGCCCAATGTGACTATTAAACTTCAAAAGGCTGACATGTAGTTAAATAAATGTGAGGGCCGCATATTTCAAAGTAAAAAAGCAGCATTGATGCGCATTCTGCTGGCTCTTGGTTTCAGAGCAGTTTGCAATCAATGAATGTCCTTCATAGAACATTTATGGTTAACCTTTTACCTTAACCTTCTAATTTTAAATAAATGTAATGGACTAAAGAGCTTGTAAACATACTTTATCACTAGATAAATATGAAATAACCCACTAAACATGAAAGTATTATGCCATCATTTAAGACATTTCTCCTTATGTAGAAACTTTTCGGCATTAAGGGTTCTTTAAAATGTGATCAAGAACTCTAAGTTCTATATAGAACCCCAGTGAACCTTTTTTTCCCCCTATATTGTACTTTACGGTGTTTATATTGTAAAATGTTTGTATATTTTATCTCCATTATTATTATTTTTTTGAATGACCAATTGGCTTAGCCCAGACATACATAATTTAATTTTAAATTGGATGGGTTTGTTCTGTGTGGACATACCAAAGTAATTTAATTTGTGCAGGTCTTGTAGATATTATACACACAAAAATGGTGCTAAATAGCACTAAAAGTGGTTCATTGGCTTGTAATCATAGGGGAACCACTTGTCATATGGTGCTATGTAGAACCATAAGAGGTGCCATAGAGCATGTTAACCACCCCAGAGAACCACTGATGAACCAAACTGGGCTTATTGGTGCTATATAGCACCATGACTACCGCAAAGAACCCCTGAAGAACCTTTTTTTAGAGTGTATGATGATATTTGACTTTTATGTTATATTACAAGTCTTTTGAAGTCATATGATAGCTAGAAACAGAGCAAAATGTGAATCATAACTCGCTGAAAATCGATCAGATGAGGCTTACTTGTGCTGTTAACATCCAGATTCAAAAATGCCCTCTCAACATCACTGATGCCAAAACAGCAGTGGGCTTTCATTTTCCTCATACATGCTAAAATTGTGTCTGTTCCTCACTCATTTTGAAGCTTGGCAGATGTGGCCATAGTGAACCACTGAAAAAATAACAGCATATGAATATGGAACAACATGAGGGAGAATAAATGATGACAGAATTTGCATTTTTGGCTGAAAAATCCCAATAATCCCATATGTGAGCTTCAGAAAACATCTTAACAATGTCACACACTGTCCACAGATTTGCAGACATTTCAATATGAATATTTCTCATTAAGTTATTCTGGTTATGCTATTGAGAAGTTTATCATGGAGATTCTATCAGATGTTTTCCAGTGATTTGCATCGGTCAAATAGTGTGTTTGTGCGCATGTGTGCACGTTGTTGTCAGCATGTCTCTCTGCTTCAGTCTCCTGCTTTAATAAACCTCCCGGAGTTCATATCTAATTGTGAGTGTGTGTGGATGACAGAAAGAGCAGCTTGTCTCTAATACTGTGTGACATTTACTCACACAATTTAATTAACTCTCCAATATCAGCCAGATTTCTCTCCCTTTTCATCTCGCACACACACACATTTGGTGTGTACATACAAAATGTGTTAATTTGAACTGAGACTTGTTTGCACTATGGACGTTTTAAATGCCTTAAAAATGCCTTTTTTTCCTAAAGGGATTTTAGTCACATGGTCACAAGCTTCTGCCCAATGTAATGCAGGCTTCCTCACTGAATGTTTGAGTACGGAAAATTTTAGAGTATCAGCCACAACAGGCTGAAATGAAGAACATTAATTATATCGTTACAATGACACCTGTCAAGGGGTGGGATATACATAATAAAATTAGGGCAACGAAAGACAATCAGTGAACTTTTGTCAGGGTCATGTGGGCTAGCTAGGTATTGACACAGATTTCTTGATTTGATTCAATTTTACTTCTCAAGATTGTGATTCGATTCAATTCCGATTCTGATTCCATTCATCATACGGTATATTCATATAGTATATCGATTAATTGGGGGGTATATGGGATATGCCGATACGCATTTACATTTCCAAAAATTCGGGTTATAAAAGGGGTGCCCCAGTTATAATATCACGGTTTTCAAAATCCGGGATTTGAGCATATTCGGGTTTTTGCCGGTGTTTACATGGCCGTTCGCGACCGGGTTATTGCTAATATCCCGGTTTTGAACGGGTTATTGGCTGAATGTAAACATAGTCATTGTTTACAAGTTGTTTTATTGACGTCTTTCCACGGTTGAAACATGATTACATGTGACATGATACAGATTTCGGTAAGTTGTACTGTATCTTTAAACATACCTTCTGATGTTCCTTCATGTTTATTTAATAACTAGTAAGGCAGAGGAAACGATCAGTTCACATTGTTTGAATTGTGTAATAATATTGAGAGAATTTGAAAGCTGAGACATTGTTTCATATCAAAAATAACAAAACACAAAGCTTATTGCAATTTATTGGATGGGAGACAACACAATTGTGTGCATTCATCAACAAAACAGCATAGACTAAATGCTTTATTCTTATCAAAACGACATTCGATTAACATGGAGAAATCGATATTTTTAACCCAGTCCTAATGGGTGCCCGAGGCTCATTGATGCACGCGGGGGGCGAAGGCTTGCTCGTCTGGTCCGATCACACGGAAAAGCTATATTTTAACTCAAACTTGCTGAAAGACTGGCCATGATAGAATAGTGTTAGAACAAAGTGCATCACAGTTTGCTGTGTAGCTGCAGACGGGTCAGAGTGTCCATGGTGCCCCTGTCCACCGCCGAAAGGCCGTGCAATGGGCACGTGAGCGTTAAAACTGGACCATGGAGCAGTGGAAGAATTTTCTTTTCACATTTTCTTTGGATGGCCAGGTGCGTGTGTGACTGTGTGTCATCACAGCAAACACAGAACGTTCCCCTAACAATCCCGAATGATCCCATGATGGTTTTATTTATTTTTTTTTGGGAACCAAACAAGAACGTTATAGGAACATTCCATGTAGGTTATTTTTAGGTTCCATTTTTATAACATAAGAAGAACGTTCCGGGAATGTTCCCCTAACCTTAAGGGAAAGTTCCAACCCGATCTCACGACCAAGTCGTACGGATTCGACGAACGATTAAAAAGGGGCTAATTCGTACAAATTCATACGACCTCACTCGTACAAATTAGTACGATTTTGCAAAATCGTACATATTTTACAAATTGGCCAATTCGTTTGAATTCGTACGAATTACCTACCCCTTACCCCGCCCCTAAACCTACCCATCACTTGGGTTTAGACAATTCGTACGAATTCGTATTTCGTACGAGTGAGGTCGTACGAATTAGTACGAATTACACACTTTTTAATCATTCGTCGAATTCGTACGCATTGGTCGTGAGATAGGGTAGCAAGTTCTAGGAACGTTCTAGGAACCAAAAACTAACGTTCCCAGAACCTAAATTTGTTTGCTGGGATTTACCTAGGGAAGAGATGGCACCAGGATGCACTGTGTCATATTCTGGGTAATATAATGCTGGGATACCTTACCTCGTGGCATTCATGCAGATATTACTTTGACATGTGCCAGCTACCTAAAGATCGTTGCAGACCATGTACACCCCTTCATGGCAATGGTGTTCCCTGATGGCAATGACCTCTTTCAGCAGGATAATGCACCCTGCCACATTGCAAAAATTCTTCAGAAATAGTTATGATGAAGTGTTTCCTCTGCCCCCAAGTTCCCCAGATCTCAACCCGCTGTTAATGTCTTGAGGGAGAAAGGTGGTGATGATTCTCGGGGCTGTTGTGGGGCACAACCCGTAGATGACATTAGGCAGGTGGCATTAAAGTTGTGACTATTCAGTGTAAAAATATAGTATATATTGCATATTGACATGAATCCCGCATGTTTGCTGATCTACACAGCAGTCAATATCCCTGCCCTTTAACGTCAAATAAAAACAAGGCAATGTGATTGGCAGTTTAGCATGTAAGTCACGCAACCCCATCATATTTGAATGCAAAGTTCTTGGTCAAAAATGAGTTACAGTATGTACCAGACTTAATGGTGATAGCCAAAGCATTGGCTTGTGGGACTAACAGCCATTCTAATTGTCTAAAGTGAGAGGACAGATTAAGGAGTGAAGAGAGTACATGCATTTCAGACTCTGCTGCTATGCACGAATAATTCCTAGTACTGCAAAAAAAAAAAAAAAAAAAGCACAGACCTGCTGGAACTGATACTGGCTCATGTTGAACTGGCTCTGTCTTCCAAACTGTCTATTGATTTCTAGGTTCTTTACTGCATAGATGTTTCTCTAAAACATCAGACTGTAAAACCCTTTTTGGTTCTAATTGGAATTTTTGGAGATTCATATTTTGGAGATATGTGCAGATATTTATATAAATTGCTTTAATATATTTTATTTATTATGTAATATTGTAGTATTTCGTAATATTCTGTTCATATTAATATTCATCTCATCATTTCAGTTCATTTTAATTGTAGACAATTTTTTTATATTATATTATTATTTCAATTTAGCTTTATTTTTATTTCAGTTTTAGTTCAGCTACACCGTCCCTGTTGGCAACACTCGTTGAGTTGGTCACGAGACATACATTGCTTGAATAACAAACAAGCAATGAATAGAACATCCCCATCAGTTCAGTTTCTTTTTAAAATGCATTATCATATTTTATTTAAACTCATAAATAACTACAAATAACTAATGCTAGGGAAATCTGTTAATGTTTTGTTGCGCATTTCTGAAATACAAAAATATCGGCCGATATATATCGGAATATCGGATTTTAAAACCAAAAAATATTTGTATCGGTATCGGCCTGCAAAATCCTTTATCGGTCGGGCTCTAATTATCGTATTGTACTTTTTCGCTCTATGACCTGAAGACAGCAAAATACTCTTCCACTTTCTCTCTCTCTCTCTCTCTCTCTCATGCAGTCCGTCTGAATTATTTACGCACTGTTATTGAGAGGATTTTTACTTACAGTAGAACAACTCTGAGGAAACCTGAACACACACGTGTACATTCAGACATTCAGAGTTGCAGGAATGTATGCGTTTCTTTGTATATTTATTCACATATGCAGTCGTTTAGTCCTATTTCAACTTCTTTTTCCCTTTTATTCGTATAGGAAAAGTCAAAGAATTGAAAATCCTTATTTTCTCACCCTCATGAGTCGGGAAATATTTTCTGAACAATCTCTTTTATATTCACTAATTCATATCCTCAGTTTCAACCATCCCCCTGCACTTTCTCCTTGCATTACTCTCTAATGTGCCCTTTTTTATTACAAAATGTGTGTGTGATTGTGTGTGGGCGTATTCTGTGTCTAATGGGTGTACATATGACAGATGCGGTCACTATCCGCTTGCCCAATCCCATCCATCAGCCCCCCCTTGCCTGACCCCCGAACGCCAGAGCAAGTTTGAGGGGCGTTTCTATGTCCCGCTGTCCTCTGATGAAGGGTGCATGTATGTATGTGACGTCCGAAACCTTTGGGTCTGCATTAGGAGCGTTACTGCAATGCAGTATGATGTACGGAGGCACAAAGTGTGTGATACATTACATTATACTGTGCTTTTCTGGGTTTGCAAGCGAGTTTGCATCAACAAAACACTGAAGCGTGGTTAAATCCCCCTCTATGACTCGTGACTTACTGCAGTGCCTTAGTAAGCACTTTTATGAACTATTGTAAGGCACACACATTTCCAAAGGCTTCACTGCGTCAGTTTGAGTTAGAGAACTTGTATATGTTTGACACCTCAACTAAATTGTAAAAGCATATGTTGTCTTGGCTTCATAATGTCATATCCTGTTTTAGTCACATCTAAGAGTCTGTCGTTGAGGCATATCGCACTAATACAGGTGTGTTATCAGTAATATAATAAAGATCAGATTTGTATTTTCTGAAGGAAATGGCAGCGTTTCCAAGCCAGCACAAGAATAGTAATGACATTTCAGGTAGGTTTAGGTTTTAGACTTTGATTCTGTGTAAATGAAATGCAGAATCAGAGGCGCTTTGCCACTGTCAGGACATTCAGTACACATCTTGTGTTCTGTCAGTCGTGGAAGCGATTCAACACAAAATGCGACACTCTTTGCTGTGTAGCTACAGTATATAAACTGCTATAACAGCACGGAAAGAAGGATCAATAACATTTTAGTATTTAAGCAATAAAGCTAATGCAAATATGAGGTCAACAATGTCAGTTACATTTTGAATGCTAAACACTGATATAAATGAAGGGGATTTAAAAAAAATCTATTAAACTGTTTGAATTAAAAAAAACATTAACAAAAAACATACACATTCAAACTCACACATATAGTCATATTATTTACATTACCATGCAAAGTATACTTTTTAATCTTCCAAATATACAAAGTGAGTTAGATGGTTCGGGTGGCAGGTAAGCTAAATGCAGCATAAAATTTGCACATCAAAACTATGAAATGGCACAAGTGCTTTCCTGTGTTTAGTTTTTTTCTATTGAAACAGGAAGGTTTAGTTTATACCACAGACATGAACTTTAATTTGCTACTTGCTAAACCTAGTCAGAAGGCGAAGAGACATTTTCATCCTAAGTATTTTATTGGACAAATATTTGTATGTGCTCTCGGGAGCAAAATGAGTCATTGATATTTTTGGTCTGTTTTCTTGGAAAAGAACTGCTGTGTCTCATTCCTCGCCCTATGTTGTGAATCAATATCTAAACATTGGGACACTGTTGACTCCTGTTCCTGCGACACCATTACCTGGTCGCTTCGTATTGAAAAGTCATTAGTATTTATGGTTTACTATGCGTCATCTTTGCAACTGTTAAAACGTACTGTACTATAATGAAAAATGCTTCATAAGTAACAGACATAGACAAAAGGCCACAACAGTTCACGTTTGATTCAAATTATTTTGAATAATTTGGGCTGAAGTAATTGCAAAAGTTTAATACACAGGTTTAGTAGTTTAAAACAAACCCTCAAACCCCTAAGTTTTTTTTAGAAATACTAATACAGCGCTGCCTTTTTCAACAGTGATGGTTCTGGAAGTAATTTTTTCAATAAGGAATTTAAAAAATTCTTTGTTAAAGCATTATAAGCCATGAACCAAACCTATGATCTACAAGGTGAATCATAATAACATTACAAACTTTGATTGGAAGCAAAAGAGTGAAAAATCACACAAAAATACCAAGGCACAAGACATAAAAACTGCAATCCCACGAAGCATTGCTGACAGCATTATTGAATTAAAAACAACGGTCACGTCATTTGCAGTGCATCATGCATGGGAATAGGCAGAGTTAAAGAGCTCTTTTGGCATGTTTTGCTTTTATCGACTCTGGTGGATTTGTCTGTGCAGGATCATGGGTAATGTAGTTTTTCACTACAAATTCTGCACAATTGACCTATGGCTAAGCCCCGCCCCCTCACTCATTCGGACAAACAGTCAACATTCGGGCATCTTGGTTATTTACTGATACGTTAATGAAGCTAAGTGACATGATGTACAAAGCAGCTAGATGCTAACGTTAATGTTTTCTAATGTACGTCTAACGTTAACCTAATGTTACGTTAGAGATTTTAAAGATAACGTTCAAATACTTTGTTGACTTAACTTAGATTAGATGTAGACATCCGTGTTTAATTTATCCACGTTTAGTTGGTGTTGTGGTCCACCACATAACTCAATCCAGAGCAGACATTTATCTCGGTTGAGATGTGGCTTGGGAAAGGGTAAAATAAATACACACCGTCGCCCAGCCTCTCGGGAACCTAGTTTCAGAGTTGCATGTACCCCATGCACACCTTTTGACCATTTTAAACTTAAAAGAACAAGAAAAAACGAATGAAAATAACACAGTCTCATCCCAAGACGTCATATAACTGACGTCTTTTGAGCATACGTCAACATCCTCCATTTTAGGGTACCCTTTAAGGTCAGTTACATGGCGATCCTGGGACGTCATGCAACTGACGCTTTACCTTTAACGTCAGTTAGGTGACGGGGTAGGTTTAGGTCTGGGGTAGGGTTAGGATCCGATAACGTCATCTAACCGACGTTAAAGGGTACCCGAAAACGGTAGATGTTGATGTATGGTCAAAAGACGTCCCAAGACGTCATATAACTGAGACTGCGCTGATGAAAACGGACTAATTGCAATGCTTTTCAATGGAAGTGGAAGCAGAGAATGTCCGAGTGTTGAAAAAATGGCATCAATTAACAACCCTGTAGCTCACAGTAGCTCACTGTCTTTAAAGCTGCATCATTATCATTAAAAATCAGTTTCCCTATGGAGAAAAAGAATGGAGATTTCACTTCCGGAATCTGACTGTTGCATTCTATTAATGCAAGTGAAGGGGAGATTTCAGCCTTTTTATCCTATTAAATTGTCAAATAGTCAAACGGTTGCGCGTATGGTTGGGTTGCGGAGAGATTGTGAGATTGTGGTTAGGTCTCAGCAGCAGGAGGGATGTAGAGGTCAGTAAGCTGGGCTGAATTGAGTGGGGGACGGAGGGGGGTGACTCTGGAGTCACTGTCGAGCCCTCTTGAGGTGTCGCGGGCTAGTCGATGAAATGCTGAGGACGGAAGGGTACCCCCTAGAGATGTCCCCTACTCGGCTCAATCCAGACGGTTGTTGTGCTGGTCCACTAGGGAGACCACACTGTAGTTGCAGCCGTTAACGCCGGACAGAAGGGGAGTCATACCACCATATGGAGAGAAGCGGAAATGGATGGAGAAACATAGTTTACTGTAAAGCTACGACTTAGTTGTGCTTACCTTGTTTTAACATCTACCCTCGAGTAATGGAAAGCACAGCATCAAAATGCAAAATAAATACACATACATTCGCTCTAATTATGTATTGGTCTTTGGAGTCGCAGGATTGCACCAATTCCATTCCCAACCTTTCAATTTGTGGAAGTCACTATAAACCTAAACTTTTTTCAACTAGATAAGGTCAGTCTAGTTCAGTGTAATTCATCAGAGTATACCAGCTGTGTAAAAAGGAAGGCACTGTTGCAGTGATTCATAAATAATGAGGGTGGTCCACACTTGTTCTTTCACGGTCTGTAGCTTTGAGGCAAACGCAGGTTAATTCAGTGAGGACATCACATGCAACTCCACAATTTGAAACTGAAAGAAAGAAACAAGCGGCTCTTTCTAATGCATGTTGATTTCGTAGTTAATAACTGTAGCGCAGAACGGACCTACTTCAAAAGGACTGCACACACCTGACCAGGAGTTTATTGGGATTTTCCTTTCCTTGAGACTGCATTATTTGGTTGGAAGAAATCATAGTTTTGCGAAAGAAAGAAAGAAAGAAAGAAAGAAAGAAAGAAAGAAAGAAAGAAAGAAAGAAAGAAAGAAAGAAAGAAAGAAAGAAAGAAAGAAAGAAAGAAAGAAAGAAAGAAAGAAAGAAAGAAAGAAAGAAATCTTAGCAACTCTTTAGTTGATCTAATTATTCGAGTCAAGTATTTAATCTTGCTCACCGTGTCATTCCCAGCAGTATTTCATTTAGATGCATCTTTGTGTTTGATCTTCTTCTCTTAAAACCTTCTTAAGACTTCAACATGACAGGAGCAGTTCAGAGGGTCATGTTGCTTTATCACAATTCATAAGCGCGTGTGTGTCCGTGTGTCCTAGGGGAGTGAAACTGCTCTTTCCCACGAAGTTCCAGTGGGAGGTTCCCATGGTAACGCGAGAATCGGAAGCTACCGTAATTGGTCTCTTTTTTTTTCAGTCTCTGTTTTGTCTGGCTCTTGATCTCAGTTGCTTTATCTGTCTTTTCCTCTGTGTCTCTTTCTCTTCTTTGTGTCTGTCCCTCTATCTACTGGCCTTTTCTGCTTTCCTACCTCTCTTAAACATCAGCTAATTCCACTTGCTTATAATTTGACTTTCAGAATATAAATATATACTCTATCTATGTATGTATCTATGTATGTATCTATCTATCTATGTATCTATCTATGTATCTATGTATCTATCTATCTATCTATCTATCTATCTATCTATCTATCTATCTATCTATCTATCTATCTATCTATCTATCTATCTATCTATCTATCTATCTATCTATCTATCTATCTATCTATCTATCTATCTATCTATCTATCTATCTATCTATCTCTCTCTCTCTCTCTCTCTCTCTATCTATCTATCTATCTATATATCTATCTACTGTATCTACCCCTTAAACATCAACTAATTCCACTTATGATTTACAGTTTTTTTTTATTCACTTTGGTACTATTTTCACAAGTAAGGTGTACATTTTCAAAACTCTTAGTACAAAAATCCAAACTGATCACACTTGTAACGCAGCTAGTCATTCTTTCAAAACCTGATGTAATGCTTTCAGTCAGTTGCACATGTTTTCAGTCCACATAATCATTATTTCAAACACAAGATTATTGTAATATGTAATGAGAACATTTGGTTTAATCACTGAAACACAACAATATGATCTTCGTTCATTTTCGTACTTTTAACAATCAGTTCATCCAACAGCAATCAATGCAAGATACATGTTTCAAATCGGCTTTAGACGTGCTGAAACGTGTTCCAGTACCCAACATTTATATAATCTATAATTTCCAAATATCTATCATATATGTAATCAAGTAAAGGATCAATGAAGACATCCTCTACAATCATTTAGGCAAATTATAGATTTTATTTTTCAGATATAATTGTAACATAGGTATACTTTCTATAATGAAATGTAACTAAATGAGAACAAAACATAACATTTAGTGCACACATTACAGTAAATTACTGTAATTTGGATCAAGCCTGTCCTGAGCATTTGGCCATAGATTCTCATCCACATCACAATGAATGTTACAGTATATAGTGGCCAATTGTGGTTACCACTATGTGAAATCAATTAGCTATAATGAGTATTCATCATGTGTGGTTACATGTAATTTAAATATTCATACAAACACACATTTTATTTCTGTAGTTCTCAAAATCCATATACTGTATATTGCTGAAATGAAAATCTATAGGTTTACCAAATGATTAATTGATTAACCATTAAGATCTGTTGGATTAAATAATAGACAAAAGTATTAAACTGAACAAAAAGAGAAGCAAATCAAAAGTTTGATAGTAAGAGCTTTATGAAAGACAGTTACTGTGAATGAAACAATAATGTAGATGAAACACTTATTTTGTGTTGTGAAAAGGATACTTTGTGATTGTGTGAATTGTACTAACACAGTTGAAAACATGATGAAATGTTTGAAAAAAGTGCACTTTTGATGATCTGTTGTGATATTAGCACTAAGAGTTTTGAAAATTTGAAAAACACCTTACTTGTGAAAATAGTACCAAAGCGAATAAAAAAAATGTAACACTCGGAATTATTATATACTGTGTCTATCTTTCTGTCTGTCACCTGTCTGTCTTTTTCCCCACTTTTCACTATACTGTATACAGTATTAATATCCCCATACTTTTTAGATTGTTTTTCTACCACCCAGGCACGAAATGACCTTTTAAATATGTTGACTTGAAGTGCATGAAACCCACTGAGCCCTCGCTTTTTTCAGCTGTCTTTTTCTTCACTTCACATCAAAAGCCACCAAACTGTTACTAAGCAACCATAGAAACAGTTGTATATAATGGTTTGTTGAAGTAATCATGATAATGAGTGTATGCGCTGTGTTTATACAGTACATGTGTTTTGTTTATGTTTGGACTGAGATGCATCTCGGGAAGATAAAAATAAGCACATTGCATACGCTTGCGCAAACGCGATCGACCCGCTGAGATTACACACTGTGTGTCTGCACATGCGCTAGTTCTACTTTTTCCCAGAATCATCTCTTCTAGACTTAATAAATTATGACGAATACCAAATTAGTTTCCATTTGACTGTATTCGTACAGTATACACTACTGTTAAAAAGTTTGGGGTCAGGAATTGTGTGTGTTTGTGTGTTTTGAAAAGTCTCTTATGATCACTAAGGCTGCATTTATTTGATCAAAAATACAGTATAACATTAATATTATGAAGTATTATTACAAATTAAAATAACTGTTTTTTTCTTTTTTAATATATTTTAAAATGTAAGTTATTCCTGGATGAAAAGCTGAATTTTCAGCATCTTTACCCCAGTCTTCAGTGTCACATGATCCCTCAGAAATCATTCTAATATGCTGATTTGCTGATTTATGATCGGTGTTGAAAACAGTTGTAGTGCTTAATGCTTAGTGGAAATCGTTATACATTACTTTTTCAGGTTTCTGAGATGAATAGAAAGTTTACAAAAACAGCATTCTTTACGGTCACCTTTGATCAATTTAATGCGTCCTTGCTGAATACATCTTATTAAAGGGATAGCCTACTCCACTTTTATTGGACATAGGCTCATTCCCCCAGAGTTAAAATGTTGAGATTTACTGTTATTGACCACTTTTAGCATAGCATCATACATCATTGAACATCACAGACCATTAGCATTTCTAAAAAAAAAAAAATTTTTCTATTTAAAACTTGACTTTTGTTACATCGTGCACTAAGACCGACGGAAAATGTAAAGTTGCGATTTTTTTTTTTTTTTTTAGGTTGATACGGCTAGGAACTATACTCTCATTCCTGTGTAATAATCAAGAAATTTTACTGCTGTACTGATGCAGCGCCTGAAAATAGGCTACCCCTGCGTCCCAATTCGCTTACTACGCCCTAAAATTATGTACTCTTTTTGTGATGAAAAAGTACATACTTTTGAGTGTGTAGCAAAAGAATAGGCAAGCTTTGGGAAAATACTATCTCGTCATCTTTGTCATGACTAAGCTCTGTCGCGTGCATCCTGTCACCATAAACTGCCCTGTCAATCATCTTGTCAGTTGAAATCCTCCATTCAGTCTAATTTGATTGTCTACCGTTTCGGAGAGCACGTTGATCCGCCATTTTTGGGTCTTTCATGCAGATACTCTCCTCGTGTTTGGAATTTGAATATATGATGCTATTATAAGGCAATGGCCATAATGACTAAAAGTATAAATGTTCACAATGCTGCTGCAGATGCAATATAATGTGGACAACAATGAATAAATTAACCCTTTATGACCTGCCATAGAACAGTTCCACCAGAGTATATCTTGCACGCTGTGCTGTCTTTCTTTTGAGCATTTTCATATGCCATACATCAAAATAATCCTTACTTTCTCTACTTGAAGGCTATGTGTGTAATAAATCAATAGTACCAAGAGAAATATCTCAAAATTGCGATAAACAAAAAGAAAAACAATTTTTTTAAAAAAAAAATTCTTCATATTTTATTCAATACAAAAAAATGATAAATGTCAACCTCAAACTTGTCAATGAGAAAAATGTGCATAAAACAGTTTAAAACTATACAGAATTGATTTGAACTGTTTACATCAATTAGTTTTTAAGATACACTCATTTAAATAAAGGGAGTGAAATGCCATGTAAAATATTCAATTACATTTCTGATCAAACAGATAACATTTTGCTTTTAAATATTGATTGAACATTGAATTGGTTAGAATATAAATTAAATAGACCCTGTCAGAACAATTAATAATAAAATAAATGTAAAATAAATAAATAAATAAAGGCCATGAGCAGACGGAACGCGGTGCGTCCATGCACTTTCATTTTGACATAAGGTTGCGCGCATGCGCCCACGTGTCCGTGGGTGGGGTGTGCGTGTGTGTGAATGTGCTTGTATTTGCGAGTGTATAAACGAGAAAGAAATGATAGAATGAGCAATGGTAAAAAGACAATAATGATAAGAAGGAACATATAGCAGATGGGAATCGAGTGCGAGTCAAGCTATTACATGAGTCAAACGCATGGCCAAAAGACGCAGCTTTGACGTCACTATATGCGACACAAGCTCGGGTCAAAGTGCGCAGGAAGTGATGCCGTGATTTTTTTTTTTTTTAATGCAACAGAGAATATACAGAGATTTACATGACAATACAACTGTGATGCCGTGATCCGTCCTTGGATCAGTCATCGGAAGACGTAACTAACAATTGCAGATCTACTGAACATGTGTGCAAAGACGTGCAATGCATTTTTGTGTTTTTTTGGAGACGCATTATTACAGACTCATTAGAGGGTGGAAAATCGCGCAACATGAGCATGTTGAGGCTTGATCTGCCATAATGCACCGAACGTGATGCCTCAATGCGCCATCGAAAGACGTTACTATCAATCGCAGATCTACAGATCATGTGTGCAAAGACGTGCAACGCATTTTACGCTTTTTGGACAGACTCATTAGAGGGTGAAAACAACGCAACATGCGCGAGTTGGAGGCTTGATCTGACCATTTTACATCTCTGGTTTTGTATGCAAAAAGAATGACTGAGCTAGCCACTTGCTTTCAGTTTCTATAGCCTGTTAAACAGACACACGCAAACCGGAGCGCCGACGCTCCCGTCGGTCTTAAAGGGTTAATTTTTGTCAAGTTAGATACTCCCTGCGTTCCAAACCGCATACTTCCCTACTATATAGTAGGGGAAAAGAGTAGGCGAGCAAAAAAGTACGTTCGAATCCTCAGTATTCATAAAAGAGTAGGCGAGAATAACATAGCAGATGTCCGGTTCGCATTCATACTCAACTAGATTTGGCTATAAAGTACCTACTTTTTTAGCGCTCGTTGAGTAAGTACTTATTGAAATTAAGTGCCTACTCACTGAGTATGCGGTTTGGAACGCAGCCACTGATTATTAATCTGTCTTTTGGACCTTGAACCGTTTGGTTCCCAGTAAAGTCCATTATATGGAGAAAAAATCCTGGAATGAATCAAAAACCTTCATTTCTTTTCGACTGAAGAAAGAATGACATGGACATCTTGGATGACATGGGGGTGAGTAAATTATCAGCAAAAGTTGTTCTTTTTAAAGTGAACTACTCAGTTCAGTTGTTTTTTTTTCCCATCAGGTAGTTGCATGAAAAATTCTTTGTACTATAAAATAGTTTTTTCAGTCTGTGCTATAGCATTCCTGGAGGAATGGGGCTCTGACTATATTTCCATGAACCAAATCATTGTGTTTCCAGCACATTAGGTCCTGGAGATCTCAAGAAATCTCATATCTGTTTTTTCAACCATTATGCACTATTACAAGAAGAAATCTTGGAGTACATCCCTTCTATTGCACTAATTTGATGCGACTGTGACTTCCTAATTTCCAAATGCATTATGACAGACTACTCCAGGCATTCATTTGGCTTTTTAAGACTCTGGACTAAAGCATATCTCTGTGTTTATATGTGTCAGTGTTATTTAAGGCAAGACACCATACAGGTGAATATGGAAAATCCTAACTAATAGATATTCCCATACTTTACAGTTGATTTATCATATTAGGACTATTGCAAGTTTCCTGAAATATGTTTAAATATGGAAATTAGGCATTAACTTATTAAACATGTACAAATGTGTAAAGAAATCTCAACACTGGACAAAGCAAGGTTCACTCTTGTTAATTTTTTTTTGCCATATTAGAGTTAAAGGTTTTTACAGAGATAGTTTCGGATGTCTTATTTTATCACTTCATAAATCAGAAAATATTCTGATTTATGAAGTCAACTGAAAGTTTGTAGTAAAAATGCTACTGAGCTGGAGATTTCTGGCTCAGTGCACTGCAGGAGAAGAAAACTAATTTTGAGAAAATGGTCTGTAAAGATATGAATTGAAATCTAGAGGTGCAAATATATAGTGTAATAGTTTAAAAACACTTTAATGTATATTTGGGATATTTTCCAGACTAACTTTCAATTAGTCTGAAGGAAGATAAGTTTTGGAAGAGAATTTGGCACTGGTCTCAAAATAAGGCTTTTGTCTGTATGTCTTGACTTAAGTATTGATAATGCAGTATATTATTTATAATATAGTATATTTATTGATATTTTGAACTGGATTTTATTTTTATATTTTCAGTTTTCATTTTCATTTAAGATTAACACTAAACACTGAAATAAACACTCGTTACAACCGAGGTATGCAGTAAAGCATTTGTGAAGCCACAACACGTACAACCCACAAGACCCCACCGGGTACCACTCATCTCCACTACAAATAGGAAAAATAGGCTACAATTTGCAAGAGCTCACCAAAATTGGACAGTTTGTTGCCTGGTCTGATGAGTCTCGATTTCTGTTGAGACATTCAGGTGCTTTAGTCAGAATTTGGCGTAAACAGAATGAGAACATGGATCCATCATGCCTTGTTACCACTGTGCAGGCTGGTGGTGGTGGTGTAATGGCGTGGGGGATGTTTTCTTGGCACACTTTAGGCCCCTTAGTTTCAATCGGACATCGTTTTAAATGTGAATCTTCTGACCATGTCCATCTCTTTATGGCCACCATGTATCCATCCTCTGATGGCTACTTCCAGCAGGATAATGCACCGTGTCACAAAGCTCGACTCATTTCAAATTGGTTTCTTGAACATGACAATGTACACTGTACTAAAATGGCCCCCACAGTCACCAGATCTCAACCCAATAGAGCATCTTTTGGATGTGGTGGAAACGGTAGCTTCGTGCCCTGCATGTTCATCCCACAAATCAACTGCAAGATACTATCCTATCAATATGGGCCAACATTTCTAAAGAATGCTTTCAGCGCCTTGTTGAATCAATGCCATGTGGATTTAAGGCAGTTCTGAAGCTCTTAATATAGAGTTGGTGTCCATTTTTCTTTCTTTTGTGTTCCATAGAAGAAAGAACGTCTAACATTCTCATCCCATTTCTGTTCTCTATCACCATCATCATTATCCTCAGCAGAAGTGGCATGAATCTGACCACAACAATCTTGAGGATGAGAAACGAGAGCCGGAGTTGTCTGTATGAATTAGTGTGTGCTCTGGATAAATGTTTGATGAGGGGAACACTGTCCCAGTTCTACTGAGAGGGAAGTCTGCTGGAATTCCAGAAGGGTTTCAGAGAGACAGAGACCTGAGGAAACAGCAGGGGCCTGATCAGGTTCGTGCTGCTCTGAGACACAGATGCATACAGTCTTTAGGGTTTAAAGAAGCATTTTAAATCCTGTTCGGCTCATAAGTGGGGTGTGATGTGTCCTGGTGTAAATGAGGATAGCTGCAGGATTGATTGAAAGGGTGTGAAAAGCGTGTTGCTGTGGCAGGTTTATGATTAATGAGGTAAAGTGCCTGTGGGGCTGAGTCTGCCTTTACAGCAGCAGGTATGTGTTTAGATCGCTGCGCTGTAAAGTGAAAATGTAATTGCATTTTTTTAATTAGATGCATATGGAAACAAAATGGCTTTATTGCATTTTATTATTTTGTACGTTTTATGGTCACAAACAAGAATTGAGCATATTAAAAAGGACATTTTATTAAAACAGGAATGTGGTGGGTTTTATGCAATCCAAATTCTATTATTTCAACCTTGAGAACAAAAATCAATTATTAATCTACAAATGTCTTACATTATTCATGCTCAGTCTCATTTCACCACTTAATTTTTTAGCTCTGTGTTAAAAGGTATTCTATTCTATTTTGTACACTTCAATCAGTTGTTGATGAGGAAATATAAAAGCAGTTCTCCAAACAGATAAATTGTGCTTTTCTCTAACTCTGCTCTGTTTCTTCTCTACTATAATATTCACTTCCAATCGCAAGTTTGAGTAAAATATTTATTCATGTTTAGTCATGTTTTGCTTGTGTTTTAGTTGGACTTTAGCCCTATTCAGACAGTAATTGTTTCTCATGGGGACGTAAGGTATTTTCAGCATTTACAGGGACTAGTCAGTGATTTTATTGCCGTCCGAATCCAAAATGTCAGTGTTTTCCTTCCACCGTGTAAATATGAGTCTTTATTAACTTATTTAAAATGACATCCATCATTCTGAGATAAAATACAACACAGAAAACCATTTTAACTTTTATTTGTCAAAAAAAGCAATCAGGACAATTAAATAAATAAGTCACCAAAAATAATTAGGAAATTATTTTCCTATTATTAAATTAAAAATTAACTTATTCTTGTTTATTATCGCCATCCGAATGCTTTTATCACTAAGGTGCCATGCAAATCTATTTTATGAGCGTCCATATGAGAAACATTTACTGTCCGTATAGGGCTTTTGAGTTGGTTTTGCACTTCTGTTCAGTTGCATGTCTTTGTTCATCTGTTGTCATAGTGTTTGATTTGTCCTCATGTGATACACCATGTGTGTCTTGTTAATTATCCCATAGTGTCAACCCCTAAACCCCTAAATAGGACACTCTTTTAGACAGTGGTTTTGTGAGTTAACTCATTTAATCCCACAATGCCCCACGATAACAAGTGTAGGCTACAACTGGGCTGCGTTCGTAAACAAAGTTTTTTTAAACAGAAACGTAGATCCGTTGAACGCACCGTTCTGATGACGCAAGAGTTGCAACTATGGCAGTTGAGAAGGCCGTTCTTTGTGAAGAATTTTCAGAGCTTGATGAAGTCAGTATAAATATGTGTTTAATACTACAAAATATGCCAACCCGATCTCACGAGAATTCGTACGAATTTTACGAGGTGGCTAATTCGTAACAATTCGTTACGACCTCACTACTTTTTCGCTAAATCGTACATATTTTACGAATTGGCCAATTCGTATGAATTCGTGCGAATGACCTACCCCTGACCCCGCCCCTAAACCTACTCATCACGTGGGTTTGGACAAATCGTACGAATTCGAACGAGTTTTATTTAAGGTTGCTAAGTGCATGCTAAGTTTTATTTAACTAGCATGTATAAACCTGTTTAATTAAGGTTTATACATGCTAGTTTCCATGACATAATTCAAGATAAATCCATCTTACTACTGGAGCAGCCAGTTTGCTAAGTTTCAAATGAACAATGGTGTATGTTTTGATTTTAAACGGTAAACTGTGTTGAGAGACTAGCCATTTTACTTGAAAAAAAGACCTCAAGATCAAGAGAAACATGATATTTATGTAAATTTATGTGACTGTGAAAAGAATATTTGAATGTGTTTGTTCTTTGTGAGTTGTATTGGCCTTAACTGAAGCTCTACGTGGTTTGAGCGCGTCAGCATGCTGGTTATTCTGCTCAACTGCATCACACTCGGCATGTTCCAGCCCTGCCAAGATCTGGAGTGCCACTCTGACAGGTGCAGCATACTGCAGGTAACACAATACACACACACACACACACACACACATGGTTAGATTAACTAAAGCGCCCATATTATGCTTTTCCGTGATACAAAGTACATGATAAATGGATTTATTGTCTCTCAAATGAAAGAACCGATTGTGAACGGGCTGAAACGACTCTTGTAACAAATATACATGATGCCAGGATATGACACGTCTACTTTGACACGTCCTCCACCAGATGTAGCTGAGACGAGTTTGGTTCATGTTGTCGAAAACAAATCCACTTTGCAGGCATTTCCAATGGATGAGGACTTTGACTCGATCTGAGACAGTAAAACTGACACCATTGTTACTATTCGTACACTGTGTATCAAGCTGAGCTGAAATGAGCGTTTGGTTTCCGACACGTACTGTAAGCTGCAATTAATCACTTAGACTGGGCCGTCTGACCAATCAGAACAGAGCAGGCTCTCAGAAAGGAGGTTTATAGATACTGAATGTGTTTTTGAACCATTTCAGACCTTGGATGCATGTAGATTGTTGTCGACGTCTAAAATAAAATTAGGAACCTTTGAGATAATAATAGGGGCACTTTAAAGATTTTAATCTCTGTGATAAATGTATCTAATCTGTTGTTTTGTTTGAGTTAGAAAAGAAAGTATTCAAAGACTAAAACATACAACGTCAAGCACATACATTGGCCTGAAGAATTAGACAGTTAAACCCCATTTAAAATGTTTTATTGGATTGTAGAAAACAAAATATCAAACCAAGTGACATCTGTAGAGATGAAAAACTTCACCTTAGATCATTTTTAACTATATATTTTAACACTATCAAAGTAGAATAGAAGTTATAATATGGAGTGGTGTGAAACTGTTAATGTTAAACCTGGACAGTCAAATGTTATGAAGCATCAGCCACAGACTCTGCAACACACACTTCTTTAATCTCGAAAATAACCTGTAGTTTCTGCATAATAATAGGAACATTGTTCACAACAGGCAATTTGAAGGCTGACTGAGATCGTCTTGAAATGTAGTGTCGAAGGTTGTGAATTCAGTAGACAAGCGCTGCTTTAAATGAGATCAATTAAGAGAAGAAAATCTGTGCTTCGAGCATCCGCTGATAACCACCCTGGGACCAGTTTGTTGAAATTGAAGGTAGATCATTTATTTGCATTTGCCACTTAGACTGATATTTTGTGTTGAAATAAATACCTTTTGGATATGCGACATGATGCAGTTTCAGGCTTTTGCTATTCTAGATCCCATCAAATTCAAACACAACATTCAAAACAACCAGTCTTCCCTGTAACATTTTCAGGAATAATGTATAGACTGTACATTTTAGAGAATTATATTAATTGAAAGCAAAGAAAAGATAGTCAACTTTTTAAAAACAACTTTACATTTTTTATGGGGAGTGGTTTGCTTTTTAAAGGGGCTATGTGTAGGTTTTTACTTTTCATTTGCACATTTATGAGCCAACCATAATGTAATAATGACACCTTGATTGGTTGCCTCTATCAGCCTGTAGGCTCAATTGTGTGTGGAGGAGTCGGGTCCGAATTGGTGCATCATGCGCGTTCTCGTCTACTTGGGCTTACATCCGTAAGCCCATCCGTTTCAGACATTTAAATACACATAAGCACTAGCAAAACAATGATTTTGAGTTTGTAAAATACACACTGATGTCTATAGAAGCGGCAATAATAATCCTCTCAATTATAATTAGATGACACATTTTACTCTTATCGGATACACATGCTTCACTTTTTTGTGAAATAGGCTCATTTTACAACTCCCCCAAAGTTAAACAGTTTGGTTTTACCGTTTTCGAATCCATTTAGCCGATTTTCTGATTTTTAGAAGAATATCAGTAACCAGACAGTTTCTGGTCTCAGTGACTTCCATAGTAGGAAAAAAATATACTATGGAAGTCAATGAGACCAGAAACTGTCTGGCTACTGATATTCTTGTAAAAATCAGAAAATCAGCTGAATGGATTCGAAAAAGGTAAAACTCAACTGTTTAACTCTGAGGGAGTTGTAAAATTAGCCTATTTCCAAAAAAAGTGGAGTATCCCTTTAACATTTGACTCTATTCTTCTCCTAGTTCACCGGCCACTTACTTTCATGTATTTCGTGGGAAGTGGAGGAACTGATGTCGTAAATCCAACAGATCCATTTCTCTGAACTATAAAACTAAAATGGCGCCGCCCATTGTGCATAAAGCTCAACACAATCGTCATAAAAATGTTTAAACAACAAAACCCATCCACTTGCACATATTTGACAATCGGAATATCAGTGTTTCATGGCATGCTATAGCTAATACATCTGTGAATATTTTTAATAAAAAAGGACAAATGACATAAAAGCAGATTATCATTCATTCAGCACTGTGTTGTGGTTGTGATGCATCACGTGACAAGCAATGACGCGTCACCTTGGAAACATTAAAGTGGCAAGTTCTAAATAACAGTCGCCTTGAAAAACTCACGCTAAAATGTTCAGTTAGAATATTTTAAACGTACATGTGAAAGGGTTAAATAAATGGTATGGTCGTTTGTCCTTTTCCCATGTATTGGTTGAATGTGTTCACAGTTCTTCACTCTACAGGCCTTCGATGACTTCATATTTGCATTCTTTGCTGTGGAGATGGTGTTAAAAATGGTGGCCTTGGGGGTATTCGGCCCGAAATGTTACCTTGGCGACACCTGGAACCGCCTTGACCTCTTTATCGTCATGGCTGGGTGAGTGACCATCTAAAAAGTAAACTATTAATGTGTGATTCCAAGAATTTGATGAGTCATTAAACTCTTAACTATTGCGAGTTGTGTGTGTGTGTGTTTGTGTGTGCGTGTGCGTGAATTTGTGTGTGTTTGTTTAATGTCAAATCCAGTTTTAATGTCAGGTCAAGTTCTAATGTCAAGTCGATGTGTCACAGCTAAGCTCATGAATGACAATTACCACCAGTCGAGAGTCTCTGTGTCTGTCTGTATCTTGTCTCTCTTGTCACTTGCACTGTCACTGATTTCTACAAGTTTTCCTGTCTTTCCAAAAGGCAGCTCAATCTAAAGTTCCTGATCACTCATTGAAACTCTTGTGTGAGTAAATTGGACAAAGGAAAAACATTTCTAAAGTACGTTAGGATGCTGGTGTGCTGGTTTCCCCCCTAGACTTCTTAATTAGCTTAACTTCCTCCATAAATCTCCTTTACCAGAAATATTATGTTGGTTTATCAGGTGAAAAGTGTGGCTATAACAGCACTAAACCAGAATAAATAGCATAGACGTTCACGTTGGCCTTAGTTTCACTTTTCAGCAGGGCGAACGTATAAATATTTGAAATCAATTTAGAAACATTAAATATTCTCTTGCTGCTGTGTGTGCGCAGTAAGAGAGAGATGTCGCTGTTTTAAATTTAATGTAGTAAACATGATGTTAGAACTGAACCTAAATCCCCTTTGCCATTTCATGTATTAAACATTTCAGTAAAAATATATACACTACCTTAGAGATTTTTTTTTAATCAGCAAGAATGCTTTTAATTGATTGAAGGGTCAGCAAAAAACTGATTTCATACATTGATAGAAATGTTTCTTGAGCAGTAAATCAGCATATTAGAATATTTCTGAAGGATCATGTGACTAAAGACTTGTAAGTAATGATGCTGAAAATTCAGCTTTACTATCACAGAAATAAAAATGTATCACATTAGAAAGTAGTTCTTTTAAATTCGAAAAATATTTCACAATTCTATTGTTTTCACTGTATTTTTCCATTAAATAAATACATCCTTGGTGAGCATAAGAGACGTCTATCAAAAACATGCATCATATTACTAACCCCGAACTCTTGAACATTAATGTATGCATTACAGTATGATTAATACTGCTGCTTATTAATGTTTACATATAAATGAAACTGATCAAATCATATTATTAATTATCTGACTTGTGTTTATTTCATTATTTTATTTGATTGTATTATTGTTTGTATTTATTTTATTTATTTTATTTTAACTAAGACTGCCCACACTCTTAGAAAAAAGGTACAAAAGCTGTCACTTGGGCTGTACCTTTTCAAAAGGTACACTTTTGTACTTTAAGGGTGCATATTTGTACCTCAATGGTACATATTAGCACCTAAAATGAACATATCAACACTTAAAATGTACATATTGTTACCTGAAATGTACATATTAGCACCGGAAATGTACATATTAGCACATAAAATGTATATATTAGCACATAAAATGTACATATTAGTACCTAAAGTGGACAATTTTGAACCTTTTAAAAAAGTACAGCCCCAGTGACAGCTTTCGTACCTTTTTTTCCTGAGAGAGCATAATAACACTCTTTAGAAGATAGAGGAAAATACAGGAAATAAAATAAACACAACCACATAGAACAAAGATGATACCGGACAATGAACTGAAGGCATAAATACAGACAGAACAAGGGAAATAATGATTAGCTCAGGAAACATAGTCAAAACAGAAACAAAACAGACTATACACATGACTATTATAATTATATTATATTGTTTTATATGATGTTATCTATAATATAGAATTCACATATTGATAACTATATTACAGATAATTCTACACTCTAAAAAATGCTGGGTTGTTTTAACCCAATTTTGGGTAAAATATGGACAAACCCAGTCATTAGGGTACATTTTTAAATGACATTTTTAACCCAATGGCTGGGTTTGTCCATATCTTAGCCCAAAATTGAGTTAAAACATGGCAGCATTTTTGTTAGAGTGTAGAATTATCTGTATTACCCTGTTGTGTTGCATTTCAAGTTTGTTGAGATGAACTTCTTTTGCTTATGTTGTAGGATGTTGGAGTATTCTTTAGATGGTCATAATGTTAGTTTCTCAGCCATCCGAACCGTACGGGTTCTCCGACCTTTACGAGCCATCAACAGAGTTCCAAGTGAGTACTGTTTTCGCCCTCTTTGTTTCCATCTCTTTTTCGGTTCTCTCTTACTGTCACTGTTTTACAACCCAGCTATTGATTTAAAGCAAATGATCTGGACTCGTGCTGAAAAAAGAAGATGTGCCTGCTGTATTTATAGATTCACACACGCAAAGAGTAGACTCCCATGATGTATTATATGGTCACTGACGCGGATTCTTGCCGCTAAGTGCCTACAGTCCAAAATCTCATAGTTGATGGACCACAAAATAATACACAAACACTCACACACGCTTGCTATTAGTCTTCAGAGAGGTGCTGGTGTGTGTTACAGTCATGGATTGAGTCCAACGGTGAAAGTAAGTGTCTGTTTTGTTTAATGTAGGGCGAGACTGTAAATTCTTGACATGCACTCTTACCATTTATAGCACACTCCTTTTGTCTACACATTCCAAATAAGTGTGTGTGTGTGTGTATATGTGTGTTCAGCAAAGCAGTAATAGATTTTGGACTCAGTGAGGAGTGAGAGCCCATGGCTGTTAAGTTTCCAATTCGATTATTCTCAAACCACCGAGCGTTAGCCAAAGCCTCGCACGTTTATGTTTGTGTGTGTGTGTTCACTTCTTGGCTCAATTACTGAACACATCAGGCACACATTCAGTATGTGAATGTCAGATCAGAGTTATCAAAGTTAAATGTAACACTGCAGAGTTTCATCTCTAAATGCGTCTAGTGAACCTCGATGGGTTTGATGCTTCATTGCACATGTTATTTGTGACATCATGGATCTGTGTGTCTCGTAGGCATGCGGATCCTGGTGACATTGCTGTTGGATACTTTACCGATGCTGGGAAACGTCTTGCTGCTGTGTTTCTTCGTGTTCTTCATCTTCGGGATCGTCGGCGTGCAGCTGTGGGCGGGGCTTCTCCGGAACCGCTGCTTCTTTGACAGCAACGTCAGAAAGTAAGTGCTAAACGAATGCGCTTTAATGCAACACTGTAAAAAAAATATTGTTGGTTTAACCTTAAGTAAGTGACCTGGTTGACTTAAACTTTTAAGTTGATTGAACTGGAAAAAGTGAGTTAAGACAATGAAGGAGATTAATTTAATCATCAGAAACTCAAAATAATAAGTTATCTCAACTAAATGAATTATTTAAGTTGATTTGACAAAAGAAAATATGTTGTGATAACAAATGGGTGTCAAGAATAATGTTGCAACAATAAATGCTTTGAAATCGCATGCATGCTTATAATATGTTCCTCTGTGAAACCTGTTTATGTTGTTCAACAGAACAGTGTTTATTTTAAATAGAAATATTTTATGTCTTTACTGACACATTTGATCAATTTAATGCATACTTGCTGAATTGTCGTATTCAGTATAATAACTAAAAAAAAATGTATTGACTCGTAACTTTTGAATGGTAGTGTATGAAAGATATGTCCAGTATCTGTATTCCAAAAATTATCAGTTTTTCTGAATTTACAGGATCATGAAGAGAAATATTTTGTGTAACTTAACATTAAAGAGTTGGTTATACCATTGAATACGTTTCCTTGTCAGTACACTGACTAGATAGACTTCCACTGCTACTGTACACACATTTTTCATTGCTTTTACAAACTAAGTGACACGTGCTAATAGACCTGGAATTACCTTTTAATGAGGAATTTAGGTTAGCAGATTACAGCAATCTCCAGTATAAATGTTGCATTGTATTATTTTGGTGTATGCTGACACAAGATATCAATTCTCGCATTACATACGCCATAAGGGCCTCGTTGATCATACAGAGTGCACAAATTAGAGAGTTGAATAATGATTATCCATAAAGACAGTTTGCATCCGTGAATCATTCTGACAACTGTCCACCCTGATATACTGCACACCAGAAAGAAGTTCAGGTGCATCACTGCTTCTCTCCAGCTCCCTTCCCCAAAGCCCAACACTATCCAAGCAACGTCTCTTACGATAACGCTTCTCACTCAAATTATGCTGCCCTTTTAAAAACACAGTTCTCTTGTGCATACAACATTTATTGCGTTGTCTGTCAAAAACCACTTGCAATATCCACTTCAGTCCATCCGCTGCTATGTGCATTAAAAGATGATTCTGTCTCATTTCTCGAAACTTTTTTTAAATTGTGTCATTCTAAAAAGTGGGTGTATCGTGTCTCATCCCAAGACGTCATATAACTGACGTTTTGGGACGTCTTTTGACCATACGTCAACATCCGGTTCCCTTTAACATAGGGTACCCTTTAACGTCAGTTACATGACAATCCTGGGACTTCATACAACTGACGCTTTACCTTTAATGTCAGTTAGGTGACGGGGTAGGTTTAGGGGTGGGTTTAGGTCTGGGGTAGGGTTAGGATCCGATAACGTCATCTAACCGACGTTAAAGGGTACCCTAAAACGGGTACATATATATATATATATATATATATATATATATATATATATATATATATATATATATATCGACATTAATTACCTTAAACATAAGGCTTATAATATCTCAAACTAAAATCTTAAATCACAGTGTATATTGAAATGTATTATTTGGCTTTAGATGTCACAATCTAATTGATTAACACTTAAACACTGTAACCATGTAAAACTGGGAAAGCCACTCGTTTCAGAGAATGACCCAGTTAATAGATGCTTACCATGGCTTGCAGCACACGTACAGAAATTGCCAGTCATATTACACAGGTGTGAAAATAGCTTTCTGTCTGAGTCCCCTTGGATGTGCAAATTTGTCTGTTTGCACGTCTTCTCGCTGTTTCCGGAGCCTGCAGCCAGTTTTGGTTCCCACATGATTTGGCACTATCTAATAAGGGAGTCCACTCCTTTCTATTTTAGTTTTAATTAATTTTGAACAAAGAAAAATAACTATCCTGGCCTTGATGGACTTCTTTCTTTCTTTCTTTCTTTCTTTCTTTCTTTCTTTCTAATAACCCAATTAAATTGAGAAAAGCAGTCATATTAGTGCCCTCCTCCCCCACATCTCGCTATCCTCCGAAAAACTAGCAGTGTGAACCCTGATGCAATTAAATACAGAATTTATAAGGTAATTTGTGTCTTATATCTGTCAGGTCTTTGCTAAACTGCAGAATATCTGTGTAATACATTCAGTGCATGAGTTTGTAAAACAGATGACCTCTGGGCAATCTTTTAGTGTGACAAAAGAAGGAATTGTTTTATCTAAAAGGCTACAAAACTAGAACCAGACACATTTTATGGTTTGGATTCCAGTCTTCTGAATATAATCTGCAGATGAATGCCTATATGCAGACCCTTTATTGTGTGTGTGTGTGTGTTTTTTGCTGGAAAAGGGTTGGTTATTTAAGTTTCAGATAAGTAACAAAATTTTATTCAACGTTCTCTTATAGATATTTTGATTGATGTGTCTGTTATGTTTAGAAGTGTTGTGTATTTGTATTAATTAGTTTAAATAATTTAACTAGTACCATAAAGGTACATATTACTACTTTAGGACCTAAAATGCATGTTTATAAGTTGTCTTTTTAAGGGTACTTAGCACATTGTTTCTAACAATGTCAATTTTTAATGCAATGCATTGCATTTTTCTATTGAATGTCAAGTAAATTAGTAATCTGTTTTGAGTTTGGTGCATTAATAAAATATACATAGAATGTACTTTTTGAAGTCTATAGCATTTACAATTCATGTTGCATGATTGCAGATATTACAATTAAAAATAAAAACATATGCTGCTTTATTTCAGATATGCTTTAAGTAGCACATGGGCCATTATCTTTAACTTTCTCTCTGAAAACCTAATATAAACATGTTTGCAGATGATGTGATTACCTAATAGTTGAGCTGAAAGCTCTTCTGGCTCTCTCGGTTTAATAAGCAGGAAGTGAAACGGATCAAAGCAGAAGCTCACTTGGCTCAAATGGTTTGTAAATGCTCAGAGAACAAAATGCTCCACACTATCACCCATTATTATGTAGCTTTGAGGTGGTCACAAAGGGATGCTTCCGTCAGAACGAGTCACAGGAGTCTTAAGATTGTGTTGCCAGACACTTCATATATGAAAGCTAAATCAAGATGTAATGCATTGCATTGCAATATTAAATGTCAAATAAATTGCTTTGTAGTATTTTTGACTATTGTACAGCTTTATATCAAAAGGCTGTCTTTTTTAGAATAAAGCAAATTAATAAATTAGATAAGCTCAAATAAAAGCAACAAAATATTGGTTGCCAACCTCAAAAGGTCAAAATAGATTTTAAATATTATACGCGACAATACATGTTAATAAATAGTGTGAATAATTAATAAATTAACTAATAATTTAAATCTGGTTTTACTACAATGAATGTGAATTTCACAAAATGATCACACTGTTGAATAATTTAAATAGTTGGATACAGCAGAAAAGACAAAAACAGATCAAATTGCCAATTTAATGAGGGAATAGAGACTTTTGATGTGTTTAAAACTTGTCCAATTTTATGTTAGATATGTGTTAGTGTTAGTTCTCACAATAAATCATAGAGTTTTGTGCCTGTAAAGTGTACCATAATTGTGGAAAGTACTAGACGTAGAATTTTTCACTTTAAAAAAAAAAACTTTTGCTGATAATTTACTCACCCCATGTCATCCAAGATGTCCATGTCATTCTTTCTTCAGTCGAAAAGAAATTAAGGTTTTTGATGAAAACATTCCAGGATTTTTCTTCATATAATGCACTTTCCAAAAGACAGTTTCAGTGCAAACTGCAAACTGTTCAAAGGGCTTCAGACGATTCCAGGCGATGAATAAGGCTCTTATCAAGCGAAACGATCACTCATTTAAAAAAAAAAAAATAGTTTTATGAACTCAAATGCTCGCCTTGCTCTGTTCTGTGATGCGCGTTTGTGACTCTCCTGTTCGAACTCGTTCATGAAAATGAACAGATCTTTTTTCGAGTCGTTTGGTTTCGAGTCAATTGACAAGTTTTTGAGTGTGTGCTATTTTTACTATTTTCATGATCATTTTATGCAGCAGCACCTCCCTTTAAGACTTATTTTGACGGATGAGTGGTGGTTCGTTTCAATTCTTGGTTCATTTAACGAACGAAATGAACGAATTGACTCGGAAAAAGATCTGTTTAATGAAGATGGTAGTGTTAAAGGAATAGTTCACTTTGAAATTAATTTTTGATATGTTTTAGCTTACCTCAAGGGCATCCAAGATGTAGGTGTCTTTGTTTCCACAGTATTTTCAATTTTGATATTTTTCGGTCAAACCGTTCTTGTCAAAACAATATTTTGAGAGAAATGGGCCTTTTGTGTACAGTGATCTTTGAGTTCAGCTCATGAAAAATGGGGGCAAAAATAAAATTGTTTTGTTCACTGTGTATATATATATTATTATTTTATTTTTTTATGCTTATTTTATTTTAAGTAGTGAAATTATTTGTTTATTATTTTAGTTTTAGTTCACGATAATAACCCTGCACTGTGCCCTAACCTAAACCATGTGGTCTGTCTGCAGGCTGTATAATGTTTCAGAGTCTGTGAGTGAATACTACAGACTGGACGAAACAGACGACATCCCCTTCATTTGCTCCACCATTCGGGAGAACGGAATGTTGCACTGCTACAATATCCCCAAACGCAGAGTGGGAGGGGCTGATTGTGAACTCACGCCTGATGATGTCACAGATCAGGTTTTTAAGGAATCGCCTCATCGTGGATGCGTAAACTGGAACTTGTACTACAACATCTGCGCAGCGAGCGAACACAATCCCCATAATGGGGCTATCAGCTTTGACAACATTGGATATGCATGGATTGCTATCTTTCAGGTGTGTGTGCGTGTTTGTGAGTTGGCAAAAGATTTAAAGAGTATAGAATGAGTTTATGTAAAAAAACGAAAAAGCAAAGTCATCTTTTTTTTTCAAGGCAGTTCAAGACTTTCTATTTTTCTCTACTTGCGTGTTAGACATCCGCTCCAAGTTGTGCATTACAATTTTCGCTGAGTATATATTAAGCCTGGCAGGCGCTGATATTTTTTATCCTCACATATTCTTTTGGCACAGAGAGACACTTACTTTCAGAGTTGGTAAATGAAGTGAATGGTGTCCAGGGCCTACAGCGAGAGTGAATCTTATTACGTCATTAACCAACTTATCTGTCCCAGGAAAATCACGTTTTATCATGTTCCGTTCTAATCTAATCTTTAGGTGCTACAATATTCATCATATTCTTTACTGATCTGATTGGGAATGTGCATGGACATTTATCAGGTTTCTGAGTAAATCAAATCGACCACAGCACGACGTTTATCATTCCATAGTGTTTCCTGACCTAGTTTTCTGAAAGCGATGAACAATACTGGAAGATGTCCTTTGTATTTTAGGGCTATATTTTAACCCTAAAACCGTATTCTGGACAAATTTGGGCAAAATAGTTTTGATTTATTTTTAAAAAATACTTCCCTTGATCTGAGCGGTACAAGACTTGGCTACTTTTCCTAAGTTTGCCTCCTGAACACACACAATTTTTTGACTCAATTCTACAATGTTAAGTGGGTGAAAAAAAACTCCTTAAACGTGTATTTGGGTCGAAAATGGGCACCCATAGAAATGAATGGGAAAAACTATAATTTAGAGCATTCTAAAATAAGCCAAAATAAGACACCAGGTGACAGCAAAGTCACTTCATCTTTAGGTTTTAGCCCTAAGAACTTATTGGAATGATATTTTAATGTAGCTAAATAAAATAAAACATAATTTACATAGAAAATATGGTACTTTTTGAAGTAAATAAATTCAAAAATACCCCCAAAATAAAAAAAAAAACACCATAAATGGATAGACAAAACATTATCGAAGACAGTGATATAACTTTTATAATAAATAAAAATTAGTATCACACCTGAGTCCTCTGTGCCCACATTTGTCCACCATTGCAGGATTAAGGGCTATAAAGTGAATACGGTTTGAGGTCTTGCTTTTGCGGATGTCGTAACCTTTATGATCCTGTTTCTGTTTTCTCATCAGGTCATCACCTTAGAGGGATGGGTGGATATCATGTATTATGTCATGGATGCACATTCCTTTTACAACTTCATCTATTTCATCTTCCTTATCATTGTAAGTGCCCAGTAATTAATTAATGGATACATCTTCCTTTCATTTAACCTCTGCTGGAGTCTTTCATTAGTGGCATGGAAGTGTTTTTTGCTATCATCAAGATATAAATTACTGGAGTAATTTCACTTGATAACTATACTTAAAGAGATGCAAATTAAAATCATTTTGGAGAATCATTTTGATTGAGCACTAATGAAACTAAATGCTTGTACTCAGAGTACACTTCACACTTTTAAAATCACACTTTTTACACCCCCTTAGACCCTTAAAGTACATATTTTACTGGTCATCATTGTGTAAATCAGAATGTATACAACTAAATTCAATGGAATTCAATGGCACCTGGTGACTATTTTTGGTACTACGCCTAAACGAAATCTCATGGGAACTTCAATTTTTGTGATATCAACTTCAAATTTGGAACATAACTTGGTTATATTTATGGCTTTGATTTTATAGTAATTTTAGAGTAAAAATGTTTTGTAAAGTATATATTTTATGTAAAATATAAAATATATAGTACAGTATATTTGATTTACTATAAATTTAAACTTCTATAACTTTTTCATACTTTCGTTTTTTGAAGTGTTTTCACTTCAACAATAATCTGCTGAGTGTTTTCTTTAAAATAAGACCAAACTTGGATATATTTCAAAGCATTCTTGAATTACAACCATTTAAGTGCGAATAGTGCATTTTAACCCTCATTCTCAAAAGGGGGGTGACAGCTAAGGGGTTAAATTAGATAATATTAGAAAAGATATTTTACAGGGATTTCAAACGCTTTCAAAGACAGAAGAAATATCAGTGTAATATCACTGAAAGGTCACTGAAATATGCATGAATACCCAGTGACAAAACATTACTATACTTGTATTTGCAGTTGCCATATGTGATCCTGTAATGCTTTTGAACTATTGTTTTCAACCTCTCTGATTTGTCCGCAGGTAGGCTCCTTCTTCATGATCAACCTGTGCCTGGTCGTCATTGCGACACAGTTCTCCGAGACCAAACAACGCGAGAACCAGCTGATGAAGGAGCAGCGAGCACGTTTCCGCAGTAACGAATCCACCTTAGGGAGCTTGACCGAACCAGGATCCTGCTACGAAGAAATGCTCAAGTACCTCGTCCACGTTTGCCGTAAACTTTGCCGTCACGCCTCACGCCTCTATGGCGAATTATGCCCTAAGAGACACAGGGGCGTGGCCAATCCCAGCAGCTCCCTCTCAGTGGGTGGGACTAATGGATATTGGAGTGACAATGGAACAAAGATGGGTCCGACCCAATACTGTATGCTGCATTATCATCACCCCCATCAGAATCAACATTACCTCAGCAATGGCATAGAAATGAAGACCCTTCATCTCGATAGAGACTCCAAAAAGTCGCCATCGCTCCCACTTGCACTTCAAAATTTAAAGGGTTTGAGGCTCGGGATGAACTATCCCACCATCCTGCCCTCCAAAATGTACACAAACTCACATACTCGCTCATACTCGAGCGGAGGAGTCAAAGCGCCAGCTTTCTATAGCAGGAAGATCTCTGTTTGTAGTGGATACCATGATACTTACAAGTTGCAGCACGGTAAGAACACAGATCAGCAGTATTTTGTTATCTAATGCTATTACATTCAATTATTAATTGTGGCTTTAAGGTACAAATGCGTTTTGGGCCACTACTGTAAAACATATAAAGTAGAAATAAATTATGCAAATTCGATGCAAAAACTGGAGTGTTTTGGGCCTGCTGTCTTAACTTAGTTTGTGGATTAAAAGTAAATTCTGTCTCTAGGGTTTTAACTTAATAACATAGATAATGAAATAGTTTTTTCCCTTTAGCTTTGCGCACTTGTCATGCCCTAATAATTCCAAATTGAATCGAGGGAACCGTCTGCACAAACACTGTCTAGTCATTATTTTTGTGCCTCTTGACTTTTTGCCTGAAATTACGGTACCTGATGAGGAAGCCTTGCGATTTTCAACGTTTTGGTCAAAATATATTCATAACTCAGAAAGTACATTCTTTACTATACTTCTGTGAAATTGCATTTAATAGATATTGCAAAACTTAAGCATGTGTGGTCAAGTTGCTCTTAGACAGGTGATATTTTATATGTGATGTACTGTAATCGCATTTATTCCTGTAATTGCCCTGGATGGAATTGGTACTCAAGAAATATTTCTTAATATTATCAATATTGAAAGCAGCTGATAAATAAATATTTTTGTGGAAACCCTTTTTTTTAAGAATATAAAGTTTAAAAGTACTTTTACTTTATAAACAAAATGAATCTTACCCTAAACGGTAGTGTATTTTCTTAGGAAACAGGATGTTTGGTGGAACATCAAACATCAAATATCATTTAAAATGTTAAAACTCCCTATATGGTGGGATTTTATAGGCCAGTAGCCACAATGTAAAAAAAATTATCACAACATTTTTTCTTTTGTCAAGTCAACTTATATAATTTATTTAGTTGAGATAACTTATTATTTTGAGTTTCTGATGATTAAATCAATCTCCTTCATTGTATTAACTCACCTTTTCCCGTTCAATCACCTTAATTTTTTTTAGGCAACCAGGTTACTTACTTTTTTAAGTTAAACCAATAATATATTTTTACAGTGATATATTATTTCCACAAAGACAGTAAACGGTAAAATTGGCATTTTATTTAATGCTAAAAGATATAACATCTTCGAGAAATTCAGTCTGATCCCATTAGGGTTATTAAAGGATTGGTGCCAGATTATGATTATTGATTTTTAACTGGGGTTGGTGCCCTCCATCTGTTTGTAATGATCAACAAATATATTCGTCGTAAATCATAAACATGTTGGAGATGATCAAAGCTCAGTCCCAACAGATGGGTCTCAAAAAGCAGGTGTAGACAGACTTTGCCCTGATTACAAAATAGAGACAGTATCGATCACTATTGTCATGGCAAATCACAGAGCATGTGTGTTAATGACACGTGCCTGCAGTGCCCTAAACTGGAATCAATTCACCAATGCACCACTGGATTGTCCAGTGAATTTGGATGTAATGTGAGTGGCTGAGGCTACTATTTACTCAAGCGTTTGTAGTCGGGGTAGATATTATGGAGTCAGCAAGCATTTGTGTAAACTGGTCCTCATTACTGACATCCAATGTGACAACTTGCCCCAGTCCTACTCATGTGTAATATTAAATACCATTGTCATTCACTGCAGGTGTGTATCCAGGGACATGTTTGAGTGTGTGTGCGGACAGCAGGGTGGGGCTGGTGTCTTCAGAGTCATCCTCCTGCCCGGTTTGCGCCCAGGAAAGTGATGGTGTTAATTGCGACTCCAACGGTGAAACGGACCCAGAGAAGCAGGGGCCAGACGTCAGCTCGGAACAGAGCAAAAGAAACCAAGACGTGGAAGAAAAGGAGTCTGGGAATGTGAACTGTGTGTGTGTGTGTTTTCATTATGCCAGAGCCATTTTGAGGCGGATTGTGGACAGCAAGTACTTTAACAGAGGGATAATGATAGCAATCCTCATCAATACACTCAGCATGGGTGTGGAGTACCATGAACAGGTGAAAACAATACACTCATTTACACACAAATCTCAAATGAGATCTCATTATCTGAGTTGTTTCTAATAGACATTGGAGAGATTAAGTATCCTGCAGTTTTAAAAGAGATCACTACAATATGTAACCTAATTATACAAATATTTAAATCAGTTGTAATTGAAAATAGGCAATCTTTTCCACAAAATTAAACTTAGCTTTTCAAGAATAATAATAATACTAATTTATTATTTTTGAATATTTTACTGGAACAGTTTTTTCTATACAACAACATCCTTCTGAACAAACAACAACAACTAGAATGTACATTTCCAGAAGAAAATGTGAAGTGGTGCTTGAAGTGGCGAAACTCACTGCTCGGTTGCTAGAGTGTGGTACATTATCGCATACGAGCCAACAACCATGTCTGTACAATGTTCTGGTGCTGAGATATGGCTTATTCGTGTGTTCAGGTGGTTGCTAGGGTGTTCTTGGTGGTTGCTAGGTGGTTGCTAGGGTATTCTGGATGGTTGCTAAGGTGCTCCTAGGGTGTTCTGGGTTGTTCCTATGGTGTTGGTAGGCAGTAGGTATTCTGGGTGGTTACTAGGTAGTTGATAAGGAGTGTTGGGTGGTTGCTAGGGCATTTCTAGGTGGTAGCTAGAGTGTTTGGGTGGTTGCTAGACGGTTGCTAGGGTATTCTGTGTTGTTGCTAATGTGCTCCTAGGGTGTTCTGTGTTGTTGCTATGGTGTTGGTAGGCAGTAGGTATTCTGGGTGGTTACTAGGCAGTTGCTAAGGAGTGTTGGGTGGTTGCTAGGGCATTTCTAGGTGGTTGCTAGAGTGTTTGGGTGGTTTCTAGACGGTTGCTAGGGTATTTCTGGGTGGTTGCTAGGGTGCTCCTAGGGTGTTCTGGGTTGTTGCTATGGTGTTGATAGGCAGTAGTTATTCTGGGTGGTTGCAAGTGTGTTCTGGGTGGTTACTAGGCAGTTGCTAAGGAGTGGTTGCTAGGGTATTTTGGGTGGTTGCTATGGCATTTCTAGGTGGTTGCTAGGGTGTTCAGGGTGGTTGCTATGTTTTTTAACATGATTATTATTGTATGTTTATAAGGATTTGTTCAAGTGTTGTATTGTAAATAAGGACTATGTTTTTACAGTATGGGGTACTTTTATCAAATAAATAATGCAATTAAATGAATGGATGATGTTATGATATTGTAACAGAAATTTCTAATAACATCATTTTGGATCTGAATCTGTGCATCGTATAAACTATTATTGTTATTATTATTAATGTCGTCCTAATTCAAATGTATTATGTTCTATTTCAAGTTCTGTTTTACAAATTTAAAGTGATCGCATGCCGTAAACAATAATCTGTTACAAAATGTCTTGGATTTCCTTTAAGTTTTATGATGAACATCTAAGAAAGTTGATACCTAAATGAAACATAATCATAATGAGCACTTCAGTTAATCACTTGAATTATGAAACTTTTTAGGAATACAGTTTTCCTCTAGTGTCATCGCTGGCATATAATGTACGCATAAATACCCTAGTGTCAGAAAACACTAACACAAAGTGATCACACACTGCTGTGTGTATGCATGTTTATGGCTTATATTGCATTTAATGAACCCCCTTGGTTAGGATCAGTGTGTCTGTGTGACACCGAGAGGCAGTCTGAGATTAACCGGTTTGAGGCAGAGGACATTCACGCTGTTGCCAGGGAAATGATTATTTACATTACAGTAGACACGGTTAAATAACAGCGCCTGCTCTTCCTCTGAAAGAAATAAACCCACATGGAGAGAAAGAGAAGAAGCACAAATACAATGTCATGCTAGTAACAACACTGTAGTTAATGAGTGTCTTTTGTATTACGTTCATGTCAGGACCGTGTTACAGATATGAATGATACCTCAAATCATGTGCTTGTAGAGGAAAGGTGTGTGTGTGTGATTACTTTTCTAAGTAATCACTGCTCTTTTTCATCTGGTGGACAAAAGAAAAGATCATAAAGACCTGCATGTTCACACAAATATACAGTGGTTGGCTATGACAAATGACATAAACATAAAACTCGTGTAGTATTGCATATTCTCCTTGTCTTTATCTTGTAGCCGGACGAGCTGACGGACGTGCTGGAGATCAGTAATATTGTCTTCACTAGTTTGTTCGCGTTAGAGATGCTCCTGAAGCTTTCGGCCTGCGGTGTTTTCGATTACATAAGCAACCCCTACAACATCTTCGACGGGATCATCGTTATCATCAGGTTCTGTTCGCTTTCCTTCACGCTCTGACTCTGTTGTGGTAAACTCATTGTATTTTTTGACCTCGCCTGTTCTGTCTGCTGGTTTCTGCAGTGTGTGTGAGATCGTCGGACAAGGGGACGGAGGGTTTTCGGTTTTGCGGACGTTCCGTTTGCTCAGGGTGCTAAAGCTGGTGCGGTTCCTCCCCGCTCTGCGCAGGCAGCTGGTGGTACTGATGAAGACCATGGACAATGTGGCCACCTTCTGCATGCTGCTGATGCTCTTCATCTTCATCTTTAGGTTTGAATGAAAGTGCTTCCATACAAGAACAAGATTATGCATGTAGACCATGACACCGCGTCGCGTTCCAACAAGCAATTTGTGACACGACTATGAGACCCTACAAAATCATTCAAAAATCACAGCCAATCAGAAGAGTGTGTGGGCGGAGTCACTGCACTCACCCAAGCGCACTGGAGTCGCAATGAAATTGATAGCACATAATCAGATTCATTAATATTACCCAATTTTAACATTATTAAAATGATATGAAAACTTTTCTTAGACTTTTAATTGTTGGTTTAACTTAAAAAAGTAAGTAACCTGGTTGCCTTAAAATTTTAAGTTGATTGAGCTGGAAAAAGTGAGTTAAACAATGAAGGAGATTAATTTAATCATCAGAAACTCAAAATAATAAGTTATCTCAACTAAATAAATTATTTAAGTTGATTTGACAAAAGAAAATATGTTGTGATAACAAATCTTGAAAATATTTTTTTTTACAGTGTAACGGAATATTGAATAAGAAAAACTTCAGTTAGGTCCAGTTATAACATTTCGATTAAACATTACGAGGTCCAAACATTTTTTTTTAAAATAAAACATACACCAATGAATTGTTTAAAATATGATCTATCATATGTATTTAGGAATACATTTCATGACTTTAAATATGTGGTTACAGCCTTGCAAATTATTATTAATAACCCCCCAGCACAACATTATTATAATCCCATTACAGCGAGTTTGGAATTAATATGCTCATAATTTCATAATACTCAAGTACCAGTGTTATTTTAATATAGTCATATTAATATTATTGGATATACTATTATAGTTTTTAATATTTTGAATTCAATTTTAATATTTTCTTTTTCGAAGTTTTGTTGTGTTTTTATTATTTATTTTTATCAGTTTTTGTCATTTTAAATATGTCTGTGAAGGCGTTATTACTTCCATTATTAGTTCATTTTCCTTTTAGTACTTCAAATTAAAATAAGAAATATGGCCTTAGAAACTAGCTGAAATAAAATGGTTTTTGTTTTAGTTAACGATAATGATAATTCAGCTTCAGAGTCATAATGGTACATTTCATCCATAACTAGCAAATATCAGCCTTTTCAAAGTGAAAGTATGATATTTGATTCTGTATCTTGATAATTATATATGAATTGGACACACTTTCCTGAAAATGACTCTGATATTCTTGCATCATGTAATGCAGTAGACATTTTGTTTTTGAAACGTTTTTCATTTCTGTCTCTCCCTCTTGTTCTCCTCTCTCTCTCTCTCTTTAGTATACTGGGAATGCATCTGTTTGGGTGTAAGTTTACTCTACGTTTGGAGAATGGGGACACAGTGTCTGATAGGAAGAACTTTGACTCACTCCTCTGGGCCATCGTCACCGTTTTCCAGGTCAGAAAAATGTTCACAAACTGTTTAATAAACAATATCTGGATGTCAGTTATTTTTTCAGAGGTAGAAATAGTTCACTTATTATTGCTTAAGTAACATAAAAGTCCTCTTTATTGAATGCTAAAACTGAAATCCATACATTTGAGTCTGTTGGTCACTAAACCGACGCTTACTGAATTTACTGCAGCTTGTATTCATGTAAAGCCCAGAAATATCATATTTAGTCTTCGGAGGCAAGTTTTGATTAAGTACTCAATCCTCAATGTGGGAACTGCAGCATTTTGCAAAAATGCTGAGGCAAGGGTTTGTGCGTATTTAGCCTCCCTTATATTAAGTAACAATTCCTCATGTCATCTCATCATTTATAGTTATGATTTGAAAATCATTTGCAAAACTATCATTTTTCTTCTCCATTCTACTTTATAATGAGTATAAAAAGACGCACGCATGCTGTATTATGAGTGCATGTGTATATCAGTCTTTCTTTTAAGACTGGGATTATTCAAACTTCTACAAGTTGTGTCAGAGTTGAAATTGCTGAGGTCATCAAATCCTGCCCTATAATATTGCAGACACGATGAGGTCATCATCCCTCTCCCTGCAGTATCGGGCAGTGTGATGAGGTCACCGGGGGTGACACTTGTGCAAATACTGATATGGTGCTGTATTAACTCCAGGCCCTGAGGGAAGCCTCCAGAGTCAGGGTTTCTTCAGTACCGGGAGCCTTTAATTTCCCTAATCTCTATTTCTGTCGGTGTGTGTGTGTGTGTGTGTTTGTAAGCAGAATATAAACTCCAGACTGAACCTGCTGTGTTTCCTCTGTTCTAAATCAGTCTGCAGGAAGAGGCAGAGATGGGTTCGGGTTGTGTTGTGAATGTGTGAAAAACAAACTAAACAAAGTTTCTTTGCAATTGAAGTGGAATTTTAAATTAGGCCAAAAAAATAAGTTTACATTTGTTTTACTTGGTGTAAAAAATTCTTCTTAGTCAAATAACTTTTAGTTAGTGTAAACTTTGCTTTTTTAAAATCATATTATATTTTTAGTTAATTAGAAATATGTGTGGAAATAGTGTGTTTTAAATCAAATACATTTTCATGCTGGGTAAACTTTGCAGCTGTTAAATGAAACACAAATATATTTTAATAATAGTAATTATTGTTATTATATCATTTGTAAAACTTTGATTAAATATTGTTTATCTGGTCAGTTTGATAGTCAGAAACATTCTGTGGGCAGTGAGTGACATCATGCACATTAATTTCTCAAACTGATTTTAATTTTTTTATTATTATTCTTTTTTTTTTTTTAAAAAACTATTTTGTAAATATGCAGTCATTTGATTTTTGTTAAAACTGAGATAAATTCTAATTCCTCCCAGGCATGTTGTACACATAAGGTGTTGTTGTAATTCATAAATGTTGATGTTTTTAATAGCATTTAGATAAAGTTGTTTATGGTTAGATGTCATTTACATACTCACAGTGTTAGACAATAGTTTAAAAAGTGAAATTTGAGCTAACAGTCGCCTTGTGTCTCGACAGATTTTGACCCAGGAGGACTGGAATGTGGTTCTGTACAACGGCATGGCCTCCACCTCCCCATTGGCCGCTCTGTATTTTGTGGCCTTGATGACCTTTGGGAATTACGTCCTCTTCAACTTACTGGTTGCCATCTTAGTAGAAGGCTTCCAAGCTGAGGTAAGATGTCAGATGTTGAACTAGGGACTCATTGCTTGAAAAGTGTGCTTGTAATATCTTTGATATTTTTTACTTTGGCTTAAGTCTCTAAATACTCTGTGGGGCTACTACTGTAACAAACTGGTTTAAACTACTTCCTCTACTTTTCAACATCTGTGCGAATCCTCCGCACTAGTGAATTAGATGTGGCCATATTGCATTTAATTGAGTTTCAAGAGGGAATTGTTCAAGTTAAGAGTAAGATGTTATCAGAGGACTGGAATTATTGCACTGTAACTCAATTACAGCACAGTAGCCGTAATGCACACCATGAAAAAAAAAGGGATTTCCTTTGAGCGCACATGGAAATGAACAAAAACACGCTCTTGTTTCTTTTCGTTATTGGTGTCACATCAAAGAGATTGATTGTGTGGATCGGTGTATGTTTGGCTTGTGTGTGTAATTTTGATGTAGATGAGACGCATCTGTAGTGTATAAGCGCAGGCGCCAGGCTGCAGCTGGTGTGATAGGAACACGCTTTCACTCAAACCTTCTGTTGTTCCTTTTTTCCCCCTGTCTTTTATCTCTCTCTCTCTCTTTTGTCTGCAAGGTAATATCACACACTGGACACTTCTCACACAATACGCCAATACATAATCTACACACACTTTTCCTGTTGTTACTCGGATGAAAATGCCATTTCTCATTCATTCACGTCCAGTTTCCATGGATTTACAATACCTTTTGAGGTATAAAGAAGCAAATCTCACTAGCCTTTCCTTGTGTGGCGCAACTCATCCTGTAAGAATGTTTCTGGTTCGCCTTGGTATTGAACACCCGCTTTTTACAATAAAATGAATTCCTTGTGGGTTTCTTTCTAGTGAAATAATACTGATTCATCCAGAAATAATACAGTGTTGGCCAAAAGGGATGTCCGGAGGGAATATTTGTTTTAAATGACCATCAAATTATGAGTAAAATAAAGAAAAGGTTCTATATCGAACCTTAAAAGGTTCTAAAGCGCTACGTATTTGGAACCCCTAAAATGCAATGCATGTGAATGATCACAAAATTCAAGATATGGTGGTTAAAAAAATGTAATTAATCAATATCACACGAAGAGTGCCATTTCAGTTTTTATCCTCCAAAAATCAGCATGATTAAAATGCGATATTAAGTTACTACAACAGTTTAATAACAACTACAAAATGTTGCAGAATAATGTAATATATGAATGAATAATAGCCTTTAAAAAACCTTTGTGCCAAAAGTGTTCTTTCTTGTCATTATTGAACTTTTTTTAGCATAAAACGTCCTTTGGAGTTGAGTAATTTTACTGAGTAATGAGTGTATTTTAAATAATTACTTAGTTAAGGTATTTATCTGATAATTTTATATATAAAAGACAAACTACAGTTACAGATTCAATTTTACAGGAAAAATTCTGCAGGAAAAATCTAAAAAATTAAACACATCATAATCGGTTATTAACATTTCATTGGTTCCTTCTTGTTTTTTGCATGTGATCCTAATTCCTTTGTATGACAGCATGGGCAAAAATTATGTCTGCACAATTTCGAATGTTTTTTTTTTTTTTTTGCGTTATCACAAATAAAACGAAGCACAACTACGCAATATGCTTACAAATCTTTAACAAACACTTTTATATTTGAATGAAGGGTGAAGATGTCTATTTTCCATCAGTTTTGACCACCTCTGAATGCCACATTTTAAAAGTGAAATAGGTCTGAATGGGGTTTCATGTTGGGTTTAAATGCATTGGAAATGGAAGTTCAATGACTCAGCAGGAAATAGGACGAGGAAAAAATGAAAAACTAAGCATGAAAGTAAAAGGTAGAGAATTGCATACCCTTGAAAGAGCAAATGCAATTGTGTTTGTTCTGCATTTGCTGGCCTTGTTTGGGTTGATACAAACATGTAATCATTATCTTGAATTCTGAATTTTAGCCTTTAAATGTCATTTCTATCTCTTTCAGGGTGATGCTAGCAGATCAGACCTTGATGATGGCATGTCGTCTGACTATGGTGATGAGGACAAACTGAGAGAATTACTAAAATCAGGTGTGTGTGTGTGTGTGGGCGGACATGTCTTTATGTGCTTTATTCATTTATGCTAATCTCCTGTTGATATTAGGTTCAGAGATGAAAATGCAGACATTAATGCCCATCTCCAACGGACACCTGGAACCTCGAGCGTCTATGCCACCTCACATACAACTCAACGCCACACCCAGAACTGAGGTGTCACACATCTACAGCCAATCGCGGCGCAACAGCAACACCTCCACCGAACTCCATGACCAGAGATCCCTGGTGAGCAGGAAATGCCGTTACATGTAAACCTACACAAATAGTATTCATCTCAATTCAATTGAAATACAATTCTAGAATCATATTAGAATTAGCCCTTTTAAAGCTTTTTTCACACCAAGCATCGAATATTCAGCGCAAATTTTCCGCATGATTTTTTGAAAACAGGCATTCACTTCTTCATTCGTGGTTTTACCATGGCATCTTATTGTTTTCATTGCCTTTATTGATTTTTGTATTGGATTTTGGTTTAATATTGAAACGTAAGTAGCCTAACATGGGGTAATATGAAAGGTAAGTAGCCTTATGTGGAGAAAACGAACAACCTAATGCAAAGTAAATTACATTGAAACAGTTTAAAGCATAGCTAGCCTTGGATTAACACGCTTATACGATGGTAAATTGACAAGTTATTGATGTTTGCAGCGCTTAATTTTAATTCAGACACAGGGATGAAGTAGTGTGTAAGATTACATTTATTTGAATGAATGAATTATAGCATTTATTTGAATTATCAAAAGAAAGAGAAAGAGAGAGACTTTTAACCCCTTTTATTTAAACCATTTCAAAACAGTTTAACTACAAACAAACATTTTACCAATTAAAAACTTCCGTACTCACTCACAGTCACCAGTGCCTTTCTCAAAGATGAACTAATCATTTTTGTTTCCAGTGCAGATTCAGAACCCATATGTTGCGCAATGCGCATGCATGGTTAAATGAACGAATCACAAGTCCCGAGTCATTAAAGATTCGTTCAAAATGAACGAATCGTTCATGAACGACACGTCACTATATGAAAACCCTAATTTTGTGATCAATTATTCAAGGACTAAGTCTTGAACATTCAAAAAACATATGAAAAAGAGTATCTTGAGCACTAAAGAAGGGACATAATAAAACCATCTTATTCAATTTTGAAACCAAGCTATTTGAGGCTATAGCACAATGGAGTGCTCTCCACATTGCTTAGAGATGGGAGGTTTATACAATACTCTCCGTGATGGATGTACTTCTTCACTAATAGAGATCTTAGCCCTCCATTTAGTACCTGTTTACCTTGCAGATGTCCCACATGCACAGATTTAACACAAATATAATTAAGATTTTTCTTCACCACATTATGAAAAACCAAACCCCCATATCCCTTCAGCAATAGTCCGGTTTATATTACCCCCAACTCCTCCGTCTTTAGGGATCACCTTCAGCTCAGGGAAGTTCTGAGGTGTGAAACCATTTACCAGGGCTGAGTTTATAAAGGACATTAATGCATCCCTAATACACTTGATTATCCTATCCAGCAAGTGATAACACAGTTTGCCACTGACATTGTGTCAAATCAATTAAATCAATTACTTTACTGAACCCAAGCATTTAACAAAAGTGGATCAAAATGAGACAAATTAGACTGTAGATTTATAAGGGGAACAAAACAAAGGGTTTTTCCTCAAAGGGCTTTCCAAAGAGCTTTTAATCTAGGCTGATCAAGCTCCTCCTGTGTTGCCTTTCTTATTGCCAATGTACATGAATCAATGAAAAGTGGTAGATCTGGGAAGTGTTTTTCAAGTTTTGGTCTTCGCTGGTTAAAGGTATTGTCTTGAAAAGCATTAATTTGGTGAACTGTATAATAGCGATGTTTTAATTTTATGATTGTGACCATTCTCTGTAGAACTTCCCTGACAATTTGCAATAGTAAGATTTTCTGCTATATCAGAAGTGTCACTATCAGAATCCATTGACTGAACTTCACTCCCTTCTATCAACATACCCGCATCCCCCCTGAGACAGGCTAAATCCCGATGCCTGCTAATCGACTGACCGGCCGCCAGGCATCACAAACTCAGCCCGCTCTATGTATACTGGTCGCTCCGGTTCACCGATTGCGCTGGCGGGATCATATTTTAGCCTGCACTGTGCTGTCATTTACACTTACAATGGTATTCACGGAAGAATGTACCAAATCATCAACGTGCTCGGTCATTATAGGCTCCTTAGCACCTTCTCCATCTTTAGAGAGAGAAGTTGGAGTTCAATTCCCTGATCAATTCTGTCAGATATTTTTTTCACCTTCATTATTTACTGGAGCAGAAGCTCCATTTTTCATTTTTCATTCACGTTAATTTTTGGTATGTTTTAGCTTACTTCAAGGGCATCCAAGATATAGGTGTCTTTGTTTCCGCAGTAGTTTCTATTTTGATATTTTTTGGTCAAACCGTTCTTGAGGTCTATGGTCACCACCTCAAAGAGCATGCACAGAGAAGTCCAAATTAAACATGATTTAATGACTCATAAATGTAAGTACACATTGATGGCCTAAGACATGAAACGAGCGGTTTGTGTGAGAAAACGAACAATATTTATATCGTTTTTATCTCTTGTAACCACAGCCACGTCCAAGTGATCTGAGGGCGAGAACAATATAAATACTGTTCTTTTCTCACACAAACCGCTCGTTTCATGTTTCATGTTTCTGTGAACTTGTGCCTCAAAATGAACAAATCTTTTTCGACTCATTTGGTTCATTCAACGAACAAAATGACTCGAAAAAAGATTCTCTCATTTTGATGAACGAATTTGGAGGAGAGTCACACAAAACAGAGCAAAGGGAGCTTTTGAGCTTATAAAACTTAAACTTTGTTGATTAATTTTTGAAATGAGCAATCGTTTCGCTTGATAAGACCCTTATTCATCGTTTGGTGTTGTTTAAAGCCCTTTGAAGCTGCACTGAAATGGTCATTTGGACCTTGAACCGTTTGGTTCCCATTGAAGTCCATTATATGGAGAAAAATCCTGGAATGTTTTCATCAAAAACCTTAATTTCTTTTCGACTGAAGAAAGAAAGGCATGGACTTTACATTTTTTTTAAAGCATACTACTCCTTTAAGCAGACATGTTGTTTAAAAGATCTAACAAGAGAGGGCTCCAGCGGAATAAAGGTGCGAGCGTGGAGTAGAAGCAGAAAAGTGTTTGTAATGGCTGTGAATACACACTGGTTTTAACGAACCCCTCAAATTATGCATGCCTGGAGCTTTATTCGTTTCAGTATGCAACAGAAGCGCCTTAAACTTCTGACCTGGAGCTACTGTACCTTCCAGCCAATCAGAATTAGACCTGTTAATAACATATATTATATAACATTTAAGTAATTTTTAGATGTACTTAAGTTTAATAACAATCAAAATTCAGTCATGTTGTAAATCTCTTCTATTTTTCCTCACTGTTCTACGTCAGCTTATTGATTTTTGAATGATTATTTCATACTGCATTATTGGTGAGGTCCCATGATAAACAGCTGCAATTTGCGTGTCTGTTGTAGTCCAGCCTTTGGGGAAGTCGCCGCTCCAGTTGGAACAGTCTTGGCCAGGCCCCCAGTCTAATAAGACGCTCTCAGTCAAGAGATCGCGAGTCGCTGCTGTCTGGAGCGGGACAGGACAGCATGGATGAAAACCAATCAGATGATGGGAAATCCAGCAGGACCGGCAGTCTGGGCGGAGTTTCATGTCTAGGGTCCTTTGATTTTCCAGAGCTCTTGCAGGTTCCACGCCCATATTTGGAGTGCAATGGCAGATTAGATGGAAGTTATCCATCCTCTCCAAAAATTAAACAGCCCGACCCATCACCCACACAAGGGGCTGATGATGATGATTTTGAGGAGGTAATCTTTTTTTCTATCTATCTATCTATCTATCTATCTATCTATCTATCTATCTATCTATCTATCTATCTATCCATCTATCCATCTATCCATCTATCCATCTATCCATCTATCCATCTATCCATCCATCCATCCATCCATCCATCCATCCATCCATCCATCCATCCATCCATCCTATTTTGACTGGTGGATGGTAAGAAATTTCCATAAATTTAGATTGTAACAATCATTGTGGCAAGTTTTGCACCTCTAACATTTTTTTTATTTATTTTAGAAAAACTAAGAGAAACTTTGTGTATTTTCCTTCTGCATCTTCTTCTTTTTATCTGGTATTGTATGTTTTGTTTAGAGCTGGTGTCTCATAGTGAAGAGACTGTTGGAGCCTTATAAACCCCAGTGGTGCAGTGACCATGAGGATTGGTCTCTTTATTTATTTTCTCCTCATAATAAGTGAGTAGCAACACAGAGAACCAGTCAACACACACACACACACACACACACACATATACACAACTAATGAATGCTGTGCTTGCACATTCTCATGCTATACACAGCTCTTTCCCTCTCGTTCACTGCAGGTTCCGGATGCGCTGTCAGAAAGTCATCACTCATAAGATGTTTGATCATATTGTGCTGTTCTTCATCTTCTTCAACTGCATCACAATCGCTCTGGAGAGACCCGACATCCATCCCGACAGCACGGTGAACACAAACACTACACTTATGTACACTACCATTCAAAAGATTTTGTAGATTAAATGTTCAATACTTTTACATAATCTCCTGCCAAGGCTGCATCTATTTAATAAAAATTAGTGTAAAACAGTAATAGTGTAAAATGTTCTAACAATCCATTTATTCATGTGACTGCAAAGATATTTTCAGCATCATGACCCCAGCATGATTCTTCAGAAATCATTCTAATATGCTGACTTGATGCTGAAGAAACATTTCTTAATATTATCAATGTTGTGTTTATATTATATTCATATTTATGTCATATATTTTTGGTATTCTTTGAGTAGAAACTACATTTATTTGATATAGAAATCATTTGTGAATGATGTCCTGTCCCGAAAAGAAACCCATATACAACTTCAAAATTACAATACCCATTTTTACTCTGTAATGAAAATAAACTACACTATAAATACCTTAAAAAGCCACTGGGTAACTTCTCATCAATGGGGGAAACATGGTAACATCTCAAAGCTGCTCTTGCATTGGTCTGTAATGAATATGGTGTATTTGTTGTAATTTTAAATGACATTTTCATTATTCGTTTATCATTGTTTAACAGGAGCGGGTTTTCCTTAAAGTGTCCAACTACATCTTCACTGTGATCTTTGTGGCTGAGATGACTGTGAAGGTAGGAAATGAATTAAAAATGATGAATTGATTAAATAAAGGCATACTTTTTAGGAACATTTTTAATATTTTTCAAGTAAATCACTCAACATTTCATGCTAGGCGACTAAAGGTGTCTTTAAATAGCCAATGGCTAGTAAACTGTACGATCTCAGTCGCCTATGATTGAGTTAGAGGCAAAAAAAAAATGATGGTTATGATTATTATGCTGTAGGTGGTTTCTCTCGGGCTGTACGCTGGTCCAGGCTCGTACCTGAAGAGCAGCTGGAATGTTCTAGACGGTTTTCTGGTATTTGTGTCTATTGTGGACATCCTGGTCTCACTCGCGTCCTCTGGGGGGAACAGAATCCTGGGTATCTTACGAGTTCTTCGTCTGCTCAGAACACTAAGACCCTTGAGGTAAGATTTTTATTGAAGGTATGAGTGGGTGTGTATAAATGTCTGGAAGTACATTATGTCCTCTATTGCGGGCTGTTTTAATATTCTTAAAGGGCCAGTTCACCTACATTTCTTCTGTGGAACACAAAAGTAAATGTTTAGCAGAATGTTCACACTGCTTTTTCAATACAATGAAAGTGAATTGGAGCTGGTGAAGCTGCGATCACAATACCGCTATTTCCGGCAACATGAGGATGTGTGACAATATTGAGATAAGTTTAACTTAATATAATTGAACAACCAACAGGAGTGAAGTCAGTGGAGCACTAGTGATCCGTTACTACATCCTGTAGTGGAGTTTCGAGGCAAGATAGAGAAGTAGTCAGCAACTTTCCTATAATTTATGATCTCTGTGTGCAAGCCTGAATGGTTTTAATGAACCTAGATAGACCTGCAGATAAACAGCCACAATGGCAAAGAGCACTAATTAAACATTTTATGTACTGATTACGTTGTTTCCTTCCAAAATGTTTGTTTGTAATGGCAAAAAACCTTGATTTGTTGTCCATAAATGTCATTCACAAGCTTTACTAGGCAACAGTAGATTCAAATGTATCCCTAATATAATAATAATATGAAATATTTCAATGATGTTGCTCTCCATGGTGCTGAAACCTTGAAACGTTTAACATCTTAGTCAGAAAACTATTGAAGCTTTTGAACCATTGAAGTCACAATTACTCATACTTTTTTATTATTCCATGGCAGAATCGAGCACATATTTGCACAAAGACAGACGGAGATATGTTCTGCTGAGCAGACGATACATTTCAAGGCTAATACTGGAGCACATCTCGTCTCGTCAGCTTGTTGTGCAGCTCTTTCTAGTTCAGATATTGTTGCAACACTAAATATGCATTTCTTTGTGTGTTTGTGTTGTCAGGGTCATAAGCAGGGCCCCCGGACTGAAGCTGGTCGTGGAAACATTGATCACGTCTCTCAGACCTATTGGAAATATTGTGTTAATCTGTTGCGCTTTCTTTATTGTCTTTGGCATTCTGGGAGTTCAGGTACACACAAATTACTTGAAGAATACAAATCTGAATTAAGTTCATTTGAGTGAGTTTTATTAATGTTTTTATTTATCAAATAAACCTTTAGTGTGTCAGAGCAGTTGTTTGCATTGTACTTATTAGTTTATTTGTGTTAATGCTGTCTGAATGTAAGGTGTTTTTATTTACTCAGCTCTTTAAGGGGAAGTTTCATCACTGTGAAGGCTTTGACACTAGAAACATCACCAATAAATCAGAGTGTCTGCTGGCTAAATACAAATGGGTCCGTAGGAAGTACAACTTCGATAACCTGGGTCAGGTAAGACAATTACAATCACAGCCGCGCACATTAAGGGGGAATTAATGAAGAACGAATTATAGCTTCTTTTATTAAAAAATCAACATTCTCATTTGCCCTTTCTCTACGCATTATATTTCAGATTCAAGTGCATTTCATCAAGATGACAGGGTTCTGGTGGACAGTGTTTCTTGTACATGTTCAGTTTTTTATTTTATTTTTTATTTTAGACCTTTAACTTTAATAACTTTAAAAGTTTCACATCCAACTTGTTTGATTTCCCAAAACATTTGAATATCTGTCAAGCACAGACAGCTTAAACAAATGCACATTTTTATTTTGTCCACATTGTGGCATTTGGGTTATCACAAATAAAAGCACAACTAAGCAATATGCTTATTTTTTTTTTTAATAATAAAAAATAAAGTTTACATGATATTTAGGGCTGGGAAACGATTAATCGCGATTAATCGCATCCAAAATAAAAGTTTGTGTTTACATAATATATGTGTGTGTAGTGTGTATAATTATTTTGTATATATAAATACGGACATATGCATGTATATATTTAAGAAAAATGTGTTATTAATATATCAAATATTTATATTTATGTATAATATTAATTTTGTATAAATGTATATAAAGTATATACATGCATATTTCTTAAATGTTTACATGCATATATGTGTATTTATATATACAAAATAATTATACACACCACACACACATATATTATGTAAACACAAACTTTTATTTTGGATGCGATTAATCGCGATTAATCGTTTCCCAGCCCTAATAATATTTCAATGTAGGGTGAAGATGTAAATTTTCCTGAGCCGGACATATTGCCAGTTTGCAAAAAAAATAATATGTTTCTTATTTTAATTAGAAACAATGCAAATAGAGTATGTTTAAAACAAGAAAATAAAATCTGTATAAGTTCTATAAATAAGTGTTGCTTACTTCTCTAGTAAATTTAGTATGTTTAGTTTTTTTTTCCAAAAAACAAAACAATTTTTTGCTGTGGAGTAGCCTTCAACTGAGCAGAATTATGTTCATCTCACCATCCCCTTAATATTTTACAGATATTCATATTGTTGACAATGATACGGTAATATTCTCTTATTTACATGAATCCATTTTATCTCTGTTTTGCAGGCACTGATGTCATTATTTGTCCTGTCATCTAAAGATGGTTGGGTCAGCATCATGTACGATGGCTTAGATGCCGTGGCTGTGGACAAACAGGTGTGTGTGTGTGTGGAAGGACCTGTACAAGTATGTTAGCAATGAATTGTAGATCTGTCACCTGGTCAATAACCCTTCCCAGAGTATTTGGATCTTATGTTCAATTTGTAATGTCAGATCCCCCAAAAAACCCATTCGTGTGTGTGTGTGTGTGTGTGTGTGTGTGTGCGTGTGTGTGTGTTAATTCTTCAGATAACTCCACTCAGTGTGGAAACACTTACGCCTTACTCTGAATCTGTCATAAGAAATGAAAACACTGGCACACTGAAAACACTTTTTTTTTTTTTTTTACACACAAGCTCAAGTGACACAATCACAAAAGGCAGTAACGGGTTTTAGGTAAAGTGAGTGTTTGATTCTGCTCTGAACTGAAGAAAAAAGGGAGAGCGAGATAAAAATACAATGGAGGACACAAAAATGAGCAGATTGAGGAAGAGACAGAACATTCATCATTTAATTCCACTGAGAGGTCTTATACTCACACACACATAGACTGAAACGTTCAGTCCACAGACAATAACAGACTCGACACCACTGGTTTGTATAGTGTCCTTTATCTTTTAGTGTGGTTAAAAATACCAAATGTGTTGCATATACAATAAGACACTCCACTTTCTTTTCCTATTGACAGTTGACAGGTTTCCCCATTTACATTTTATAGCCAATGCAAGTTGTAATTTTATGTGCATGAAAGTTTTCAAATACTGATTATGCATGCATCATGTTAATGCTGATTGCTGTGTTAAGCCAATATTCAAGTTTTTAGAAATGAAAGTTTTTAGAAAGGGTGCCTTCACTTTAAATTGCAAAAAATAAATAAATAAAAAATAATTTTCTTAGTATTTTTGTAACGTTTTTAGTAGACAAATTTACTTGATTTATAATAAAGTCACAAAAATAATGTAAGATAATAAGACTTCATTTTAGAGAAACTATTATAGAATTAGACTACTGTTTAAATGTTTGAGGAATTTTTTAAAGAGTTTAATACTGTTTTATATAGAAATCTCGCATTAAATTGATCAAAGTTGACAGTAAAGGTATTTACGTATAATGTTACAAAAGATTTCTATTTCAAATACTGTTCTTTCAAACTTACTATTCATCAAAGAATCTTGATAAATCTCAGTTTCCACAGGAGAAAAACGATTTTCATAATTGATAATAATAAGAAATGTTTCTTGAGCAGCAAAACATCATTACAATGATTTCTGAAGGATCATGTGACAATTGTTTAATTTTTATTTTAAACACAAATCTACAACATTTAGGTAATTTTAGTCTTAAAAATAAACTTAATTAGTGTTTAACCAGCAAAGACAGCTGGTATAATATTCTAACTATCTAAATATTATTCTTTTATATTGGTACATGACATGACCAAACTAAAGTAATTATGAATGCTACGAGACGATCAAGCATTAAGCTTTTGGAAAAAGCAGACTGATTGTTTTTTAAAAGCATCGAAATTAACATTAATTTATGTAAAGATGAGTGAAAACGTTCAAATCACCATGTAGTCAATAATTGTATCCCTTAAAACTTTGAACTTTAAAAGTTTTTTCCTTGAAAAAAAATTTGTCATGCCTTAAAATAACTTGAATGTAACTCTACACCCTTGCCTCATTTAGTGTACTTGGTTCTATGAATATGCAAATTAGCCCCGCCTCCACTCACTCCAGCTCAGAGATCCACTCGTTGCTGATCACACGTTCAGCTAAATGGTTACAAGGCAGTTTGTGGCGTCAGAAACGCCAACAATTTCAAACTATGTTTTTAGACTGTCTTTGGTTCACTGCAGTTTTAAGGAGAAATACTCTGCAATAGTGTTGACTTGTGACTTTACACATTGATTGTCTTAAAGTACATTTAAAAAAAACACACGCAGACTTATAAACAACATTAAAAACTTGATTTTCACCACAGGGTCTTATTTAAGTCTTATTACCTGCATTTTTCAATTCCTGAAAATTGTTTTCATTGACCTGAATTAGTAAGTTTAATTACTTAAATGCAGCTAAATTAAAGGCAAGAGCTAGCTAGTATCTCCAGGATTTCCATAAAAGAAAATACGTGCAAGTCTAATATAGCATATAAATTTTATATACTTAGTATATATAAATGTGCTGATGCACATAGAAATATTCCAGGCTTAATTGGAAGAAAAAAAGTGTACACATGAATGTTTCCTTTTGACAATTACACCACTTTGATCAATGTCATCTCGGATCTAAATGATTTCTCTGTTCTTCTTTCTTCTCTCGTTGTAGCCCATAAGGAATCATAATCCCTGGATGCTTCTGTACTTCATCTCCTTCCTGCTGATCGTCAGCTTCTTCGTGCTGAACATGTTTGTAGGCGTGGTGGTGGAGAACTTCCACAAGTGCAGACAAGACCAAGAGGAAGAGGAGGCCAGAAGGAGAGAGGAAAAGAGAAAGAAGCGCATGGAGAAGAAACGCAGGAGTGAGTGTGTTTTTTTGCAGACTGCGTCGTAATGGGACAATGCAACAAAACTGAAAGCGAAATTGAGAACGAAACAACTAAATGGATTTTTTTGCCCTTTTTGCCACTTAAAGAAGTAGTTCACTTTTAAAAAAACTTTTACTCACCCCCATATCATCTAAGATGTCCATGTCTTTCTTTCTTCGGTCGAAAAGAAAGTAAGGTTTTTGATGAAAACATTCCAGGATTTTTCTCCATATAATGGACTTCAATGGGAACCAAGCGGTTCAAGGTCCAAAAGACAGTTTCAGTGCAAACTGCAAACTGTTCAAAGGACTTTAAACGATTCCAGACGACAAATAATAAGTGAAATGATCGCTCGTTTAAAAAAAAGGTTAGGTTTTATAAGCTTAAATGCTCGCCTTACTCTGTTCTGTGATGTGTTCGAAGTCGTTCATCAAAATGAACTAATCATTTCCAGAGTCAGTTAGTTTGTTTCGTTCGTTGAATGAACCAAATGACATGAAAAAAGATTCGTTCATTTTGATAAGACCCTTTCGTTTCGCTTGATAAGACCCTTATTCATTGTCTGGAGTCGTTTAAAGCCCTTTGAACAGTTTGCAGTTTGCACTGAAACTCTCTTTTGGACCTTGAACCGTTTGGTTCCCATTGAAATCCATTATATGGAGAAAAATCCTGGAATGTTTTCATCAAAAACCTTAATTTCTTTTCGACTGAAGAAAGACTGACATGGATATCTTGGATGACATGGGCATTATCAGCAAAAGTTTTTTTTTTTTTTTTTAAAGTGAACTACTCCTTTAAATATTGACCAGAGCAGAGGACAACAAAATATTTTGTGGCTTGTCACTCCTGGTTAGGATAAAAACTAGCACGGAACCGACTGGTTTTATTGCTTGTAATTGTATTGCACCACACATGCTCAGCACAGTTCAGTTTGATTGCTGTCGTGTGTATTACGCTTGTGAAGTAGACAATTAGTATTGATTTTAGTACGTGTTCTTCAAAAGCCCTTTGACTTTGCTTGACGTCAAAACCACATAACCAGCATTTAATGACACGAGAGACACATAATTATAAGTGAGAGTAAAAACATTTACTCTTGCCTCAAATCCCACTTGAATCCTGTGCTTTAATAGTTTTATTAGTGTCAGGTAACAAGGCTATGAAAACAATGGGGAAAATTGTAAACAATAGCTAGAACTTTCTTACATATTACACACAGTATAGGAACCAAAGCCACGTTTAGGGGTCAAAATGTTGCCCTACTTTGGGACAGTAAGCAGCTGCATAACCACAACCCAGAACCCTGAGAACCCAGCATTACTTACAGTACTGTGGTATATATTAAAGACCGACCCTGTACCACGGTGCCGCCACAGTACTGAACTGTAAAGCTAGCTGTCTCAAGACCTCAGTCGCTCTGCCTCTTCCTTAAATGCACACAAAGCTTCTCTCAAAGACACCTTGAGCAGTCTTGAGCGGTGATGGATGTGGGGGGACGCTTGGCTGGACATTTATAACATCCCTCAGATGACTCGACTGTTTGCAAACTGTGATTACACACACACACACACACACTGCCACGTTAGCAATTTACTGGCCAGACAAAACTGGGTCAGTGTGCTTGTGTTTGACAGGAACAAAGTAGCCTATACAGTACACTAACAACACACCTTCTGCCTTTGAGTTATGTCAATGAAATGTTGCAAATCTTGTGAATATTACCATCAAAGCATTTTTAAACATAAAACGTTCGCCTTGGATGTTCACAGCATCCTGTGATTCAAGATGAATGGGTGTATGTAGTCCCTGAATGACCTGAATACACCCTAATGAAGGTGCTCTATTGTTCTCTGTGTGTGTTTTGTCTTGTAGAGGCCATGCAGAGACCGTACTATGCAGACTACTCTCCAACACGCCTCTATATTCACACGCTCTGCACTAGTCATTATCTGGACCTCTTCATCACCATCATCATCGCCATTAATGTCCTTACAATGTCAATGGAGCACTACAAACAACCCAAGGTTTGGTGCATTACACACACACACTGCTTGAGCACTAGGTTAACAAAAGCCTGTTTGCAATAATGCTAACAGAATTTTAGCATTTCATGTTTTAAGTAGGGCTGGGAAACGATTAATCACGATTAATCGCATCCAAAATGGTATATCGCATATATAAAATTGTTTCAGGGGCAGAGCAAGTTATTACATTTTGATGAAACATTTATAACAGAATAACATGCACTGATGGATTATTCACTATAAGACCGGGATCATATCAATAAAATGGTCAATTTTGATTTCATGAGTTTAATATTCAAAGTGTCTGATTGTCAATGTTTGTGTCTGTGCTTCTCAGTATCTTGATGAAGGTCTGAAATACTGTAACTATGTCTTCACGCTGGTCTTTGTGATTGAGGCTGTGCTGAAACTGGTTGCCTTTGGCTTTAGGAGATTTTTCAAAGAGAGGTAAGGCTCCCTCTTGAGGACATAATGCAGAGATGCAGTATCTTTCACTGCTTCTCATAACAGAAGTGAAGAGAAAACCACTGCAGTCAGTTTAATTTCACTTTAATGTTGTGTTGCAGTTCAGAACTGCTAGAACTGAGTGCAGTAATATGCTCTACTGTTCAAAAGTATGGGGTTTGTTCTATCAAAAATACAATAAAACCATTACTGTTGTGGGATATTATTACAATTTAAAGTACCTTATATATATATATATATATATATATATATATATATATAATTGATTCCTTTGATGACAAAGCTGATTTTCAACATCATTATTTACTGCAGTCTTCAGTGTCACATGATCCTTAAAGGAGTAGTTCACTTTTAAAAAAAACTTTTGCTGATAATTTACTCACCCCCATGTCATCCAAGATATCCATGTCTTTCTTTCTTCAGTCGAAAAGAAATTACGTTTTTTGATGAAAACATTCCACGATTTTTCTCCATACAATAGACTTCAATGGGAACCAAACGGTTCAAGGTCCATTGATTTAAAGCCTGTCGCTCTGGCAGAATCGCATGTCATGCAAATGCAAAAACTTGCGATGATCCATGTTCCACATTACTGTTTTAAGTGCCTATCATTGGGAAAGGTTGCATGGTGTCATGAATAATAATGAGACAAGGACACAGGACCTTGTCTTCATCTCATTTTGTGTTTCTGTCTTTCTTCTGTTAGGTGGAATCAGTTAGACTTGGCCATTGTTCTTCTCTCCATCATGGGCATCACACTTGAGGAAATTGACCTGAATGCCTCTCTACCCATCAACCCAACTATCATACGCATCATGAGAGTGCTGCGCATCGCCAGAGGTAACAAATGCACAAAGACACCCACATGCCAGCCATGACGTATGTATGAGAAATAAAGCAATGCCTTAGATGTGTCAAGCTTGCTCCTCTAATAAAGATGGGAAATTTCAAATTTTTAATTTACACTACCATACAAAAATGTGGGGTCCATAATATCTTTTTTCGAATTAAATTAATAAATGTATTCAGCAAGGACACGCTAAACTTTTAAAAGTGATATTAAAGACATTTATATATAAATATATGTATATATATAATTTTTTTTTTAATTCTAAATGTTTTTTTTTTCTCAAAAAAATTGTAAGCAGCCCAACTGTTTTCAACATTGATAATAAGAATAATAAGGAATGTTTCTCGAGCAGCAAATCGGCATATTCCAATGATTTCTGAAAGATCATGTGAGAAATAAAAATGACTGTTTTACTGTATTTCTGATCAAATTAACACAGCCTTGGTGAGCATAAGAGGCTACTTTCAAAAGCATTAAAACAACTTAGAGACCCTAAATAGTCATTTTGAATGGTAGTGTATTCTTTTGCTAACAGATGTTTAAGGACAGTGAGGATTTATGGCAAGTAATGTTAAAAGGAGATTTCAATGAGAATGAATTGTAATATACAGTAAAATTCCCTTTCAGTGTTGAAGCTGTTGAAGATGGCCACAGGAATGAGATCTCTTCTGGATACAGTCGTTCAAGCTTTACCGCAGGTCAGTGCGTTCATGTGTTTGTGCTATATCTTTTGGGAACTACAGTACTTCATAGATACAGTACCTTACTGTATGTAGCCCCAGATGGAATATATGTGGCTTTATTCTGGTGATGTTCTGGTTCTCTAGGTTGGTAATCTGGGTCTGCTTTTTATGCTGCTGTTCTTCATCTATGCGGCACTGGGAGTTGAACTCTTTGGCAAACTTGGTCGGTATATCTTTCATTTCCTGTTATCATACACTGCCGTTCAAAAATTTGGGGTTGATAAGATGTTTTAACTGTTTTTGAAAGAAGTCTCATTCTCACCTCAAAAAAAAAATGTGGTAAAAATAGTGGTACTGTAAATAACTACTGTCTATTTTAATAGATTTTAAAATGTAATTTATTCCTCTGATGGCAAAGCTGAATTTTCGGCATCATTACTCTAGTCTTCAGTGTCACATGATCCTTCAGAAATTATTCTAATATGATGATTTGCTGCTCAAGATTTTTCAGCTTTCTGATGAATTGAAAGTTCAATTTAAATTGTCCTTGCATGAATAAAAGTATACAAAAATCCTACAAAGCCCATGCGTTGGATGGTAGTGTATGCTTTTACATAAAACAAATAAATGCATTTTTGAGGCGAATTATTAAAATGAATGTTTTTTTTTTTTAATCAGAATGCACCGAGGAGAGCCCATGTGAGGGTTTGAGCCGACATGCCACATTCCAGAACTTCGGGATGGCATTCCTCACTCTGTTCCGCATTTCCACGGGAGACAACTGGAACGGAATCATGAAGGTATTTTGCAAACCATGAATAATATTCATGCTGGATGTTATAAATTCCTGATTAGAGAATGCCAATGTTAAATTTTAGCTCTTGATTGGTTGTCAGATTATTTGTTGCCCACACACAATACATCATAATGACTTTTTGACCTTGGCAGAACTCACACTTTCTGTTTCTGTGTGTGTCTAGGATACCCTGCGGGAATGTAAAAATGACAAATGTCTGAGTTACCTTCCGCTTTTGTCACCTCTGTACTTTGTGACATTTGTGCTGGTGGCACAGTTTGTGCTGGTGAATGTTGTGGTCGCTGTGCTCATGAAACATTTAGAGGAGAGTAACAAAGATGCCCGTGAGGAGGCAGAGATGGAGGCGGAGTTGAAGGAGGAGCTTAAGGGCGGTCGTAGGCAAAGCTCCGCCTCTATGGGCGGAGTCATTGGGCTGGAGGGTACAGCTGTTAAAATGGAGACTTTCTCACATGAACAGGTGAGTTCTATTAGATTAGAGTAATGCTAAAGGTATTTTAGATATGTTTAAGATGACCATTTTAAATCATATTTTAGTATAATCTAAAATTAAAAACATTCATTGTTTTAAAATGCCTGACAAACATGCCTGAAAATACTCTTATAAGTAACAAGGGAATACATAACCCTGTATGCAAAATAATTAGTTAAATAGTTTATATGTTGGTTATAAATAGTTTTAGACACTGAATAAAAATTCTATAGAAGTGAATCTTGCATAATGTAGGGGTGAATATTGTCTAGTGCCATGAAATCCCCTCAAAAACAAAAAAATAAATAAATATTAAAGTCACCATGAAATCAAAGTTATCCATTCTTATTTTTGATGAAAATTTCATTGCCGTATTTTTTATAAAATATTTTTCTGTGCACATCTTTTACATTTTTTTTTTTTCAATTCATGTGCCTTTGTAATCTTTAATAAAAGTAACTTACCCTTCATCTTGTTGTGGCATCTCTTCCCTGATGTTTACTGGCATACATGAAAATGAATCTACTGTATAGCAACATTTTAAAGTCAATATGCAATTTTGAAGTGCGCCAATCTATTTTGATTTGATTAAATATCATATTTGTATATGGACCATTTTGCAAGATGTAAACAAAACTGGTAGAAGCACTTCCTGTTTAGGTTTTTTAACACTGCATAAAATCTGGGATAAAATACAACCAACAGAACATATAAAACTGAATCAAAAAGTTAAACAAACATCTTCAAGATTTTTTCTTTACATGTGAAATAAAGAAAACAGTTACAAACTGAAACAGGAAGTTTCTGGACCAGTGTTGTTTACATCTTGCAAAATGGTCTATAAATAATGCAATAATATAATGTATTTATAAATATTTTTTCATATTTTTTTAAGAATATGCAGTGTCTTTTAAGCCTGTTTTTAAGAAATGGCAAAACATTGCAGTTAGAGAGCTCTTATCTTAATGATTTGTTGTGTTTGCAGGGCAAAGACCCCAATTACGGCAACTTCCTGACTGTTGGGAGGCCGTCTATGTCACGGATGCTGTCCTTACCTAATGACAGTTACATGCTGTATCCTGTTAAGCCTGTTTATGGATCCGTTCATGAAAGATTCTCCAGACAGGACTCTACACTACCAGGTGACAAATGTTAGCCAGTCCTGGCTGTTCATGACACACGTAAAGAGAGAGAATATGACTAAAGCTGTTGGTGTGCTTTCAGGTTCCTCTCTCTCACTCGGGACCCAGTCCTGTGAAGATAGTGCCGTAATGCAGGTTCCAGGAACCGCATCTCAGACGAGCCTGGCCTCCATTCCTGCTCTCCACCCTCTAAACCGAAGAGCCAGATCTAGCAATGGCTTCAGAGCTCTAAAGAGACAGGTACCACAGTAACTCACATCCTGATGTCTGTTATAGTGCTGACAATAAATTAAATCAATTAGATGATGAGATAAAATAGACTTTTTTTCTTTGTCACAAACAAAATCCAAAATTTGAGATGTCAATCATGTGAACATTGATATAAAATGTCAGACGTTTTTACTTCCATTGGACGATTCTCAAATCATGATTTTCCACAAACTGTGCACTGCAGCTGTTATATATACATTTTATGTGAACTCACATAGTATTATTTAGAGAAATGTGAAGCTCATATTCGAGAAGGAAGAAAAAAACACCTCAGTTTTATTTAGAGGCCCAAGCTGAGAAAACAAACACTGAAATTTGGTGCAGATGCTGCTATTTATGTTTCTAAAAAGTAAGATGAATTTCTTATAACTTTTTAATGTGAATTTATGCAAGATCTGTTAAGAGGTCAAAAAATGTTACAAATGCAAAAAGAGAGAATGTAAAAATAATCATGTTAAACGTGTGTGTGTGTGTGTGTGTGTATATAAATATATATATGGCCCGTAGCCAGCCCTTTGAAAGGGGGGGGTTCTTTTTTTTAAAGTGGACCTTTTTGCAGTTTTTTTCCTCCTTTTGTATTTAATTATAAGGTTCAAATACTTAATTTTGGTGACCTTTTATGCACTAATTTGTGCTGGTTTAGCTTGTCTGCTGGTTAACGTTCACGCTTTTTGATGGACCTAAAATGTTTTATTATAATTATGGTACGTTTATATGGCTATTATATTGTAGACTATTGAGTTGATAAAGTAAAGAAATCTTTTTAATAAAAAACTAAAGATTATATATATACTGTATATAGTTTTTATATATTTAAAATTTACTTATATATATATATATTATATATAAGTCCTCCTCTAGGGGGGGTCCGGGGGCATGCTCCCCCGTGAGAAAATTTTAAATATTCCATATTTTAAAGCGTCAATCTAATGCATTTTGAGATGCATTTTTTGCCATCTATCTATACAATAGTTTATTGAACCTTTTCTTTAAACAGTTAAATTTCAGTTATTGTGCGTGTGAATCTCCTGTGTTGTGATCTAACAGACACACGGTAGACAGGAACATGGTTAAGATACAGCAATACAGTCCAGCAATATAGTCATTTTATGCGAAACCATGGAGCTTTATTCTACAGGTCAAGCATAATAATAGTAACAGTGAATCCTCTTGGAGAGAGTTTCATCATGTTGACTGTCGTAACCGAACGCAACGTGTTGCATAATAGAACACCGCAGCGGAGGGAAAAGTTTACGTGAACTTGAATTTAATGACTTAAAAAATAATTTGATTGTTTTTGTAGATTGACTTCAAAAATCAGATTTATAACTTATCCTAAACTACAACGAGTCGTGTAAGATCACTCCCCTTAATGGAATCGATTCCAATATTTGCATTTTGAACCTTTGGAATCGCCTCTCAATTCCCAACGCCTGAGAATCGATTCTTTTTGGAATCGACCCCCAGCCCTATCATAGAGGCGATGCTTCTTCACCGTTGCTTTGAAAAGTGAAGAGAGTCGACTCGAGAACTCTCTCTGAACTGCACGTGCGGCGCGCACACACACACACACATACGTGTCCAGCTACAATAAATATATTAATTTGAAACAGCAACCCTGAATATTTGTCACAAGCATTGGTTAAAACAATGATGACAATACTTACATAAAAAATGACTTAAATTCTGGACCTTTGGCAGTGAGGGGGGGTTCGTTCGAACCACCCGAACCCTCCCTGCCTACGGGCTTGTTATATATATATATATATATATATATATATATATATATATATATATATATATATATATATATATATATATACATATATAAAGTTACTAAATTCCAAAATATGTACAAAAAATATTAAAAATGAAGAAAACACAACAATAACAAACACCCTAACAATTGCCTTAAATGCATGATATTAAAATTATATCAACAGACATGTGAGACTAAAGTATCACCACACACACACACACACACTATATATATATATATATATATATATATATATATATATAGGGCTGTGCAAAAATTAATTGCGATAATGTGTTTACATAATTGCGTTACAATAATGTGTTTACATTAATTGCGTCTGTGTTTACATAATGCATTTGTGTGTGCTGTATATAATTATTTTGTATATATAAATACCTATACATGCATGTATATATTTAAGAATTATTTGCACTAAATTCTGTATATATGTATATATATATATATATATAAATTTAAATATTTTATATATGAATAACACATTTTCTTAAATATATACATGCATGTGTGTGTGTTTATATATACAAAATAATTATATACAGCACACACAAATATATTATGTAAACACAGACTTTTATTTTGGATGTGATTAATTGCAATTAATTTTTGCACAGCCCTAATATATATATATATATATATATATATATATATATATATTGTATCAAATTAAATATTAAATTATATTTTAAGTAAATACATTAAATGACTACAGAATTCTGCAATAAAGCATTCAAGATGGTTGTGTGATGAATATTTTAGCAATATTTGTCCCCACATCTGTTCTTACATACAGCAAGCAATAAAGAGTGACTCCTTCGATTCCACAAACGTTGACTCCAGAGACACCTTACATGTCCCGAGCAAGCCCTGCTCCAGTGATAATCTCCTTCTCAAAGTACCCACGATGCCCATCACCGGTGGCTCTGCCCCCTGTTCCCCCCAGGCCTCGCCCCCCTCTCACCCCCGCAGCCGGACAGCGAGCGTACAGACGAGCAGACACGTGTACAGCCAGCGCAGCATCCCCTGCCGAAACACTGCGCGCCATACGCACTCCATCAAATCTCTGGGGGTAACGCACACGCATGCACAAACCAAACTACGGGATTCAGACGTCACTGACGAGTCGGCCCGACTCAACACCGACATCACCCAAAGAAGAGCCTCTCGGTGTGGGGCACGCAGCCACAACCCACATTTCTGTTCTGACACCCAGTCTCAGGACTCATTGCACAGTGGGACGGCCTGTCATCCGGACACCAGTGCTCATGGTCTACGGAAGCACAACAGTATGGAGAATAACAGCTTCCTATCTCAGCTCCACATCCCTCGCCGTCACTCGACGCACGGACTACTGCTTCAACAGCAGACAATTTCACCATCGCCTGGTCCAACACCCAAAAAGGAGAAGATGAGCCCTCCGTGCATCTCCATCGACCCGCCCACCGAAGCGGTCGGCCAGGAGCACAGCACAGTTCTGAGGAGGCGGACCCCATCCTTTGACTCCGCCCTACCGCGGGACTCGCCGGATCTTCCTGACGTGCAGGACCAACCTCTTTTGCCTAGTCGTTTGCCCCTCCCACAATTCTCTTTCGACCAATCAGATGTAAGTTCCCTGAGCAGCCTGTCGGAACTGCTTTCGGATAGTGACCAGTCGACGCACTCCTTCCCTCCTGAGGCCCGGTCGGGGCTCGTGGGAGACGCAGCTCAGAGTCACCTCAGGAAGAAGGTATTGGTCAGAATGGCCAGCACTCGGGATCCAGGAAATGAGGATCCGGTCGCCTAGGGCCCGGGACACCGCGCAGGAAGCCACTCACGCATTCCGCCTCTTCGCAAAGCATTTTAATAACAGGAAGAGGCGGTGTCGGCAAAAGTATGCAAATGTGTTTCTGATGGAACTGATCTGTTTTTTGCCTGATCATATTGATTAGGGAACTTGCGTTTGCGTTCATCATCACATACGTTGAAATTGTGACATTTTATGTAAGTTCATATGGAAATCCATCACAGAACCATGTTGCATAGTGGCATATAATTACTGCACATTTACTGACGGTGCAATTTTAACCCTCATATTTTGTTTGGGGTTTGAAAGGTTGACCGTTAAATAGTTTAAAAAGTGTCATTTAAATTACTAATGTAACCCTCGTTCCCTGAAGGAGGGAACGGCAGACGTTACGTTGAACGTGAGCGACTCATGGCTGACATATATAATAGTCAAAAATACAATCTTTTGAAACAGGACACTTTTTGAAATGAACCTTTAGACAAAATATTTTAAAAGTAAAAAAAATTGAATTTTGTATTTTTGTTGAGTATCGTGTTTGATACATCAGGCTTTTATGACTCATAGTATGATCGAAAAATCGAGAGAGAGAGAGAGGACACCTCAATTTTGTTTTTGGCCCAATCTGAGCATGAAATATGCAATTTGGTGCAGTTGCTGATATTTATAAGGTCAATTAGATTATATCTTCCAATAATATGTATGATTATAATGATCAAAGCTCTGTAGGTTTTATTTTGGAAGCAAAATACGTAATACAATACAATAATGAATAAGAGATAAATAAAAGCCTGATGAATCAAAAAGCCATATCTGATATTCACATTTTAACATGATTTTTGTAAAAAAAAAAAAAAAAAAGATGTATTTGAAATATTACTAACAATATAAAATATTATTAACAATAGTTTTCCTTCAGATTTCACAGCAAAAAAGACATGTACCACAACCTGAAGGGAATGACATAAAAAGTAAAAACTATTCATCAAATGGCATGTAGATTTTGTACAACAGGTTTTCAACAAAGTTTTGATCATGTTGATAATTTAGAGGCCTTAGAAATGTTATAGGGTTAGGGTTAATTCATTTTTATAAAAGTTAATTTTATCATGAACATACTTCATAAATCTACGGAGGCATATTGCATTCATTTGAAGAAAAAAATCTACTGTTTTTTCTGAATTAACAAGTTAATTTTTCATGAGAAAAATTTTTTTGCTCTGTTTTTCTGAATTAACGAGTTAATTTTTCTTGAGAAAAAAAATTTGCTCTGTTTTTCTGAATTAATGAGTTAATTTTTCATGGATTTTTTTTGCTCTGTTTTTCTGAATTAACAAGTTAATTTTTCAGTTTTTCTGAAACGAGTTGATTTAACGAGTTGATTCAGAAAAACAGAGCAAAAACTTTTTTTCTCATGAAAAATTAACTCATTAATTAAGAAAAACAGAGCAAAAATTTTTTTTCTCATGAAAAATTAACTCATTAATTCAGAAAAACAGAGCAAAAACTTTTTTCACATGAAAAATTAACTCGTTAATTCAGAAAAACAGCAAAAAAAAATTCTCATGAAAAATTAACTCGTTAATTCAGAAAAACAAGCAAAAAAAAATTTTCTCATGAAAAATTAACTCGTTAATTCAGAAAAACAGAGCAAAAACTTTTTTCCATGAAAAATTATCTCGTAATTCTGAGATAATTAACTTGTTAATTCAGAAAAAGAGAGTAGATTTTTTTTCTTCAAGTGAATGCAATACGCCTCCGTAGAAATCCACCTAAAATGTACCTTAAATTTAGAGTCAGAGAGACCCCAGGTAAGCATGAATAAATGCAATTCATTTTCATATGCATGACGTTTTGTTTTTAACCTTTGACAAACACCAATTGGAGAAATGTAGTTTTACTTTTCTAAAAGATTAGATTAGATTAGGGTTTCATCTATCGCTGGCAAAGAAAAAAACGATTTCTAAAAAAGTTTTTAATGTGTTTTATCAGATTGACCCTAGACAAAAACAACATTACTGTACTGGATAATAGTAAATCTGTCATAAGATAAAACAGATATGACCAGGCAGAGGAATACAGTAAAAGAATTGGTAAGGAAATAAGTTTGTTTTTAAATTCTTATTAGTTAGCCAATCTCAACAGAACATGAGGGTTAAATGTCAGCGCCATGTCTCATCTTCAAACAAACCCTTATGTCACATGATTAATTAACCTAACTGTCATAAACACCCTATTGTCTTATACAGAGTATATGGCACATAGAAATATTTTAGCTGAAACATATGCATGTTTCATAATGCTGAATGAATGAAATGATTATTGTATATATGTGTGGCATGTGATATTTTTGTAAAGGGTCAGAGTTTTACATGTTGTTGGCCTTCAGGAAGAAACGGTGATAAAGGAATGTTCCGTGTTCAAGCTCTATACATCAGAAAATTATTTGTAAAAAATAGTGTGTGTGTGCAGTGATGCAGTGGAAGTCTATGGGGCAAAACATTGCAGCAGGATCAAATAAATGAAAAACTACAATCACAAGAATTCGACATTGTGTCGACATGACACTACTGTGATGATAACATTGCCTTCCTACTAACCCTATGCAAACTTATACGTTTGGTGTCGGATTTACTTTCAAACAAATAAGTACAAACACACTGAAAATCAACTGCAATTTTGAAGTAGAAAACTGAAATCTTGTAAAATGTACTCCAATAATCTGTTATTTTACTTTTGTTATACTTTTATCAATATTTTTAATCACTGTAGCTTTTAATTTTATATTTTTTGTTTTGATGTTCATTTTAGTGAAATTGAATCATTTTATAGTCATTGTATTAGTTCTTAATTTAGGTTTAATTTATTTTTATTTAGGTTTTAGTTTTAATTTATTTCCTGTTAATCATTTTATTCCTATTTAACTATTTATTCAGTTTATAATATTTTTTCCTTATGTCAACTGGCAACAAAAAAACATTTTCAACTAATATTTATATTTTGTTTTATTTCAGCTTTATTTTAATTAAAAGAAATATTTTAATAGATTTTGTTTTTATTAACAAAGAAAACTCTTAATAATTGTTTTATTTACAATTTTTATTATTATTATCATTTTTACAGTTTATGGAGGACTGAGTGCCAAAAATGTAAATAAATAAATAAATAAAGTAAAATTAATAAATCAATTACTAATATATTAATTTATAATAAAAAAAATGTTTTAGAAAATGACAAATAAATAGATTTTGATTTCATGTTTAAAACTTTACTCCAGAAAAGGACTTTTACTCTGTAAAACATTTCCACCTTATTTCAACTTAAAAATTTAAGTTTCTGCCCTCAATTTTTGAGTATATTCACATTGGATTAAATTATATTAAACTGACTTAAAAAATCGAGTTGAATCTCGAATAACTTATTTTTAAAAATTTGAAATTGCAGAGGCCTTAAAACCTTCTGGAATATTTTCCCCTTAGTCTTTTGTTGTAAGAGCTTGTAACATATTTTGGTTTTATTTAATTGAGAACTCGAATTTATTTTCAGTAGAGATTATCATTAAATTTTAAAACCATGAAGTGTTCTTTCTTTCGAACTGCAGTGCACTAACATGCGTCATGTAAACATTTGATCAAATATTTCAAATATATTTTTTTTTCATATGCACAAGTAAGCTTCCAAAGAAATGAGCTAGCATGGATGCTCACACTCTTATTTTGAATTGGATAACATTTGTGTTTCGACCCATCAGGTCACTGTCAATAATAAGTATAGAGCACATGAATATTTACATGTGCCCAGAGATGTTTAGAAAGTCCCGACACGAATAGCATTAATATTTTTTCCATTCAACGTTGCAGTATTTGCAACAACGTGAAGGTTGTTCAGTATCTAACATTTCTTCTTATAAAGACAGATGTGCATCAACATTGTGAATCCTTTCTGAACATCTGAATATAGGCTTTTCACACTTACTTAACTCTGGGTTAACAATTTTTTAAACACCAGGTTAAGGCCACTTTTAACCCTAGATTAAGCAACATTCATGCATTTAAAAAATAGTATCAGCGTTTTCACAAAAATTATAATCAGAACAACTGTTTTCAACTGTGATAATAATAAGAAATATTTCTTGAGCACAAAATGTGTATGATTTCTGAAGGATCATGTGACTGAGTAATGATGCTGAAAATTCAGCTTTGTCATCACATGAATAAATTAGTTATTTAAAATCTGAATAATATTTCACAATATTATTTTTTTTATTTTGGATAAAATAAATACTGAGTTTAAGAGACTTATTTCAAAAGCTTTTAAGGACGCTTGAGTAGTATGGCCACATTTCCATAAATAAACAGTTGTTTTAAAGGTCACATGTTAACCTGGGTTAACAAATATGTGTGAAAAGCCCTTTAAAAATGGCAAACACTAATGATTTACTGTAGTTTACTCATTCTCAAAATCACACTATGGATACATCTTTAAAAATGCATTTAATGATTAATAGAGTGTGATGGAGGAATTCGGGAAAACTAAGGGCTGATAAATGTGAATGAGTATTTCTGAGGAGTGTGTGTCATGTATGTGTGAGTATACACATGAGTATCACTAACATTTTGTTGATAAACTATGGACATTAAATGTTTAGAGACTGTTAACTAAGATTTCTATTTTGCTTGTAGTGTTGTTTCCTGTCTATAATTCATTGTGATTCATTAAACATTTAAGAGGCAGATCAGCATGTAAACAGGGCAGAATGCACATAACCAATCATTTCCATAAATAGGACTTCAAATAAATAATAATCAATAATAACAATAACGCATCAGTGAAAGGAGATGCATAACCTTTAGAAGATATTGTTTATCAGGAGAGTAAACCACATGTAAAATGAGCTGTGTTACAATCATTTAAATTGCTAGAATGGGTTCAGAATCGGGAGCATTACAACTAAAAGTAATCAGATTACTTTTAAGTAACTAACCCAATACTTTTAAATGTACCACAAAATAGTTACTTTTAAAAATAAGTTACTTTGTTTTCCCATTTTGACAGCTCTCCTGTCCCCATGTTGAGAATGATATCCCTTAAAATAAAATATTTTTAATAAAACTCGAGTAATAGGGTTGAATGGCTGACATTTGAAACCAGCTTTTTGGAATGCTGTGAATATTAGGCTATATTAGTTAATAGTATATTAATAGGTCTCTGTCTGAAGAACTGAGATTTTTAAATCTATTACAAAACTAACCGGTTGCCAGATTGTACTTGTTTTTGTGGAGAATTCCATCGGCCAAAATTCATTTGCAAGCTTTTTGTTATCAAACTTATTCAGCTGGGTTTTAAAAAACAAATATTAGTTTACTGTACCATGTTATATTTGAAATGATAGACCAAAAAAATCACCAGAAAGCTTCTGTGTGTTGGCCTGCTAATAATAGAATGTATTATAAATCTGGGTTGCAAATTCATGAATACATACTGTAATTTTTTTATAAATTCAAGTTTCTTTTGAAGGCCTTTTATGGCAATAGCTTTCTGGGCTAACATTCATGATCGTTTGCTGATTAAATTGATGGACATGATTTAATAGTACGCCATCTTTGTGTGCTTAAACAGCAACAAAGCGGTCGCGAGCGGCCACGTAAACACCGGCAAAACCACGAATATGTTCATATCCCGGATTTTAAAAACACAGTGATTTGTGTTCTGCGCATGTTCTATTCGCAAGGAATCTTGGTCTTTTGAGTAGAGAAAATTCTCGACGCATACAAAAATCCGCGGGCAGTATACCGGAAGTAAACATGGCGAGACTGGAGGTCTCCAGGTACTTCCGGTATACTGCCCGCGGATTTTTGTATGCGTACCATTCGACCGTTAGTGAACTGCGAAGTGGACTTCACAGGGTATTTCGCCATCTTAAGTGAGATTCCAATCCGAAGGGAACGAACATGTTCAGTTGGAAGGGCACTGCAAACGGCGTAGGGAATAAGTGAACATCGATACATCACTTCACAGGAAGTGGAGAGCTGAATCACCCAACTGTCATTGCGCGTCACGTCATCACCAGTCAGAGCGGTCGTAAATAACGATGGAGGAGTTTATGTTTGTGTGTAAGTATGCATACATTTTGTCATTATTATGCTAACTACAGTATTTTTTAACGGTTATTGGGGTGAATATTACATTTACATATGCTATTTTTTGCATGTCCTTGGGACTTTATAAACGATTACCACAACCATTTACCTCAGAATTTACCTTATCATATTTTTATTTATTATTGTATTTTATATATATTTTAAATGTGATATTAAATTCAATTGAAATATTAATGTAAGCCTATATCTATTTGTTTTATTATCATAATCTGCGGAACCCCGTACGTTAACTTAACTTAACTGATGACGTTTGCAGGGCATTCCAAATGAGCGGTATTGTCAGCGAAGTCCACTTCAACTGATGTACCGTGTTCAGGGAGTAGGGAGCAGTGAACACTGCGTAGGGACCCTGTCGAATGGAACGCAGCCCAGGTGAGACAGCACGGAAGACTTTTGGAGCAAGGTCAGTAACGTTACCAGCATCAAAGCGCAAACAAAGGCGATCGATAACTGCCCCGAACTATTTATCATCCGCGTGCTGCTGTTGTTGTTGTCTTTGGATACAGGAAGTAGAATCGGAAATGCGTCTTAGGTTGTCCGTACGTTAAGACGCTAACCGCACGTCGCCGTTTATATCGGGATAAATTTTCTCTGCTCACGCATGTAAACGGGTAATTCCTAATGTCTCAGAAAACCGAGTAGTGCCCATAACCCGAAAATTGGCTGCATGTAAACGTAGTCACTGTTTCTAGAGCGGAAACTGTGATGCAAAGTCTTCCACTAATTGTTTAATTATAAACGTGTACATTTTTGTATTATTGTTTCATTTTTAAGTGTTATTTATATACTACTGTAGTCTATATTCAATTTTTCTATTAGCTTTTCTTTTCCTGTGCTTTAATTTATTTTTATTTCAGTTTTAGCCATTTTTGTACTTAAACATATTGCCAAGTTGTTGTTTCTTTTAATTTTAAGTTTTCATGCAATTATTTTATTTTATTTCAGCACAATTTCAATTACTAAGTTAGAATTCAAATGATTGTTAACCTAAATATGAAAATTGTCTTATCATTTACTCATGAAAAAACACTTTTTTTTCTGTAGAACAGAATTTGTTCACTTCTTAAATGGCTTGGTAATGTCAGAAGGAACATGAATCACCGCATCCGGAAGTCTTTAGGTTTACTGTACTGGCTCATCTTTATTCAGGACCTCATGGTACTGTGTGCTGTATGTCACCTTGAAGACTTTAATAACCAGTGTAGTCTTCTATTAACAAAATATAACAGTTACCTCGCTGCTTCAGGGGGGATTTGAGGCATTTTACCATGCAATTAGACAAGATTAGAGCAAACACACACATTCCACCTACACACATATGCACAAGTATGCTTGTTAAAGTAAACAGTCTGTTCCAGTAATCTCAGTTATCTCATCTGGAATGTCTCTGCTCCAAGAGTCCATCATCAAACACACACATACACACACAGAGAGAGAGAGAGAGGCTGAGACACACACTCATTTATTCATCCTCTGACCATTACTCATTCTCTCTCTCTCTTTCTCTCTATCAATAGTGACTGTAGCCTACTTTTAAAACAAAATTTTCTCATTCTTTCTTAACAAAAACATATTTTGACACAAATGACGTAGACAGCACTAATTTAACTGCAGTAAACATGATGCGTTTGGTACGGTTGTCGATCATCTATGCCAAGATGCAATTATTTAATAATCGGACACAAAAATAAGTATAATGCATTTTCTTTATCATAATTAAAGGTGCACTTTCTAACTTTTTCAATTGGGAAAAAAGTTTTACCCTGAAAGATTTTTTTTGTGTGTGTGTTGTATATTTACATGAAATATGATTCTTGTGTCAATTTTCTAAAAAATGTATTCTAGTCAACACACTTTATTTCTGTAAACCACTTTTAAATCTGACAATTTGGTTGAGTAAATTATTTTCATTCTTTTTTCATTATATTAATTGAATTATTATAATATATCAGTCAAAATTATTTTGACCATGGCTAAAGTCACCAAAAGTGTTACTTAGTGCACCTTTAATTATTTTTCAACTTTTTAAAAGCTAATAATTAAATGCTTTTCTAAATAAATAGCACATTGTGATTTTGACAATAATTTGTTGCTGACTGTAAATGTAAAACATGTGGGTAGGCAAAGACAATCATAGTCCCGAAACATCCACTTCTGCTCAAGTTAACGTGAGACTACATTATCATTTAATTCTGTATTATAGTGCGGATTACAGAGGCGAGCATCATCCCTTCGCCACCTTGTTACTAAAACGCGATACGATACGATACATTTAGCTAACATTGACGGCAGTCTATACTCTGTCCTTTAGCGCTGCTGTTCCTTGTCTGATTGGTTGTGGATTAAAAGGCTGGCGGGATGTTGTATCCAGGGGGGCGGGTCTCCACGGTCTCGATGAGCGGCGGACTCTGGTAAGCGTTGACGGGGACGGTAGTCTGACCGATTACATCATTGGAGGGGTACGGCTGCTTAGGTGCCTGGTCGCCCACAGGCTCGGTGGAGAACAGTGTCATGTCTGTACCCAGCAGGAACCTCTGAACAGCGCACACCGTAAGGCCCGCCTAGTCAGGATAACCAGGATTATGCATGTTAGTCTGATTAGCATGTTAGGGAGAAACATAACCAAGCTTTAGTACTATATCAAGCATAGTACCAAGAGTTAGTTGGATGCTTGAGTTAACCAAGTTATCTGACTAGATCTAGAAGGTCAATTTTATTACTGTTTTTTTTTATCATATGCAAAGTATAAATATACCAATATTATTCTTGTTTTTATGCCTTATATGTTTAAAATGTTTAGTTATTATAGAGTGCATGCTTTGTATTAACCGTACTGATAGTACTTTGTAGTACTGTCAGACTAGCATAGTTTAGTGTGCACTTGAGAGTGGATCAGGAAATCTACATCTACACTATTGAGAGACTGTTAGTCTGTTTGGACAAAAGCCTCTGTGTATCTTCCATAAAGGCAGTGTTCTTAAGACTGTGCACTGCTAGAAGACATAGATAAGCCTGAAACACAAACACCAATATTGGCGCTCAAAAATTAACGTAATTGTGACTGTATGTATTTGGGAAAGTGGGATGTCTTACCCAGGTAAGGATCGAGAAGAAAGAGAAGGCAATAGCTGCTCGTGCCGCGTCTGATGCCTGCTCCAGGGGCAGCTCCTTAGGGGACGTACGGCTCCACTGATTGGCCAAAAAACAGAATCCTACAAACCAAAGGAACGTCCAAAATCCTAAAGAGAACGGATGGGAAAATGTCAAAAGTACTATTAAGTAATAATAGCAAAAATACTGTCAGTTTCAGCTAATGGGTCTATTGGGGTTAGATATAGTTTTTTTTTAAAAAATCCATTACTTGACAAAAAATAAACGTGAACTGAAATCAAATAAAAAACGCAAACATTTTGAGAGCAAAATGAAAGCAAAGTTTCTCAAGGAAAACACAAACACCTATAAAGAGAGAGCAGAGTTTCTCAGTGGAAACGCAAACTTTTTGAGAACGAACACAAAGGGGAACGCAAACATTTTGAGAGCGAACGCAAAGGGGAACGCAAACATTTTATGAGCGAACACAAAGTTTCTTGGGGGAACGCAAACATTTTATGAGCGAACGCAAAGGGGAACGCAAACATTTTGATAGCGAGCGCAAAGGGGAACACAAACATTTTGATACCGAAAGCAAAGTTTCTCGGGGGAACACCAACATTTTGAGAACAAACACAAAGGGGAACACAAACATTTTGAGAGCGAACACAAAGGGGAACGCAAACATTTTGAAAGCGAACGCAAAAGGGAACGCAAACATTTTGAGAGCGAACGCAAAGGGGAACTCAAGCATTTTGATACCGAAAGCAAAAAATTTTCAAGGAAAACAATAACACTTTTAAAGAGAGAGCAAGGTTTCTCAGTGGAAACTCAAACTTATTGAGAGAGAACGGAAAGGGGAACGCAAACATTTTGAGAACGAACACAAAGAGGAACGCAAACATTTTGATACCGAAAGCAAAGTTTCTCGGGGGAACGCAAACATTTTGAGAGCGAAAGCAAAGTTTCTCGGTGGAACGCAAACATTTTGAGAACAAACGCAACGGGGAACGCAAACATTTTGAGAGCGAACGCAAAGGGGAACACAAACATTTTGAGAGCGAACGCAAAGGGGAACGCAAACATTTTGAGAGCGAACGCAAAGGGGAACACAAACATTTTGAGAGCGAACGCAAAGGGGAACGCAAACATTTTGAGAGCGAACGCAAAGGGGAACACAAACATTTTGAGAGCGAACACAAAGGGGAACGCAAACATTTTGAGAGCGAACGCAATGTGGAACTCAAACATTTTGATACCGAAAGCATTTCTAGGGGGAACGCAAACATTTTGAGAGCGAACGCAAAGGGGAACGCAAACATTTTATGAGCGAACACAAAGTTTCTTGGGGGAACGCCAAATTTTTTAGTGGTGAACGCAAAGGGGAACGCAAACATTTTGACAGCGAACATAAAGGGGAGCGCAAGCATTTTGATACCGTAAGCAAAGTTTCTCAGGGGAACGCAAACATTTTGAGAGCGAACGTAAAGGGCAGCGCAAGCATTTTGATACCGAAAGCAAAGTTTCTTGGGGGAACTCAAACATTTTGAGAGCGAGCTGCGAACACAAAACATTTTGAGAGTGAACGTAAAAGGGGAGCGCAAACATTTTGATACCCAAAGCAAAGTTTTTTGGGGGAACGCAAAAATTTAGAGAGCGAACGCAAAGGGGAAAGGAAACATTATGAGCGAACACAAAGTTTCTTGGGGGAACGCAAACATTTTGACAGCGAACGCAAAGGGGAACGCAAAGAAGCAGTTTGATACCAAAACCAAAGTTTCTCGCAAGAACACAAACATTTTGCGAGCAAACGCAATGCTTCTCAAGGGAACGTAAATCATTTGCGAGAGAACAGAAAAGCATTGACATAATTTCCCCTCACATCTCATATGGGTGCCTGCATCAGTTTCTGTAAATTTAAATGTACAAGTAAATAAAAACACTCACTGGATATTATTGTAACTGCATTTCAGACATAAAATCAATGTGATTAATGACTGGAAGTTTTTACCTGAAAAAACAATCTCCAACAACACTGCTCTCTTTCTGTCTTTGACACTGCTGATCTGGGGGAAGTAGACGTCCAGGGCCAGGAAAAAGACACTGGCTAAGAACGCCACAATTCCTATCGTGATACCATAGTTACAGGCGTCTGCGTTCTTATTAAAGACACAGTGTAGTCGCTCACTGCCCATATTCACATAGCCCTCATTTATTATAGAAGCAAAGACCACCATGGAGAAGATCTAGAGAGAGAAAAGACATGAGTCACAGAAATAGGTCCATCAACTTCATCCCTAATGTTAAATGAATAAAAACCCTTCAATTATTTGCATTCTCAGAAGGCATCTGAGTAAAGCTTTTCTTCTCTTATATTATACATGCTAAATGGAAGTGACACGTCATTCTCTTTACCGGTGCCGTGCAGTAGAGTGCATTTCTCCAGAAAGAATTTCATTTACACCTCAAGGAGAAAATGTGGCTAATTCACACTAATGCAACAGATCACGCACTCAACTGCACCCACCCAAACAAGACAAGAGATTAATAAAAAAGTGTGTGCGTGTGTGTTGGAGTAGCAGTAAGAGAAAATCAGTAGCAATGCTCAGGAATCATGGTGCCTTGTGCTATTTTTGGCAATGAAACCCCATATACTGACGCATACATAACATCACGTAGTCGTCATAGAAACAGTTGCAGCTGCTTTGGTTATTGGCTGGCTGGATGAAACACTGTGTTAAAGAAAGAAGCGCCATCAAACATGCCTCTAGGAATCCCTATCTTGTTGGTGTAACCCAATGCAGCCAGGTTGATTCAGTCGTTAAATAACACACATTGAATTAAATCAGCCAGTTCTAAAAAAAATGTAAAAATCAAAACACTATCTCCCTCTGCCCTCAGGCACTGATATCGTAATAGGTGCGTCATATCAGTCATCCATGAAGTTACTACTGTACATTTATTATAGTTCTAACCAAAGCTCACTGTGATACTGTAAAAGGGAAAAGTTTCTGTCAAACAATACAGAAACAATACAGTGTATATATATATATATATATATATATATATATATATATATATATATATATATATATATATATATATATATATATATATATGAAGAGTTCAGATGCAAAAGCCTCTAAATGCCATTTGAAATTTTCTTCTAAAATGACCATTTTTATCAAGCTTGTATATTTAAGTTCAGTAATTTCACTTAAATGACAATTCATAGGTAATCTTCATTGCCATTTAAGTGAAATTACTGAACTTAAATATACAAGCTTGATAAAAATGATCATTTTAGAAGAAAATTTCAAATGGCACTTAGAGGCTTTTGCATCTGAAGTCTTCATATATATATATATAGGTACTGTTATAAGTGAAAATGTAGGCTGAAAAATCATGTGTCTAGTGTTTAAATAAGAGCTGGTATTAATATTTTGTGTTAAAAAAAACCCACTATTGACCAGACACCAATGACATGTAAGTAAACCAATTGTAAACAGGACATTTAGAGGTGAATCAATGACTTTACAGTAATGACATCAGAATGTGCGCAGTCTCATCCTCTTAACTTTCATATTTCATAATAGGCTTAGAATGAAGAATAGGCAACCTGCAATATTTTTTCATGAAATATCACCCTTGATTTTTGTTAATCATATTATTATAAAAGTCGCATATTTATTACCACATTTTAAGAATGACCCAAATTGCAACCAGTGGCACAACAGCTATTTAAAAAACTGCGCGCACGCCATGCGTGCGTCACTACCACAGCAACATCTGACGCGCGTCCACCTAAAGAAGACAGCATCCTATAATAACACCCAATCATTAAATTACATGATGACAAACTGCTTTAATGTAATACAAATTGTCTAAAAATAAAAATATAAAACGCGACGTGGAAAATCAACCCGTTATTAGCTATATTCCTTTGACTATAAGGGGACTATACGACGGCAATGCATATGCCAATTATAATTCATAGTGATCGCTGCTCTTACCCATGCCAGAACTCTTAGGATTGTCTGAGGTTGTTTGACGAATGCGATCGGATCAAAGGCCGAACCGGCTCGGCCCGCTCCAAACGAGCCCGCTCCATCCATCCTCCCGCTGTCTGCTACTGCTGCTGCTGTGCGATACTACTCTGCGGAAGAAGAGAGCGGGCGCGTTCACGCGATCTTGTCGTGCACACCCATAGTCGGGCGCGCGCCTGTCAGTTTTAAACAATGGTGGGGGATTTTGATTCATCTCAGTGACTCGAATCTTTTGAACCACTTCACCGAATAGATTCATTCAGAGATACGATTGTAGCCTATATATCGTGCGACAGGGGTGCTGGAGGCTTGCCGAAAGGTGAATTACAACAGATGAAAAAATACCTAATCCATACCCTGGCTGTGTTCAAAATCTCCCTCTCTAATTACTTTCCCTATTAATCCACTAAAATAGTGCCCAAGGAGTAAATGAAAACGAGTAAGTGAATTTTGCTTTTACATAGTTTGTGTGGTGGTTACAAAAATAGATTGTAAATAAATATGTGAAATGTTATGTGACAAGATAAGAATATATTTATAAGCTTGATTTTAATTCAAAATCTGAGTTAATAGCAGGGATGCAGCAACTGAAGGCCCGTAAAGACGAGTTTTACAAAGTTGACCGACGTACGAGGAAAGAGAGGCGGATGGATTTTATGTAGCCTACAAATAATCTACCGACTGGTGAGTCAAAAACTATTTTGGGTTTAATATTGAATTATAAATGTGGTTGAATTAATGCAAGCCATTTAACTTCACATTCAATTGAGCAGTGTGTGACTTAACTTTTGCAACAATTAAGGATTAAGAATGGTTGCATTCTGATGCTGGAGTGGACATTAAAGTGCCCATGCCGCGCTTGTGTGTGTGTGTGTGTGTGATAGAGAGACTGTGGCAGTAGGCTACACAATACACATCCTGATTTGGATACACATCCTGATTTGTAATTTCTTTTTGCGCTAATGTGCTTGTGCCATGTGCGTTGGATGTCTACGCATTGGCAAAAGCGTCAGTATATGACGCCTTGGGATGACATCGGGCTGGCCACATAGGTGAACGTGGGCAAAAGACAAATGGCGCTTTTCCCACTACACAGTAGTACCAGCCTTTGTTTGGTTTTTGGTTATAAAAGTTGTTCCTGTACCTGCTTTCGGGTACTTCTTTTTGTATGACCTCCGGCGAGGTTTTGAGCAAGCTAAGGCAACCTGATTTAGAAATTAGAAATGAATTTGGAAATTATCACATCTATCATTTATCCTCAATTTTGTCTGCTGCCATGACTTTTATTGAGCTATAGCGAAAGATAACAACAATAGCCTTAATAAATTTGTTCTAATAACGTCCTCACGTCATTTTAATTGTGCAGTCATCAGTTTTTACAAGTCATAACTCTTTCGCCCACTGACTCTCCTTCAATCTCATTTCAATGGTTTGTATCCCCATGTTTTGGGCATATACTAATGTACTCCATATGGTGGCAGTATAACATACTCAAAAGCATTTAAATTATTGGCCAACACCATAGTGATTACTCATCATTCCTGTATGGCGCCTCCAAAAAGAATATATATATATATATATATATATATATATATATATATATATATATATATATATATATATATATATATATTTAAAAATTGTTAAAAAATAATTTAGACAATTAAGCAATTTAGCAACGCTTAATTTTTTTTGAAACGTTTTCCATTGCATTCATTGACTTTCTCAGAACTAAATTCCAATGTTAACTTGATTTTGATACATCATTGTACATGATATTTGTTATTTTATTGTTTTGAAATCATTTAGTTTAAATTCTTTATTGTCTTATAAATAATGTCATGTTTACATTTATTTTGGAATTTAATTTATGTACTCTCATTGTACAGTACAAGATGGTTCCTTCAAATCATAATGACACATTTTTATTTGCTAATGAAGTTGCAAATTAAGCTAAAGGGTTGTTGCTTCTAAAGAGGTTGTTAATGTCTTCACACATCTAATTTTAAGAATTTCATGATGTACGATTGGTATATTTTTTCATTACTCCTTAATTCTCTCTCTCTCATGTCAGTGGGTCACCAAAGGGAACTTTAAAGATAATTGTCAATATTCACCTTTGCACTTACTCCAGTTGGGTCCAAAGCTGCTACATTTTTAATCACTGAAATTAGAGTGTGTCAGTGTGTCCTCCAGCTTTTAAGTAGTTCTTAGATGCCAGGTAACACCAGTTCTTGGCGCTGACCTGGTCACTTCTATGGTTACAACCTTGTGTCAATATTTTTAATTACTCCTGTGCGAATGCTCCAGTGACACTTTGATTGTTAGTGATCAAATATTCAACTGCTAATTAGTAACCTATAAATTAGCAAGTCATTACTTTTCAGTCCTCAACAGGTGGTGTATCGTATAATTGAAAGTGAATTAAATGAGGAATAATTATCGCTATCTCAACAAATGTATTTGGATATGTTCCAAAACTGTTTTTAAATAATATTTATAACACAAAAAAGTACCACAGTATTATCTCGATGCGCGATCAATCAAAAAGATAAATTAGATTTTGTTTTCTAAACCTCCTCCCCCTCCTGTGAAATGGGATGGCTGGCCAAATCAAAGGTCATCATGTACCAACTTTGGCCCATGGGCCCAAACGGAAGTTGTTGTTTTTTTTTTGTTGTTTTTGTTTTGTATGTGTGTGTTGAATTTTTTTTAGCACATTTTAGCATTTTTTATTTTGTTAACCAGTCAAAATCATTGTACATTTAATGATTATTAAGGTTGTATTTAACAAATTTAACCAAGTTTTAGGTTTATGCTGTTTTTTTCAAATGTTGAGAGAGTGTAGTAGTTCAATCACATTTTCATTCATAACTGCATTCACCACCATAATTTTGTGTGTGTGTGTGTGTGTCTGACTGACAGTGTGACAGTGTGTGTGCAAGCTTGTGTAGTAACAGGCCTCTGTGCTTACATTATTTATGCTGGAATGAGACCCAAGCTTAAGTTACACCAAGGCAAGTAGAGCTGACAAATTAAGGTTCCTTCTACAGCGCTACAACAGAACTAAAAACCTGACGCACATCCTCTCACTTACACAGACACACAGTCCTTGTATGAGTCACTCATGGATGGCATATCATCGTTGATGACTTGCTGGAATTATTTGTTTGTTCTTTTGCTGGGAAGTACAGGTAGGTGTGCCTCTGTAGTATCTTGATGATCAACATAAGAAGAGAAGAGGAGTGTGTAAGTGCGTGTAAGGTTATAGAAACATACAAACGTACCTCATCACAGGATCTCTATCTTAGAACATCTGCTAGAAGGATACATTTTCTAGACCACGTCTGGTGCGGTGGCGTGTGGAACCATGTGAACAGAGATTTATATGCTCTCTGTGTTGAATTCATCTATGACAGTACTGAGAAGAGACAAAGTGAACTCCCCTACAGGTAAGATCATTTTCTTACTTTATCATCCTAAATAGGGAGGATTTAGAAAAGCTAATGAATTGTGTATGAATATCCAATGAATATATTGATCAATGTTGGTTTTGTAAAGAAAACATTTTTTTGTAGTGTCATTTTTTTCAGTCTTTAAATGTAGTTTTAAAATGTTGTTTGTTTGTTTTTTCATGAAGATTCTGTTAATCATATTTTTATTTGTCATTTTGCAGAAAGGCGGTAGCCTAGCATGGTTCTAAAGGGATAAAATGCCAGCCAAAAAAGATTCAAAATCAGCAGCCAAGAAAGGAGGAAAACCCGAGCCAGAAAAAAGCAAACCAAAGGAAGAAGAAAAGAAAGGAAAAGATGACAAGAAAGGAGCAAAAGATGACAAGAAGGGTGGAAAAGATGACAAGAAGGCAGGAAAGGATGATAAGAAGAAAGGAAAAGAAGAACCACCCAAGGGAAAAGGGAAAGATGATGGTAAGAAGGGAAAGGATAAAGGCAAGGGAAAGAAAGAGGTTATTGAATCTGATGAGGGCTCTGATGCTGAGTTGATGGATGAAGATTTGAGCGAGGAGGATGAAGATGAAGAGTCAGATGGAGGCAAAAGAAAGCGTGGTGGAAAAGATGCTAAAGGTAAAACTGCAAAGGGAAAGTCGAAATCAAAACAGCCTGATTCTGATGAAGATGAGGAGGATGAGGAAGATGATGATGAAGATGAGGAGGAAAGTGAAGAGGAGGATATGAAAGCAAAGAAAAAATCTAAAGATCATCATAAATCTAAAGCAGAGGACGATTTAAAGAAGAAGAAAGCAAAAAAGAAGGAAGCGCCTCCACCTGAACCACCACCTAAAAGAGGACTCAAAAATACCTCAAAACTCTTTATGAGGTTCTCTGGATTTAAGAAGAGGAAGAGCTCAAAGAAGCGACTTAAGAGCACTTCCAAGCTGTTTCTCGGACTTGGCAAAAGGAAGAATCGTTTGCTTAAGAAAAAAAGGAGAAAATCTCTCTTGAGAAATGCTCCAAAGTTCATGATGCGTTTCAAAAACAGCAAAAAGAAGAAAAAAGAGAAGGAAAAAAAAGAGCCATCAGGCCCAAAGCCAACCTATATGCTGATTAAATTAGGTGGCAATTCTAACACGGCGGAGAAGAAAACAGGATTTTTTAAAGGGCTTTTTGGGAAAAAGGGAGCAGGGGATGGGACTGGCTTTAAATCTAGGGGTCAATTGTTAGGTAAGATTGCCGGGGCAACAAACTGGCTCACCAAGAGGTTCCTCTCAGTTAAGGGGCATCAGAGTGGAAAGGGTAATGCCTTTGGGCGGAAAAACAACAAAAAATATCAATATTCTGCGGACAGTCGCCAAGCTAGCATCCGAGCTCCTCAAGGGTATCACAATTATGGTTATGAACATGATACTGGAGAATATGATTATAATAACCAGAGCAGGGTGGATAGGGGTGCATTTCACAGACAGTCAGTCCAGAGGCATTCGAAAAGGTATAGTGAACAGTATGCCCAAATGCAGGGACACTCTTCGTTTCCTCAGCAATACACTCAATATGAGGAACCAAACAACTATTATGACATGGAATCACGTGATCAAGGCTATTATGAGATGCAGGATGGATACTACAATCCTCACACAGCCATGCAGGATGACAGAGAATTTTATGATGATGGTATGGACTACAATGACCCCTATGAAGTGCAGGATCTGATGGGCAATTATCCACAGGAAATGGGCTACTATGGTCAACAGCATCCACTGGATCCATATTTCGATGATGGCATGGAGTACTATGATGATGGTCAGTATCCAATGGGGAACCTTTATGATCAATATGGGAATGAAATGGATCTGTATTCCCAGGCTCATTTTGGAAATTATGATGACCTTCAGGGCTTCTATGGTGACCCATATGAAGTTGAAATATCAGGTGATCCATATATGGATGCTTATGGGGATTATGGGGATCTTTATTTTCAGGATTATCAAGTTAACTACAGTGAATCAGATGTTGATCCATATCTGCAATCTTCCTACAATATGTATGATCCATATGGTTATCCGATGCAAGATATTATGGAAGGTGAAGAAGCTTATGGAAATTATGGTGAGAAGTATGGAGATTTTTCTATGGAGTCTATGCCCATTCCCGGAGACATGGAGTTCAGAGTCCCACGACCCCAGGTTAAGCTTTTTGGCAAGGAAAGGATTGATGTTGAGCTTCCTCCTTTGCCTCCACAATATGATTTTGAAGAAATGTCAGACATACAGTATGAAAATTCTGCATATATACCTGGAGGCTCAATGAATGATGGTTTTTCACAGGCAATGCATCCACAAGAAATGTTTCATCCGCAAGAAATGTTTCATCCGCAAGAAATGTTTCATCCACAAGAAATGTTTCATCCACAAGAAATGTTTCATCCCACAATGCCTCAAGTGCCCACACCAACAGCCATGTTAATTAAGCAAGCAAATAATCCCCAGGGATTTGTCAACCAACAAATGCCACATATGGCTCAAGTTGGTGGTTTTCCACCATCTCCCACACCGAGCAGGAGGTCTGTAGCATGGATGGCCTCCCCTGTGTATAATCATATGTCACCCATGGTAACCATGGATCCCATGGCAAGTTTTGGAGAGCCGGTAATGGAAGCTAGACGTTCCCCTGTACCTATACGCAGACCGAGCCCCCATGCCTCCCCACAGCTATCCATGCATCCTGTTGGTCCACTCCCTATGAGAAGAAGCCCATCCCCACAGCCTTCTGTGCGTGGCATTGGTGGCATGGGAGCACCTCTATCGCCAAGACTAGCCAGAGGTGTGCCCTCTCCAATGAGTCATAGTCAACACCCTCCATCACCAATTGGACGCAAAATGAGCCAACCTGTTTCTCCAGCACTTTCTAGACGTTTACCGCCTCAGGCTCCATTAAGAGAAAGGCTACCCACTTCACCAACATTCCCTAGACGTTTACAGTCTCAGGCTCCACTCAGAGAAGGCCCACCTGCTTCACCAACAGTCCGTAGACATTTGCAGCCTCAGGCATCCTTTAGAGAGGCACCACCATCTCCTCGGCCAATGCCTGACCGTATGCCCTCACAGGCTCCATCTCGTTATACCAGTCCTCCAGCTTCCCCTCGTGGATCTATTCGGAGGAGAAGCCCACCACAGTCCCCTCGTGCCTCAATTAGGAGACCCAGTCCACCTTCTTCACCCTCACAAGTTCAGCGTCCATTTGGTGCCAAGAAATTTCAACCCTCTCCATCTCCACTTAGGCGAATGAGTCCTCCTTCTTCACCTCAGATGGGTATGCGAACCATGGCCAGTGTTCAGCCGAGGGATCCTCATAGATCACAGTCACCATTAATGGCAAAAAGAGCATCACCTACTCCCTCGCGGAGAAGTTTTACTGTGGAACCAAATGCCCAGCAATCACAAGTGCAAGGTAGATCCCCCTCTCCCACCCTCTCCCGCAGGTCCACTCGCCTCATGAAGGATTCTCCACCTTTTGGATCCCCTGGAGGTCGACTGCGAGGAAGGGGACGTCCAAACATCCCCATGGGAGCTGTGAAACCATATCCTGGCCGAGGGGGTCATACTGGAACTCCAACACAAAATGTACAGCCATTTAGACCATCCATACGTAGTAACAGGTCCATGATGCCACAGGACTTCACAGCCTCCCCACAACTCTCAGGTCAACATAGGATGGGCATAAGGGAACAAAGTCGTTTCAATCCTCCAGGAACACCCAATGCAATGAGAAACCCACAGAGACCCATTGGTCGTGGTCGTCCACTCATGGCCAGACAGTCACTTAGGCGTGCACCTGGCATGATGCCCCCTTCACCACAGCTTTCACAAAAACACATGCCCCTTCCATCTCCCCAGCCTTCCATTAGACATCTCTCCAGACCAGCCTCTCCTCATCCATCTATCATACATGGTTCCCCATTACCAACACGGTCCCCTTCCCCTAGGGGTTTGCCTACTTCTGTTCTTTCTGGTCATCCAACATATGATGCTTCATTTGCATCTCCTTTACATTTAGTTTCAGAGCCTATCCCTGTAGAATATGATCAGGCTAGAGGTGTACCTCATTCACCAATGCTTACAAGTGCCCTCCAAAATCAAAGGGTCCATAATGCAACCTATACTTCACCATTACAACAGCCTATGTCACCTTATGCTCCTGAGATCATTAATGTTCCACAGTTTCCAAGTCAACCACATTCACCAGCTTCCTCCCTTGCCCTGCAAAACCCAAACCTAAGCCATCCTGATAATTTTTCCCAAGTGCAACCAGTACAATCACCACATACTCCTCAAATGGTTGTACTGGATCAACATACAGCAGAGATGGCATCTCCTCTTTTGTCGAATGCCTTACAAAATACTCATCTCAGAGAAGCTTCTTATATGTCGCCCTTGCAAAGACCAGGTTCACCTTATGCTCCTGAAGTAGCTCAGTTTGGTGAGATCCCTGAACAACAGTCTTTTTCTTCCCCATATGTTCCTCAAATGGAAGCATTTGAACAAGTTCCAGGTCAGCCAGCATCACCTTTGCTGTCCAATGCAATTCACAATCCACAACTTCACAATGCATCATACAGATCATCCTTTCAGATGCCACATTCACCTTATACTCAGGGAGAGACAGGCTATGATTACATTGAAGAGCCAGGTGCTACCCCCCTTCTCTCTAATGCTCTTCAAAACACAAATGTCCGCAATGCTTCTTACCGAACACATTTACGTCGCAGGGGATCCCGTGTTCCCCCTGGCTATCGTCCAAGAGGATCTCCAGTTCTTTCAACAGCTTTGCAGAACCAAAATGTTCGTCAAGCATCATACAGAGCACCTGTTCAGGGAATGGTCTCCCCTTATGCACCTGTGCCAGGGCATAGGCAGGATCCTAGGACATCTCCTTTTTTGTCTGATGCATTACACAACCCCCAACTTCGAGGTGCCACTTACCAACTGCCTGATGGCACATTAGTGTATGGTACTAATCCTGCTGGATCCATAATAGGCATGGACCCACGACAGCAACAGTCTTTCTCACCTAACCTCTCAAATGCTTTGCAGAACAGAAACATAAGAAATGCCTCTTATAGACTTCCAGATGGAACACTAATGTACCCAGAATCTCATTTACAGCAACCGTCTTCTCCAAACCTGTCAAATGCCTTGCAGAATCAAAATCTGAAGAATGCAACTTATAGACTTCCAGATGGAACTCTTGTAATTGCAGGACAACAACAGCAAACCTCACCAAACCTGTCACATGCACTTCAGAATCAGAATATTAGGAAGGCATCATATAGACTACCAGATGGGACAATAATAATGACTGATCAGCCAGTGGACCCAACATCTCCAAATCTAGCCAATGCTCTCCAAAACCAAAACATTAGAAATGCAACTTACAGATTGCCGGACGGCACATTAGTAACAACAGACTATGGACAATCCAAACCTACTTCCCCAAATTTATCAGCGGCACTTCAGAACCAACAAATGAAAAATGCCAGCTATCGTTTACCTGATGGGTCAATTATAAGTGGACCAGCTTATGAAGTTAAATCTCCAAATTTGGCAAGCGCGCTTCAGAATAAGGATGTTCGTAATGCTACCTACAGGTTACCTGATGGCTCCATAATAAGTGCTGATGCAAGTTATAAAACTGCATCCCCAAATTTGTTCTCTGCCCTGAGAAATGAGGATATGAGGAATGTCTCCTATAGGCTTCCAGATGGATCTGTTATTTCACAAGCTTTATATAAACCAAGTAGCCCAAACATTTCAAATGCCTTGCGGAATGAAAACATTCGCATGGCCACTTACCAGCTACCAGATGGATCTGTAATATCTGCAGATCCTCGAAGACATAAAACCGGTCCTGATCTATCAAAGGCACTTCTAAATCAAAACCTTCGCAATGCCACATACAGGTTACCTGATGGATCCACCCTCACTCAAGGATTTAATGTCCCCACTTCACCATATTTAATGGATGCTCTAAAGAATCCTAACCTGAAGAAAGCCTCTTACCAACTACCTTCAGGGATCTCCAACTATATGACATCCTCTGGACAGGTGATTATTGGGCCAGATGGTCGTTATGCTGTGGTTCCACCACAGCGGAAAGGTCCAGGTGGGCCAGAAGAGCACTGGGCTCAAAATGCTAGAGAGGGGGAAACTGCAGAGGACCTGTGGGCTGCAGAAAAAGTCTTGCCTCATGATACAGTACAGAACCTCATCAAATGGTCTATGAGTCGTGATGAGAAAATGGAATTCCTTACCTCTCCACCTGGTGGTCTTAGGCCAGGGGAAACAGAGCTGCAATGGGTACCAGATCGTGAAGGAGAGCCAAAAGGACAGTGGTATGACAAGGTAAATCCCTATAGACATAATACCAACATTAGTTGTTGACTTATTTATTTAACTAATGGTAACAGAAGTTACCAAATGCATTGTATGTTCTCTGCCCCAGAGATACTAACTCTACAGTGTGTCATGCTTTCATTTTCTTCTCTTCACTTGGTCAAATTCTCCTGATGTAAATATTCATTTGGAAGCAGATAAATATAGGTGAACACAGATAAAAATACACAAAAAGTATTCTCGTCGCTTGATAAACTTATGGTTGAGCCACTTTACTTGGACTATTTTAAACATTGTCTGTATTAACTTTCTGGGCTGGCAAGTTTCAATTACATAGAAGCCTATGGAGTAGTGAGACAGCTCCCAGATTTAATCAAAAGCATCTTGATTTGTGTTCCAAAGATGAACAAAAGTCTTACGAGGTTGGAACAACATTTTGGGTGAACTAACTCTTTAACAAAAGGTCCAGCCAAGCTCACCTATCTTCATCAGGTTTAAGCTGCAGTCCACAGCTTCATTGTATGTCAGATGAGATTTACAAGGCTGATTATAACTCCTCTTAGGTTACCTTGCTGACCAGTGATAATCATCTCTGCATCATTGTAGTGCAAGCCCTAGAAAAGACAACTTGACCTAATTCATCAGAGAAGATCTTCTCTAATATAATATAATGAATCACTTCTCAAATTTCTTTGAATGTTCTCAGATTGCATTTTTTTTTATTTGATGAGCACAAATTGTATTTTTCAAACAGATGTATTCTATAAGGAGCCTGCCTACTGTCAGCTACAGAACAAAAAGGGAAGGGGATGGAGTTGAGGACATGACACAAATGGAGTATGTCAGCATAAATATACATAGTAATGTATATGTAAAGTTGACCATTAGAATAAAAATAAATAATTCTTCCTCAATTTCTTGCAGAGAGCTTTCTGAGGCAGCAGTACTGATAAACCTGAAGACTCGCTTTGATCAACAGCTTATCTATGTGAGTCTTGCATTCTAGTTTTAATTACTTTGTACAAACATATAATAAGTATCTTTTTAAGTATTCACATACAATCTAAATAATAAACAACTGCTGAAGGATGTTCATATGCTCAAAAAATGCTTCAAGATAAATATGCACATGTGAACCTAACTACATGATGAATTTCCTTTGTCTTCTAAGCAGACGTACATTGGCAGTATTCTGGTATCTGTGAATCCATACCAGCTATTTAACGTCTATGGCACAGATATGGTTCTGCAGTACGAGGGCCATGGCTTGGGAGATAACCCACCGTGAGTCACAACAACAACTTTTTGTCAACTCCTGGTAGAAGATTGGCCTGTTTGGCAGATAAGATAACATGCTTTCATTCTCCAAAACCACAAATGAAATTACACAAGCTAGAAGAAAATGCAGACCCAGACATTAAAGACATTTATAATAATACAAAAGATGTCTGTTTTCAACAACAATAATAAGAAATGTTTCTTGAGCAGCAAATCCTCATATAAGAGAATGATTTCTGAAGGATTATGTGACACTGAAGGATGTCAGGAGTAATGATGCTGAAAATTCAGCTTGGCCATAACAGCAATAAATTATATTTTAAAATATATTAAAATAGAACCCAGTTATTTTAAATTGTAATAATATTTCACAATTGTATTGTTTTTACTGTGTTTTGTTAGTTAAAGTTAATAGAGCCTTGGTGAGCATAAAATACTTTCTAAAGAATAAGTTTCTTACTGACCCTTAACTTTTGAATGGTGGTGTACATTAAAAGTCTGAGAAAGGAAGGTGAAGATTTTATCCTGAATCCATTTACAATACTTTGTGATTATTGTTACCTCCAAAAAAAAAAACAGTAAATAGACCCACTCTCTTATACATGTTTGTTTTCAGTCATCTCTTTGCCATTGCAAACATTGCCTACACGACAATGATGGACATCAAGCGAAACCAGTGCATCATTATCAGGTCAGGTGATAGCATGTGTGTGTCGTTTGCAGAGGATGTTATAATACACTGAAATGTTGTATCAGTAAAATGTTTGTTTTGTAGTGGGGAAAGTGGTTCTGGAAAGACAGAGGCGACCAAACTGGTTCTGAGGTACCTCACTGCTATTCACCATAAGAGGAACATTACACAACAGGTACATGTGTAGGATTATTAAGTACAGACCAAATTATCTTATTAGACAATGATCCCCACATACACTTCTGTACGCTTGCTGTGATTTCGCCAGGTAGGATATGTTATTGGATCAACATCCTTAGTGGATCAACATCCTTTTTGGATCAACATCCTTGTTCTCCTATTTTTAGGGATTAGGATAGTTCTACCAGAAAGACTCGGGAGAATAAATACTGTAACAATAAATACATTTATTGATAGCCCAGCAAGCAATAAAGTTCATTGGCGTAGGCCCCGTCCATAGCTCGCAATCCGAGGGTCCGAACTCTGCATTTCCTGCCTGAAGGGTGCTCTTATCCACTGTGCCATCACCACCCTAAACACTGTTAGTGATAGGGTATCTTTGATAGATACCAAAGATACCCTATCAACCTATTATTCCAGGTCCAACAAAAGATGTTGATCCAGGAACAAGTCCTACTTTGCAAAATCATAGGCAGCAAGTACATTTCTGGATCCACAACATTTTGTTTGATTCTATGCATATGATGTATGCAGTGTTTGTTAATGAATGTATAATCTGCCTTTTTGTTTTTCTCTTTAATGCCTTCCTCTATATAGATTGAGGTAAATCTGTGAAATTCATGTTTTTGCTGATAGCCTAATAACTCGAACCTAGTAAACATTGCTGCATACATGTGTAAGTAAGTTTTAGTTGCTTAATATCCAGATTCTAGAGGCAGCTCCTCTTTTAGAGTCATTTGGGAATGCCAAGACGGTCCGAAATGATAACTCCAGTCGCTTTGGGAAATATGTGGAGGTCTTTTTGGAGGAGTGAGTATTCCTTTTTTATATATATGTAAATATACTGTATATATTGTACATTACTTCCGTTTCTGAACTGTGAAAACTCTTTCAAGCTATGTTAAATAGACTATTTGAATGTTGCATTGCGTAACATGTTAACGTCTCTCTAGCCTGAAACTGTTGCTTGAGAGGCGACACTGTAAGGGAACTAGATCTGTATCGCCTGAGCTTGTGTGAAAGTAGGACAGTATGGTTGCTATTATGCTAAGAGAGGAAGAGAGATGGAAAGACAATTGAGATGGCTCAGGAAGGGCAATCTGTGTTTATTTTTGTCCGTATCAGAGGGGTGATCAGTGGTGCCATAACCTCGCAGTATCTACTGGAGAAGTCCAGGATCGTTTTTCAGGTTGGTTGTTTCTTTTCCTTTTAACTTGGAAAAGGCTAAAAGAGCCCTGTATTTATCACTGACATTTGGACCTTATCTGAACTGTGTGTGTGTGTGTGTGTAGGCCAAAGATGAGAGAAACTACCACATCTTTTATGAGATGCTGGCTGGACTTCCTACTCACATTAAACGGGCCTTCTACCTACAGGAGGCTGAAACCTATTACTACCTGAACCAGGTACATGCAGACATATACAAATGCAAGTTGCCAAGACACACCGAAAAATAAGTACACTCTAAAAAATGCTGGGTTGTTTTAACCCAATTTTGGGTCAAATATGGACAAACCCAGCCACTGGGTTAATTTTTTAAATTACATTTTTAACCCAATATTTGAGTTTATCCATATTTGACCCAAAATTGGGTTAAAACAACCCAGCATTTTTTAGAGTGTAGACAAATATAGGCATATCAATAGGCAAATAATCTAGATGATAAACTATTAAAAGGGAATTGTTTCTTTTGATGGATTTCAGCTTGCACTACTGTTCAAAAATTGATAAGCGTCTCTTATGCTCACTGAGGCTGCGTTTATTTGATCAAATTTACAGTACAATTTTGAAATATGATTACAATTTAATCATTTCTCTAGTCACACGATCCTTCAGAAATCAGTCTAATATGCTGATTTGCTGCTCAAGAAACATTTATTATCACTCTTGAAAACAGTTGTGCTGCCTAAAATACATTTTTTCTGGATCCTTTGATGAATTATTGGATTATGGATTATAAATGTATTTACTGTCACTTCAAATGAATGCGTCCTTTTTGAGAAAAAAAAAACTGTTCTTTCAAAATCAATTCTTACTGAACACAGTAATGTATATTTCTGGTATAATTTAAGAATATCATATTATTATAGTTTATTAGTATCATTATTATCTGGATCTCCTCCTAAATTAAAGGTGAACCTATATTGTATATAAGTGCTTATCTAAGGGACTGTGTAATTATGTCATGTTGATGTCATTTATCATGGTTCATGTTAGGGTGGCAACTGTGAGATCATTGGGAAAGATGATGGGGAGGACTTCAGGAGGCTACAGAGTGCCATGGAAATTCTCCACTTCAGTCCTGAAGACCAGAGCAGCATATTCAGAGTGCTGTCGTCCATACTGCACCTGGGCAATGTCTTTTTCCATAGAGTAGAGGTACTGACTGCAAATTAAAAATGCACGATTTAAAGAATTTCACTGTGTTCCAGATCTTCCCATTTGTCACACAACAAGATGTTTGTAGATGAAATATTTGACCTTGTATATAGCAGTTTTCTTGATTGTACTTTCATGTAACATATTTGGACAATGTAAAGAGTCTTGTGGACTGTGTGCTTTGGGTTCTCGGTCTCAGACAGAAGTGCAGGAGACAGCTGGTGTGGTGAGCACTCAGGAGATTCGTGCTGTAGCCGATCTGTTGCAGATTTCTCCAGAGGGTCTGCAGAAAGCCATCACCTTCAAAGTGACGGTACATACACGTTTACATAAGCAAAAATCCATAATGTGCTCTGAAAAACTGCATGCACACTGTTAGATCTGTGTTTCAATGAAGAACCTTTAACATCCATGGAAACTTTCCATTGCCCAAAAGTTTCTTTATAGTGGAAAAAAGGTTCATAACGTTTTTTTTTTTAAGAACTTTCCATTGGAAGGTTCTTTGGGGAACTGAAAATGATGTTCTATTGCATTGCTGAAATACACTTATTTTTAAAGGATTAGCTCACTTTAAAAAAAAAACACACTTTTGCTGATAATTTACTCACCTCCATGTCATCCAAGCTGTCCATGTCTTTCTTTCTTCAGTCGAAAAGTAATTAAGGTTTTTGATGAAAACATTCCATTATTTTCTCCATATAATGGACTTCAATGGGAACCAAACGGTTCAAGGTCCAAATGAGAATTTCAGTGCAGCTTCAAAGGGCTTTAAACGACACCAGACGATGAATAAGGGTCTTATCTTGTGAAACGATCGCTCATTTAAAAAATAAATAAAAATGTTTTAAAAATGTCACTGTTCTGTGATGAGCGTTCTTGACTCTCCTGTTCAAACTCGTTCATCAAAATTAACAAATCTTTTTTCGAGTCATGACTCGAAGGGTCCTATAAGACCCTTATTCATCGTCTGGTGTTCTTTAAAGCCCTTTGAAACTGCACTGAAACTCTCATTTGGACCGTGAACCATTTGGTTCCCATTGAAGTCCATTATATGGAGAAAATCCTGGAATATTATGATCAAAAGCCTTAATTTCTTTTCGACTGAAGAAAGAAAGACATGGACATCTTGGATGACATGGGGGTGAGTAAATTATCAGCAAAAGTTTTTTTTTAAGTGAACTACTCCTTTAAGTTTAGTATTTTGGGCTTCTTTCATTTTTAAACATGGGAAAGCCAGACTCAGACTCACGTTGCCCATGGATCCTACATTTTCATATTTTTCTGACATGATTGCGAACACTTGGGGCAGAAATAAAGAGAAAAAGAAACATTGTAATGACATGTAAGCAGGTTGCTGTTAATGAGGTCCAGTAACCTAGTTTAATTATGCTGAGTTCAGCTCTATGGAAACCACGGTAATCTAATCAAGGGTTGCTCAGGGCTTGAGTAATCTTAACACCTAATAGCTTGCTCACTCAGTGCCAGCTTGACATTACATCATACAAAGATCAATGAAGGTTAACGAGGACAGACGTGATAACATCAGGTTAGCTGTATTTCTATAGCAATGTCAGACATGTAATCTCACAATAGGTGAAAAAGTTTACATGTTTATGAATTAAATCCTTGTGGGGGGGTCTGGGGACATCCTCCCCCATAAGAAAACCTTTGTGATTTTTAACTGTGATATGGAGGTTTTTTGTTGTTGTTGTTGTTGAAATTCACCCAAACGCATTTTGCCGTTTTTAACTCACTCTAAGCATTTTTTATGTTAGCTTTATTCAAACAGAGGTGTTACATGAATACAGTGTGATTTGTTAGTGTGTTTGTGGTTTGTGTCATGTTTCTCATTTAATAAGTAAAGCACTGCTATCCAGAGCTCACAGGTTTGTGTTTACACCACTTACTTGGATCAGCTGTCACATAACACTGTCTCAATTGCACACGCTCACTGTGACAGTACAAGTGACATAGTCTCTGTGTGTGTATGTGTGTCAGACGAACTTATTAACCCCTTGACTGTCACCTGCCCGTATACGGACAACCTAAATTTACTTCACCATATTACTATTAAATCCTAATCTTGTCATGACAAACTATATATCATTGGAAAGGTCTAAGACTGCTAAATAGATATTTGACTGCTGTTTTTTGCTACAAATTATGATTTTTTTGACAAGAGTGCGCCTCAAAAAAATCTGTACCATAACAGGAGTTCTGACCTTTGTCACAAAAAGTTGATGCACACACCTTTAGTAATTGAAACTTTGGGTTTTCATGCTAAAAGTTCATAATAAAACATATAATCTAGTATTTTTCAAAAAACAATTAAGATAAAAAATAATATAATATTATTCTCTAAAAAATATAATTTATATATTATCCTCTAAAATATAATATTATCTTTTTTAATCGCCTTTTTTATTTTATCACAAATTTTAGTAGTTATCATAAATTAGGTATCATTTGAAAGCTTACAAATTTAGAATTTATCCTGTGAAAACAGTTTTATAATTGAACGTTTCGTTAAACAGTACCCTTTTGGGCATCATTATATTTCATAATTTATGATCAAAACCTTTTCTAATATTGACAAAACACATTTTCAAGGTTCCAAATTTTGTGGCAGAATTGACATTTGGACAGAAATTTATTAATTTGTTAAGGCAGAATGTATACCACTAAATTCAATGGCGCCCGGTGGCTATTTTTGGTACTACGGCCAAACAAAATCTCATGGGAACTTCAATTTTTGTGATATCAACTTCAAATTTGGAACATAACTTGGTTAGATTTAAGCCTTTGATTTTATAGAGTAAAAGATATTTTTTTAAAATAATATATATTTTATATAAAATAAAAAATATATAGTACAGTGGATTTGATTTACTGTAAACTTACAGTAGCCTAAATTTGTTTTCACTTCAGCAATAATCTGCTGAGTGTTTTCTTTAAAACAAGACCAAACTCAAGACCAAATCAGTTCTGAACTCTTTAAAACAAGACCAAACTTCGGTATACATCTCAAAGCATTCTTGATTTACAACCATTTAAGTTTGAGTAGTGCATTTTAACCCCCATTCTCAAAAGGGGGGGGGGAGCTAAAGGGTTAAATGATTCTTTTAAACATATACAGCAGTGTGTTATTTGGTTTTGCCACAGGAGGCTATGCGAGAGAAGATACACTCTCCCCTCTCAGTAGAAAGTGCTATGGATGCCAGGTACTCATGAGACTTTTTCTAGTCATCTGCAATAGCTTGATTTTTCATTGCATTTTACGTGTGTATTTCTATTTCTCAATCGCAGAGATGCAGTTGCCAAGATCCTTTATTCCTTGCTCTTTCAATGGCTGACAGAACGAATCAATGGACGGGTCTACCCCAGGAATGAGGCGCTGTCCATATCTTTACTGGATATATACGGGTTTGAGGTATACACTTTCACCAACACAGAAGCTAATTTTATTATACGTTTTTACATAAAGATCAAATGTGTTATTGTTTAGGAATTTAGACCTTCTAAATGGCATATAAATTGCATATATCTCCATGTCATCTTGGTCTGTATTGTCCAGAGCTTGATGTTCAACAGCTTTGAGCAGCTCTGTATCAACTATGCCAATGAGACACTGCAATTCTTCTTCAACAAAATTATTTTCAAACTAGAGCAGGTGAGAATCTCATTTAACCATCATTTAGAAGTTGTTTTTGAAAGTCTCATGTCCTCACCAAGCCAAGGCTGCATTTATTTGATAAAATACAGTGAAAACAGAAATTGCTTTTTTCTACCTAATATAGTTTGAAAAGTAATTTTCAAACACAGTCTTCAGAATCTCATGATCCTTCAGAAATCACTGTGATATGATGATTTGGTGCTTATTGTTAACATTGATAAAAATGGTTGCTTACATTCATTTTGAATTATCAATATTCATATATTTTGGTTTAGGATTCTATGATAAATAGAATGTTCAAAAGAATTTATTTGAAATAGAAATCTTTCAGTTTTGGTCAATTTAGTGAATAATGAAAAACAAAAATCTCACTGACCCCAAACTTTTGAACAGTACAGTACTTAATAATAAATACGAATTCTACATTTAAAAATATAACAGCACACTCTCTTTCTGCATGTGTCTGCAGGAAGAGTACATTCGAGAGCAAATCAACTGGAAAGAACTGATCTTCACTGACAACCAGGCATGCATAGACCTTATCGCTGCAAAGCCCCATGGGATACTCCGCATCCTTGATGATCAGAGCGGCTTTCCACAGGTTATACGCTTGGTATTTTAATGTTACATTGGGATAAAGTAAGGAAACCTGATATGTTAACACTACATGTTTTACATTTGTTGCCAGGCCACTGACAACACCTTCCTTCAGAAGTGCCACTATCATCATGGAAACAACCCCCTTTACTCCAAGCCAAAAATGCCACTGCCAGAGTTTACTGTCTATCACTATGCTGGCCGTGTAACTTACCAAGTAATAGAAATCACAAAATGCACAGGCAGATTTTCAATTAGACATTTATGTCATGTCATAGCTCTACTCTAATGCTTCTTGTAAATTTTAATAGCCTGTCTAAAGAGAATCTCATACTGATTTTAGATCCATAAGTTTCTGGATAAGAACTTCGATCAGGTTCGGCAGGAAGTATTGGATCTGTTTATGCAGAGCCAGAACCGAGTGAGTCCATGTATCTCCATGCATGCATCTGTAGTGTGTGTTTTTTTGTGTATGTGAAAACACATCCTATTTTTTCTTCTCTAAAAGAATTTAAAAAAAAAAAAAAATAAGACGACATGAATTATAAGCCACAATTTCCTCTGCTTATGCATATGATTCTATGATTATGTTTCTAATATACATATGTGGGTGTGTTTTCTAGATGGTGTCCAATCTCTTCATGAAGCACGCTGAGATGCTGAATCAGCAAAAAGGAGCAATGAACAGGAACAGCACAGTGACTCGGAGATATCAGCCCTCTACTGTGGCCGCCAAGTTCCAGCAATCACTACAAGAGCTCCTTGACAAAATGGAGAGGTCTTGTACACTCAAACACAAAGAGATGTGCAATATTACACATGCACATAAACATACATTTATATATTTGTTTCTCCTGATTATGTCTTTGGCGGAATTTATTTAGTTATATTTCCTGTTCTTCTCACTTTTTTTTAGGTGTAATCCATTTTTTGTGCGCTGCATAAAGCCAAATAATAACAAGGTAGGGGCATTGGTACTTGGGTTAGGTAGGCGTGTGAACAAACACCTAACCCTAATCATTTAACTTCACTGCTGCACCCACATTTCCTTCTGATAATTTTCACTTCTAATAATTAAGATTAATGTTATTGAACATTGTAACATAATGAAATATTATTAAGATTTAAAAGAACAATTTTGCATTTTTATTAGGACTGTCAAACGATTAATCACATCCAAAATAAATAATAATAATTTGTGTTTACATAATATATGTGGGTCCACTGTGTATAATTATTTTATATACATAAATACATACACATGCTTGTATATATTTAAGAAATATTTTCATGCATATACTGTGTATATATATATATATATATATATATATTTATTTATATTTATGTATAATTTATATTATATATAAATATAAATATTTTATATATATTATAAATAATATTTTTTCTTAAATATACATATTTTATACTTAAATATACAATTTCATTTTTTTAATATTCAAAAAATTCTTAGTGGTTAATGCAACTCAGAATGTTTGTGTGTTTAAATGTGCTGTTTTTGCTTACTCATATATTTTGTGTTACCACTCTGATGTGTATTTGTGTGTCCATTCAGGAACCTGGTATATTTGACCCTGAGTTGGTCGCTACACAGCTCAGATATTCGGGAATCTGGGACACAATCCGCATCAGGAAGGAAGGCTATCCAGTCCGAGTGCCGTTCCATAAATTCTTAAACAGGTATCCTACTCAACAGCTGGTGCTTGTTACTTGTGTGTGCCATGACATGGTGTGTAATCTAGTCTAGTGCTATAAATAGATGTATAATTTCAATGAAAATTTAATAATGAAAAATAAAAAAGAGTTGTTTCAGAAGGGGAGCAGGTTATTTTGATGAATAATTATGACAAACATTAAATTTTTTCTTTAGAGTAACACTGACGAATCATTAAAAAAATAAGACCAGGAACATTTATTAGGAAAGTAAATAGAGTTAAATTTGTTGAAATACTATTATCTTTGCTATCATTTGGAGAAAAGGAAAGCTGCTGCTGCAAAAAAAAAAAAAAAATAGATGTATGCATGCTAGTGTATAGAAAATAGATCTTATAATAAATGTGTCCCCACCCAGGTACAAAGCCCTGCTGGGAATGAAGACGCCACCACCTCCAGATGGAGAAAACTGTGTCATTATGTTAAAGAAGCTCTGCCCAATCAACAAAGGAGATTATCAAGTGGGTGTGTCAAAGGTAAGCAGAATAATTAAACATTGCACTTGTAAAGATGCCAAAATTTGTCTTTCTTCAAAAAACAGACAATTTTACATTGTGTAATGTTTGTTTTAATATTGTGTTTTTATTCTTAGATCTTTCTAAAGGAGGAAGTCAATCAGTTATTGGAGAGTAAACGTGATCGTATGAGGCATGTAGCTGCACTGACCCTTCAGCGTTACGTACGAATGTATTTTGTCCGGAAGAATTTCCTCAAATTTCGTGTGGACATGACAAATCTTCAGGCTCGCTGCAAGGGCTACCTGGCCAGGTAAACCTATCGCCTGTAACTTAACTTCAATGCTGTGTCATTTGTTATGTGATTTACAGCTAGAGATGGTACAGCTGCAGGTTTTGTCAGTAGCACCTCATTGCAGTACACGAGATGCAGGGGGCGGAGTCGGATCCAGATCTGAAGGGTGGAGTTAGGAAGGTTTAGGGGGTGGGTTTAGGAATCAGAGGTGGAGTTGGGTGGGTTTAGGGATCAGGAGGTGGAGCTGGGTTGGTTTAGGGATCAGGGGTGGAGCTGGGTAGGTTTAGGGGTGGGTTTAGGGATCAGGAGGTGGAGCTGGGTTGGTTTAGGGATCAGGGGGTGGAGCTGGGTAGGTTTAGGGGGGTGGGTTTAGGGATCAGGGGTGGAGCTGGGTAGGTGTAGGGGTGGGTTTAGGGATCAGGGGTGGGTTGGTTTAGGGATCAGGGGTGGAACTGGGTAGGTTTAGGGGTCGGGTTAAGGAATCAGGAGTGGATATGGGTAGGTTTAGGGGTGGGTTTATGGATCAGGAGTTGGAACTGGGTTGGTTTAGGGATCAGGGGTGGAGCTGGGTAGGTTTAGGCTGGGTAGGTTTAGTTGGATCTGGATCCGACTCCTCCCCCCGTGGATTTCATGTTCTGCAGTGAGGACCATCTCGGTTTTTTCGCATCCACTCTGGGTCACCTCCACATATGGTTTTACATCTGCATTTAAATGCTTGTATCCAATTCCTGTTAGAATTACAAGCCACAAGGCGAGGGAAACCTAAATTTACCCATAAAGTTTATTTCACTTCTAAATATTGCATATGAGTAAAATAAATTGTATTTGGTCATAATATCAGATCTGTGCAGTGTGCAATTTCAAATCCGATTTATTACCACATATGAATGAGGCCTAAATCCGATCTGAGAATCGGAATCCATGCATTTTTTTTCCTGCTAACACGTTCACCGGTCATATTCGATCTGTGCCACATGAGAGGAAAAAATCGGATTTGGGTCGCTTGAACCATGCAGTGTAAATGGGGCCTTGAACACAGTCACCTCTGAAAACAGACCACTATAAATTGTAATTTATTTTAGAAATGGACATATACAAATCATGCAGTTTGCTAACATCATGCATTAATTTAAGACAGAAACAATGATCTCATTGAAGTAATTATTACAAGCTAGTAAGAGTAAGTCAATCTGGCAGACCTGACCATCTCAGATAACCTTGTTAGCATTGGTAGACCACTTTGATTAAACTGACTGAGCTGGTTAACCATGATCTTGACCACCTTATGTTCTGGGGTTTTTTTATGATCTAGAGAGATATTTTTGTAGAAAAAAATCTAAATGTTACAGTAAGATCAATGAAACTGAGTGTTATATGTCACTGAACTGGCTGAAACTTCCCTCACTTACTCTCTTTGTGCCTTTTAGGCGACGGTTTCTGCGAATGCGTATAAACCTGATCAGGCACCGTGCAATGATCCGACTTATTGTCAATCGCAAAAGATACATCAGGGTACGTTACATAATAGTGATGCACCGATGTGAACATTTTGCTGACTCAGGGAAGAGGATGCCTCCTGCCTTGCATAGTCCTAATTTTCATGATTGGGCATGGGACACAAGCTCAGGTCTGGCCACCTTTGATGAGGGTGTCTAGTGTTGAAAGGCCGAAACACCCACTGATTCAAAGGTACATTACTGATGATGGGTCCCGAAATTTAAATCCTCCCCATGACTGAAGTACAGCTCCCACGCCACTCTCAACATCAAGGCAAACCTCATGTGCACACCATCCATTGGCACAATGGACAGTTTTCTATCACGTCCCGTGTTTATGATTCTGATTTTGGCAGATACCGATAACCTATAATTCTTTATATTTAAAGAATATAAAGATAATTACAAATATAAAGATAACACAAATCTCTAAATATAAAAATAATTCTTTACATTTAAAGAATTATCAGAAATATTGGCTGATGAATCTAAATTAAAAAAATGTATTATAATAATTTAGAGCCATTTTAAAAACAAATGTCTCGCTATTAAAAACATGTCCCAAATACACAATTATAATGTTACACATTATATTTTTTGTAGCCTACTGTATGTGACCACACATTTGCACCGTATTTTCAGGTTTTTTTTTAAGTGATTCTAATCTTATTTGAAGCAATTCAAAACAATCATGAACGAAACAAAACATTTTTCGAACGGCGCACATCTGAAGTATTTCAGCTGAAGGAAATAATCCATTATTTATCGGCTTTAATATATCAGCCTAATTTTCTTATCGGGCCGATAACGATAACATTAAAACTGAACATATATTGGCAGATACCGATATGGTGGCCAATATATTGTGCATCCCTATTACCTAATAATTAGTTCCAATCATTACATTATAAGTCCACATTCAGGTTTTCAAATGTTTAATGCTTTCATTTTGCTCGTGCTTTTGTTACAGTACAATATCTACTTAGCGAGAAGAGCAGAAGAGGAGAGGAGAAGGATTGAACTGGTAAAAAAACAGTCTGTGCTCATTTTTAAGGACCAATTATGTATATATTATCACTCTTATGATGATTGAGGTTGTATCATAAGGCCCATTTGCAATTCATATTTTAATATATTAAACTTTCAAACTGTTCTTTAGGTTTCAGTTTTTGTATACCCAACCAAACATTTTCCACTTTTGTTAACAAGAGTTTTTATTATGTGTTTCCTCTTTTCTGTAGGAGCGAACGAGCAGGGAGGTGGTAAATGTGACTCAGCTAGTTATTCCTGCAGAGTTGGGAGGATTGTTACAGGCCACAGCAGGTTATTAACAACTTCCCAGCGTTTCTTCTTTATTATTAATAATCTTTGCTAAGGCAAAATCACTATTATTATTATTATTGTTCAAGTTTTGTTCAAAACCTGTAAGCCATATCAAACTGTGGCACATAGCTTGTCCCCCACCGTTTATGCCACATGATACCTCAAATCGTGCTGCTGGTTAAGGAGAGATGTGCTATTATTTTTCTGAGTGATGTGACTATCAGTCCAGCAGATTATACAAATTAATTGAAATTGAGAAAATGAAAAGATGTGCTTTTACTTTTCCTAGCGATCTGAAAGCAGATGATAAAAATGAATTTAAAATTGATCTACATCCAGAACAAATTAGGTATTTTTTAGTTAACTAAAACTAAAATAGTCAGTAAAATAAAATAAAAAAATATATAGACTTATTGGTTGTACTTTAATTTACAGTACGTGCACTTTCAATGTACTTACACACAAGTACAAAGGTAAATACATGGGTTAAGTTAAGGTTTACGAGTAGGTTTAGGGTACATTGTTAGTTTCATTAGTACTATATAAGTACATAGTATGTTCATGCAGGACAAACAGGACATTAAAATAAAGTGGTACCGACATATTAAACAAAACATAAAAATACACAGCAAAACATCTAAAACTAAAATTAAAATAAAATCAGAAAATATAACAATGAATATTAATTCAAAGAACTATATTAGTATCTCAATTATATTAAATATATTCAGTCAGATTTTGCATTGCTCTCATTATAATCAACAAAGTTGTCTAGTTTGTAATGTTGCAGTTGAAATTAAAAAAAATATGCACAGACGATGCAAAACTAGGCAAAAAAAATATTAAACCTATGTTTTGCCTTTTGTTTTGTTTTTAGCTGGAAGGGAGCGTCATTCAGACTGCTTGGCTCTGGTTCAGGCTCCTAGAATACAGACGGACCCCCAACTCACTCTTCCACTGGACATCAACAACTATTTGATGACCAAATATATACGCACGCATTTCAGGGTGAATGTCCTGCATGCTAACACACACACTCATGTGCATAATACTCAGAATTCACTCACATTAAGGACATAATGCAGTACATTTTGTATATATTTTTTTCTTTCTTTTGTGTAGGAATTGCAGTTCGGGATGCTAACCGCACCGCTGGAGAACTCACTGACCCGTCTCGAAGATGATCTGAAACAGGATGCTCTAGATGTGTTTATACTGGTAAGGTTATCTTTACCATAAATCCAGTCTCAATATCAGTCACACTTTGTAAGTCTTTTAGAATTTTCATAGTCTGTTTTGGTTGACAGATTTTGAGGTTCATGGGGGATCCAAACCTGAATGGAGCTCAAGAAAACCTGTTTGGAAATTACATCATTCAGAGAGGCCTTGCCACTCCACCAATCAGAGACGAGATCCTAGCGCAGATAGCCAATCAGGTGTGGCGGAATGAAAACGGCAGAAATGCAGAGAGAGGCTGGCTTTTGATGGCTGCCTGTTTGAGTTCCTTTGCCCCTTCGGAGAAGATGGAGAAATATCTGCTAAAGTAGGAGCATGCAGAAATGAACATACAAACACACATGATTCAAAAGTTTGGTGTCACTGAGATTTTTGAAAGAATTTTATTATGCTCACCAAGGCTGCATTTATTTAATTTCAAATGCAGTAAAACATTAATATTGTGAAATATTATAATAGTACAATTTAAAATAACTGTTTTCTATTTTAATTAATTTTAAAATATGATTTATTCCTGTGATGGAAAAGCTGAATTTTCAGCATCCTTACTCAAGTCTTCAGTGTCTGTCACATGATCCTTCAGAAATCATTCTGTTATGCTGACTTGCTGTTTAAGAAACATTACTCAACATTAATCTAATGCAAATAAAAGTATTAATTTCTTTTAAAAAAAATAAAAATCTTAATGAACCCAAGTCAAAGCACATCATTGATGCATATTTTGTTCAGGTTCTGTTCAGGGACATAATGTGAGATTTAGCAGTTAAATAACTGTCTCTCCCTCTGTCAGATTTGTGTCAGACTATGCTCTGAATGGCTTTAAGGCTCTGTGCCAACACAAACTCATCCAAGCAATGCAGAAATCCCACCTAGTCCCTGAAGCATCTCGAACATACCCTCCATCCCTGCTAGAGTGGACTGCCACCCGCAAGAAAGCACACATGGTTCTCCAGGTGCACTGTTTTGATGGTAAGACTGTAAACACCTACACTGTAAAAAAATCATTTTCATGATTTGTCAAATCAACTTAAATAATTTATGTAGTTCAGATAACATAATATGTTGAGTTTTTGGTGATTAAATCAATCTCCTTCATTATATTAACTCAATTTTTCAATTTCAATGAACTTAAAATTTTAAGGCAACCAGGTGGTTACTTCATTTTTTTAAGTTAAACCAACAATATTTTTTTACAGTGTATTAGTGTTTTCTTTAATACGTAACAAAGTAAACAGAATAAATGTACACGTAATTAACTGTGACCAAAATCAGATTTCAGACTAATACTGATTTTGGGTCATCTTTTCCTGTTTGGTGCCAACACTAAAATATCTCAAAAAATAAAAAACTGAATATGTTTTAGGGCCGCCATGTTGCCGCCATGTTGCCCCTCCATCTTGAAAGTACATTAGCCAAAGAGGGACATACCCGTTAATTCAAGCTTCGCCTTTCGCGTTTACGTTTGAGTCAACACTCATGGACGAGGTCGAACTGGAAGCCATGTTAATATTGGACTACATTGGTCACCGTATAGGAGTTAAAACGAAATCACAATTGAGAGGAACAGAAACTAATATTCACTTGATGGTCATATACCTTTTCACCGCTAGATGGGGGTAAAAATCATTCAGCAATAAGCAGCTCTGCAGAACACAATAGTTCTCTTATTCATATCAAGTCAATTCAATCAGTGTTGATTCAGATTAGTTCAATAACAGTGTCAATGTTGTTAAATTAGCCAATTATGAAACAAAGTCGATTCAGCTATAAAGCAGCTCTACAGAAGACAGTAGTGTCATCATCCAGCTTGTTTGTTCTCTCTCTCTCTCTCTCTCTCTCTCTCTCTCGCCTCAATTTCCTGTCCTACTTTCTACTGTCTCTCAAATAATGCATGTTAATGTCAGGTCAGGAGGCAAATCAGGACTGGTGTCATCTGTCTATCCTTTCCTCTAATCTATTTAATCTCTTCTTCTGTCATTCTCTATATCTTTCTTTTAGCCTCTCCTCTTTCATTTAATCTTGCTCACTCTCTCTGTCACTCTGCTTTATTTTACGCCTTCTCTCATCCAGTTACACTGCCTCTCTGTCCTCGCCTGTTTGGGCTGGTGCAGATTAGCAGATATGTGATAGTGTGTGTGTGTGGACGAGTGTGTGTGTGTGTGTGTGTGGACGAGTGTGTGTGTGTGCTGGTAGAGATAAGATGGTCAGTCAAATTATCTTGACTACACTTTCCACCCGTCAATTCTCTTACAATTACACAACCATTACAAGGTATTAATGACCTCTCACTGGAGATTGTTCTCCCGCGTGTTGATTACAATATCATCTTCTAACAGGTCCACATTTCAAGGTCTGGGTTGAATAGATGGTAAGAAAGCAAAAGATCTCAGTTCTGCAGGAGAAATAGGCAAAAACAAAGACCAGAGCGACTTTGACTAGGGCCAAAATGTTATGGCAAGGCAACTGGGTCAGAGTATATCTGAAATCTAATTGAGCATCTGTGGGATGTGTTGGACAAACAAGTTTGATCCACGGCAGCTCCACCTTGCAGTTGTATATATATATATATATATATATATATATATATATATATATATATATATACCATATATACCATATATACCATATATAGCAGTTGTAAGTTGCTTTGGATAAAAGCGTCACCTAAATTAATAACTGTAAATGTAAATGAAATAAAGTGGCTTGAGTGTATCTCAAATTGTATACTATCCCCAGACTGCAACATAGTATCGGCCCAGATCCGGGCCACATCTGGATTCAATGCGTATGTTCCCACTGTCTGGCTCTGTATTTTATAGAAATAGAAACTCCATTCTGTTTAGGAGAAGTATGTGGTTACTTTTCTAAGCAATCTGATCTATGATTTTTACCTGAAACACAAAAAGTATAGATTTAGACTGGGATGAAGCCAGGCTATATCTAGAGACGATAATAACAGAGGGACTTGGGTTTGGCTTTTTGAATTGGGTTTTATTTGATTTTCTCTTTGTAGGTGTCTCTTTCCTGTGTCCTGTCCATTCCTGGACTAATGGAGAGGGCCTTGCAGGAGATGTTCTACAACACAGGTGAATTTTATTCCCACTGAATTTTACTTGAATTTGCAGCATCTGAAAGCTGGATTTCTTTAAAATTTTTTTACTAAGATTACAAACTATGCCAGTTGCTGAAAATCGATTTCATCCGGGATTTCAACATGTTTGATAAATGCGATTTACAGTAAATCGAGGGAAAGGAGTTTCCCTGCACATTCACTGTATAAAATTTACTGGAGGAAAAAGTTCACGCGGCCGTCGTCAGATTTGGAAGTCACTCAAAAGGCTTTTTCACTGTGGCTTCAGTCGACTTTAGTGAGGCGCGGTGGTTTATGGGAGGAGTATTTCCTTTGCTCGGAAATGAAAATATGTTCACAAGCTTGTGCCCTTGACTTTTTTGGAATTTTCTCTTTGTTTTTTCACTCGAAATGATATGTTGTATGCTTATGAGTTGAGCCGTAGCTGGTTATCCTCAGACATGCTCTTTAGAAATGGATTTTACAAAATGTCAATTGGAGAAATACAAAATACTTCCGGCACCAAAGCTCTCTCGGGCTGTGGTCGGGACTGTGATGTTCTATTGGCCATCCTGCAGGGGCGTGTCCACTGAGAGTCGATGGGGTTGGTCCGTTCTGATGAAGGAGCTGGCGCAGTGGGTGGAGTTAGAGGGTCACGATTATGTTCTCGATCTGGTGTGTGACCTGGAGCTGCTGCCAGACTTCCCTAAACAGAAAACATACTTCATCATCTCGACTGAAGACCCCACCAGGGCACGGCCTAACGCGAGCATGTATGTATGCATCCCCAAATATTTCATTGCTCTCCCATGTTTCAGTTGTAGTGCATTGTTGTGACAATGTTTAATACGTTGGTGTATGCAGAAGTCTCTTTGGCAGTGGATTTGAAGAGGATGAGGAGGGGCCGCTATCGTTTGCCAACCGAACGAGCGCCATTGCAACCAATAGCCTACCGATTTCTGAAGGCCACTACAGTCTGGGTAGCCTCCTTTTTCAGTCTTAAATGAAGCACAATGTTCACTTGTTCCTAAGTGAAACGACATAAAGTCATTGACCCTTCTCAATCTGATTGCCCCGTGATTGTTATTCCAGCAATAGGCCTAGTGGCCTGTCTCACTAGTCATGAATATCCAAGCCTAATCTCAAGAAACACTAAACTGCAGGCCCTGCTTTAATCAGATGTCGCAGATTTACAACCCTGCATGTAAAGTAGAATCAGATACACACAGAATGGCTAGATTACATACAGCTAAACTAACCCCGATGGTGTTCATGTAACCTTTCTGTGTGCATGTCCAGAGGATGAGTAACATTACACAGGTTTAAAAGGTCTTGCAAGGGTGAAATGTTCAGGTCATTGATCATTAATAAGATTTTTGAGGCAGTGGCTTGTTCTGCTAGTGTTATTGACTTCATCTGGTATATTCTGAATTTTGGGTTAATGAACACTTGAGAAAATTGTTTTGATTACCATTTTCTCTGATCCTCTTTAAAAATTCACTTCAGTCATGTGATCAATGTTTTTGGTTCCCAGAACGTTCCTAGAACTGTCCCTTAAGGTTAAGAGAACGTTCCCGGAACATTCTCCTTACGTTATAAAAATGGAACCTAAAAATAACCTATAGAATGTTCCTATAACGTTCTTGTTTGGTTCCCAAAAAAATAACCTCATGGGACCATTCGGGAACGTCAGGGAAGCATTTATTTGAAATATAGGAAAACATTATGAATGTCTTTTACTTTTGGTCCAATCCTCACTATTAAGTTGCTTATTAGCATGCATATTACTAGGAAATTGGCTGTTTAGTACTTATAAAGCACAAATTAATGCCTTATTCTGCATGACCTTATTCAACATCCCTTATTTCTACCCAATAACTAAACTTAACAACTGCCTTACTAACTATTAATGAGCATTAATTGAGTTTATTTGAGGCAAAAATCATAGGTAATAGTTAATGATGAGAATTGGACCCTAAACTAAATTGTGACAAAACAACCCTACTGACCAATACACTTAAAAAAAAGCATAATTAATCTTACTGCAAACCAAGATGAAGATACTTTTTTTGTAATATTAAACATTAATTCCTGTCACCACTTCCACTTTATCCTTATTTTTTACACTCCTTCTGTCTTTATCAGACTCCGAACCATCCTATGATGCCACTCATCGCGGGATGGACCGGTATTTGGACAGCCTCTTTGACCCAGTTCTTTCTGATGGGGTAATGGTGACACCTGAACTCACACGCACACAAATGTCAATTAACCCTTAATGTGTGTGTTAGTGAGAGCGAAAGAATGAAAGATTGCTTTAGGGTTACTGTAATTCTCAGTCTCATTTATGTGTTAGTTTGTGTGTGTGTGTGTGTGTGTGTGTTTGGCTGTGCTTCCTATGATCGTTTTACACAGGGCACTAGGAAAAAAGTAAGCAAATGAGTGTGTAATTTTTTAATGAGTCTTATCCCACATGCAGAGAGAGAGACGGAGACCAACAGTCACTCAGTAAACTACACACCTTTAAATCAATGAGATTCCTCGAATTCAATTAAAATCTCTGTTATAGAAACTTTAATGATTAATGTAGTAAAATATGTGTTAAAGCATGGTCTGACTCTGTGTGGCCCTACATTTGATTTATTATTTTATATACTGTATAGTTTCACTCAGAAATACGTTATGAGAGAAAACATTTCATGGAATGCAAATACAGCTTTTATTAAAGGTATTTCAACCCAAATATATGATACTACTAACACAGAAACCTATTCACCCAGTCTGGATTTGTAACCTTTACTGCATAAAAAACTATCAGCAAAGAAAATTTTGCTGTTGGAAGAGATCTTTTTACTCCAGAATGGTGTTAATGCATATTAGCTGGACTAATTTGAGAAAATTTTTACCATCGTTTCACTTTGAAAAATATTATGAAATATTAGTATTCTGGAATACTATGGATTTTTATTTTATTTATTTATTTATTTATTTTGCTGTAGTACTCTGAAGTATGCTGTCTTAGGAACTAACTGGATTATTCTTTTATATGTAGGACCTTGATGCTTCAGTTTTGTCTGGTAGGATGAAGGGTAGAGGAGGTGTAGGTGGCGATGAAGCACAGTCCCCTGCTAGAGTCACTCTTCAGCCTGGAGGTAAACACACATTCACTTTCAAGCATTCTCTGCTGCGAAGTCCGGCTTAAAAAAGCAGAAATTTCTTTGCTGGTCCAGGCTAGTTTTGATGCTGGACTGCCTGCAAAACTTATCCATTTTTTCTGATTACATACAACACACTATGTGTGTCTACAGTTATATATAGACCAAAGGCTATTCATTGGTTTAATCTCAACTGCCTGAATTTTGGATTTTATTTTTTGTGCAAAATTTACATTTACATACATACTTTATAGTATATCTTATCTGGTTGATTGCTTGTATCTTCTATATTAGAACTATATCATCACCTAGCTTTAACCTACTAAATGTGACTATAACATAAAGATTATTTATATATGATAAACATTCTGGTTTGAAACAGTCTATATTGTGAAAAGCTCTGTACAAATAAATTTGACTTAATTTTACTGCTGCTTGAATAGATTTGTTAGTCAAGTCAAGAAGCCTGATGGAGACACCAGCCTGATTTTTTTAAGCTGGACTCAATTATGAATGCCCATATACTGTACATAATTTAATGATGTGATGGGCTGTGTGTGTGATATTTTTCTGTTATGTGTATTTTGCAGCAGTGAGAGTTCTGCCACCCATACCAGGCGCTTCAGTCATGCCCAGGATGCCAGCCGTTCCCCCAGCGCCAGGTATTTCTAATTAAAATGCCATCAGCTTTCTGGGCTTGTGTTATGGAGAAGTATTCAGTATTGTCTTTTAATTCTTCCCCTCAGACCCACAGCAAACCGTCCTGGCCCAACAGCAACAAACCATCATCAACCAGCAAGCCGTCATTATGGTACTGCAGTCTTTATTGAAACAATAATGAAAATTAAAGTTAAAATTCTCATTTACTGATCCTCATGTTTTTTCAAACTATTTGACTATAAAGTGATTTTTTTAAGAATTATTTCAGGGTGAGTAATGACAAATCAATATTTCTCATTTTAGTTTAACTTGAAATACTAAAATAACTCAAACTAAATAAATGAAAACTAATACAATAAGAATAAAAAAACTATATAGACATTTTTTCATTATAATAAAAATGAAAACAAACAACACAAAATTTAAATTTAAATATTAACATTTTTAATGTATTATTCAATTTACTTTTTGAATGTTTGGTTACAGATTATCTGTTACATTTTTACATATGTTGATGTCAAATAAAATAAAATAAAAAGGTTTTACATGTAAAATTGGATGCCTTTTCAATCAGACTGCAATTAATTACAACATGACAACATATTAAAATGTCCTTTTGACCCAAAAACTAAAAAATGGACAAAAGGCCCGTTCACACCAAAGACAATAACTATAACAAAAGCGGAAAAGATATATTTCTAAAAATCGTTCTAAACATAAAATAATATCCACATCACAACTAAAAGATAGCGGCACAGGGAAACAATTTTTTATCTAGCTGATGAACAATGAAAACAATGAAACCCAATCAGAATCCATCCTACTTTTAAGCTCTTTTAAGCTTTAAGCGGCAAACCACAAAACTGCAGTGCATGTTTATAATAAACAGAATTATATCGTCCAGTGGTGTGATGCTAATATAGTTATCGTTATACTTATCGTTCTTTGTGTGAATTTGGTTTTCAAGTTTAAGTCACCTTGTGTCTCTTGACTGTCCCTGCATCTTCAGGCTCAGCAGATGACCATGCAGGCGATGGCTATGGTGACCAGTCCAGTGTCCAGTCGCCCAATGTCGCCCCTCACCAGTCCCCCAACCAGTCCTCCTCCCACCCCTTACGGCACTCTGCCACCCAGCCCGTACCCCGACATCCCTCCCAGCCCCTACGCAAACATCCCCCTCAGCCCCTACGCCCCACTTCCCCTGTCCGCGTACACAAGCCCTCCAGTGACCCCCCAGCCGGCCGTCGCCTCCACCTCCATCTACGCCACCCCCAGCCTCTTAGAGGGGCAAAGTGAGCCTGTGAAGAAGAACAGCCCACCAACGCCACAGTCGCAGAACACCAAAACTACACAGGTGATCGAGTGTTGATATAATCTAGTTTATACTGTAAACTTGACATTGTTTTTGGCTCTTTTGACCAATTGCTAATGAAGTCATCCTCATTTGCTGTGGATAAAGCATCTGCTAAATCAATACATGTAATGTAAATTACCATTTTACCAAATTACCAAATTACCCTACCATTAAAAGTTTAAAGGGATACTCCAGGGATAGGCTCATTTTACCATTCCCCCAGAGTTAAACAGTTGGGTTTTACCATTTTCGAATGTCTTGAGCCGATTTTTTGATATTTAGAAGAATATCAGTAACCAGACAGTTTCTGGTCTCATTGACTTCCATAGTATGTTTTTTTTCCTACTATGGAAGTCAATGAGACCAGAAACTGTCTGGTTACTGATATTCTTCTAAATATCAGAAAATCAGCTGAATGGATTTGAAAACGGTAAAACTCAACTGTTTACCTCTGGGGGAGTTGTAAAATGAGCCTATTTCCAAAAAAAGTGGAGTATCCCTTCAAGGTCAGTAAGATTTTTTTATTCTGCATGGAAGTATTAAATAGGTCAAAAGTGACAATTGTGAAATTTCAAATAAAATGATGTTCTTTGGAAATTTCAATTCATGAAATTTTCATCCAAAGTAATAAGAAGCAAGACTGTTTTCAACAATAATAATAATGATAATGATAAATGTTTCTTGAGCAGCCAATCAGTATATTAGAATGTTTTCTGAGGGATCATGTGTTCAATAATGTGCACAATTCAGCTTTGCATCACAGGAATAATTTACATTTTAAAATATATTAAAAGTGTACACAATATTACTCATTTTGCTGCGTTTTTTATCAATTAAATGCAGCTATGGTGAGAATCAGAGAGTTCTTTCAAAAAACATTTTTAAAATCTTACCAACCCCAAACTTTAGAACTGTATACAAGCAATGATATTGGTTTGTGTAATTCATTTTATATTTTTATTTTAATACATTTTAAAAACTGGTTCATGAAAGTTAATATAATATTGTTGAAGGTGGTGCTTTTTTATGTGCATGTCTTTGTAATTCACTTTTAGTCACTTATACTTATCTAAGCTGTGTAACTGTTCAACTGCTGAGTACGTTTTAATATAAGAACTCTTGATGATTTGTTATCTTTGGCTGAATGATTTTTAGGCTGCGTCATCTAATGGGACATTAGGGAAGAAACAAGCCCCCGCTGCACCCATTAAACTTGACAGCAGGCCTGCTAAAAAACATGGTGAGATTGCATTTAATATAATAATGCCCAACAATTGAAATAAATCCATTTTCTGGAACTTCTATACATTCCAACTTTTTCTTTCTGTGTCTCAGCTCCAGTTGCGATCACGGGTCCCATGCGTTCTGCTCCGGCTCCTGCCACAGAGGTGGTGAAATATTCGGTCTCTAACTCGGAGCACATTGTTCCCAGCCACAACATTAAAGACATAATTAAACAATATCAAACTCCAGAACCAGAACCTGTGCCTCAGAGACAGAGGTGGGTTGCCTGTGCATTTGCTCCTATGTATCATGCAATCAGTTTATTTAATTATTATTATTAACATGTGTTTATTTACAGGCGGGATGGGAAAGGTTTTGTCAAGAAGTTGAACCCACATGATGAGGCAATGCAGATCCTGAAAACACAGATGGACAATCCTCCTCCTCCAGAGGTGTGTATGTTTTCCTTTTTGTGTCTACGTCTTTGACTTCTGTACATTATAAAAAATTATAAAAAATATAACATCTTATGCTGTGTGTAACTGTTTGTGTAGAGAAAGCCTCCCACTCCAGCCGCTGTGTCCAGAGATGGAGGCCTCAAACCAACTAAAAGCAGCAAGAAGAAAGCACCAGAACCACCACTGACTTTACCACCACCAGGTGAACAACACACACACGTATTATGTTATTATCGTATTATGGTATTATCATAGTTTTATCTCTTTTTGAGAACTACCTTGATGGTATTACCATGGTAGCTACTCTCTAACTAAGTATTGTAGTATAACCATCTTTTTGGGATACACACTATTGTTCAGAAGTTTATATATATATATATATATATATATATATAATTAATACTTTTATTCAGCAAGGATGCATTATATTGATCAAAAGTGACAGACATTTTTAATGTTACAAAAGATTTTATATTTCAAATAAATGCTGTTGTTTTGTACTTTCTATTCATACAAGAATCTTGAAAAAATGTATCATGGTTTTTGCCAAAAAATATTAAACAGCAAAAATGTTCATAGATCTATATATAAGCAAATAGAAAGATTTCTGAAGGAACATGAATGAGTAATTATGCTGCAGCTGAAAATTCAGCCATCACAGGAATAAGTTATATTTTAAAATATATGAATATAGAAACAGTTATTTTAAATTGTACTAATATTTCAGGGTGTTACCTTTTTTTTTACTGTATTTTTGATCAAATAAATGAGCAAAAGAGACTTCTTTCAAAAACATTAGAAAAAAATATCTTACCAACCCCAAATAGCAGTATACATACTGTATATAATGCATACTGTATGTCCTCCTCAACCATCTGTATTTCTCCATCTGTCACACACACACACACTTATTAGTGTCCCGAGATCTTCCAGTGGAATCTGAGAGCATCCAAACACAGCTGCAGAGGAGCAGCACAGAGGAGCATTACACTTACACAAACGTCCCCTGGAAAATCTGCCTCAGGAAGGAGGTGTGTGTGTGTATTTTGTAGATCATCTTGAACACAGAACAGTTTCCACACTAATGCTGCTGTACAAATTGTTGTAGGTCTTCTACCCCAAAGACAGCTGGAACCATCCGCTAGTGCTGAACCTTATATTCAAACAGGTGAGGCAAACTCCACACTCTTAGAAGAAAAGGTTCTGTATAGAACTTTAAAAGGTTCTAAAGCGCTACGTATTTGGAACCCCTAAAATGCAATGCATGAATGATTACAAAATTCAAGATATGGGGGTTTAAATATGTAATTAATCAATATCACACGAAAAGTGCCATTTTAGATTTTATCCTTCAAAAATCAGCATGATTAAAATGGGATATTAAGTTATTACAACAGTTAAATAAACAATAATTTAATTACAACTGCAAAATGTTGCAGAATAATGTAAAATATGAATGAATAATAGCCTATAAAGAACCTTTGTGCCAAAAGGGTTCTTTCTTGTCATTATCATCATATTTTGCATAAAAGGTCTTTTTATTGCATTTTCATTGCCTTCATAATATCATGTGCTTCGATGAATAGAAAGTTTGAAAGAATAGCATTTATTTGAAATATTATTTTTTTTCTTTACTGACTCTTTTGATTAATTTAATGCACATGCTGAAAAACAAAAACACATTTTTTATGCAAATATGTGGCTAATACATTGCTTTTCTCTCTTCATTTTCTCTCTTCTTTCCATATTTTTGTCATTTATTTCTCACCTTTAAATGATGTTTTTCAGATTGTCAACGACACATTTACAGAGGCCTGTGTGCGTATTACTAAAGAGGAGAGACAGAAGATGAAATCCTTGTTTGGTGAGGAAGGAATTCATTTACAGTTATATTTATTTACTAACGGCATGTTTAGTTGAATGTTTTTGATGACTACACTGATCTGTTACTACGACATGTGTTTATTTCATAGCTCAATATGGCATCGAGCCGAACACAGATGTTCCGGATGAGAGTGTGAAGAAAGCTGTGATTGCTGCTGCCAGGGAATCATGGGAGATTTATTTTTCTCGCCTTTTTCCTGCCTCTGTGAGTTCCTTTTGCTGGCAGCCTTTTCAGTATTAAATTTAGTTTATGCCTGATGTCTCTTGTGCGTGTGTGTGTGTGTGTAGGGCAGTGTGGGTACTGGAGTGCAGGTGTTGGCAGTGTCTCACTCTGGGATCAAACTTCTAAAGACGGTGAAAAGCAGCTCTGCAGCTCCAGACTACTTCAGAGTGCTCCGTCCGTACAGGTGCGTCATCCATCCAGCCATTTAAAGGGATACTCCACGTTTTTTGGAAATAGGCTCCTTTTACAACTCCCTCAGAGTTAAACAGTTGAGTTTTACCGTTTTCAAATCCTTTCTGCCGATTTTCTGATATTTAGAAGAATATCAGTAACCAGACAGTTTCTGGTCTCATTGACTTCCATAGTAGGAAAAAAAATATACTATGGAAGTCAATGAGACCAGAAACTGTCTGGTTACTGATATTCTTCTAAATATCAGAAAATCGACTGAAAGGATTCAAAAACGGTAAAACTCAACTGTTTAACTCTGGAGGAGTTGCAAAATTAGCCTATTTCCAAAATAAGCGGAGTATCCCTTTAACCATCTGTCAGACAGACCTCACAAAGATTGAGTATCACAACTCTCGTTCTCTCACAGCTACACAGACATCCTGTTTGTGACCATCCCGTCTCAGAACATGCTGGAGTTTAATCTGATGAATGAGAAACTGATACTGTTTTCAGCCAAAGCTCCTCAGATCAAACAGATGATTGATCTCTTCATCTCTCATCTAAAGAAGGTATGGAAGAGACTTTGATTTCTCTTCTTATCATTTCTTAATGGTGCATTGCGTAAAATTTCATGTTTAAAATACCCGTTTTTCTAACCCAAATTGCCTGATGGGCTGAATGAGCCCTTCTCTGATCACTGCGATTGCCTCTATAATCCTGTACAGTAAAATAAATGAGAGGGATTCGAGCTCAAATTTGAGACTGGGCAAGTATGCGGTGGGGTTTGATTCTGTCTATCAGGAATTGATTGAATGGTTATGGCCACTAAACATGTCATCAGAGAAAAGAAGAGATGCCGCTGCAAGAGGGAGTTATTTTGATTAAAGATTACAAGGGTGCATGAATTTAAAAAAGATAAATCATTTGTAATAAATAAATAATAAATTCCGTTTAAAAAAAGTCTATTTCGATTTCATGGATGCAATTTAAGATGCTGATACATTGCCAAAGACAGCTCTGATTTTCTGTTAACATGCAATGCTGTACGTCTAACTTCCTCCGCAGGACTCTGAGTATGTTGTAGCAGAGAGAAACTTCATCACAGAGGACAGGGCTCTTTTAAACTTCTATAAAGGAGATATCATTCGTCTGCAGGCCATGGATGGATTGGAGGAGGGTGAGAAATGCAGTCATATACCCCCATTAAAATCTATTGCTCTTTCCCACAAGCAGTGATGTCATGCAGTTTTTAGCAAGGGAAAATATTTGGCACCCGAATACAATTGCTGATCTCATCCTATTGAGTTTAATTACACTACTATTTTTAAAAAAGAAATTAATATTTTATTCATGCTTTACATTGATCAAAGGTGACAGTAAATATATTTATAATATATCACAGTTTCCACAAAAATATTAAGCAGTACAACTATTTTTACCTGTGATAATAAAGAAATGTTTTTTGAGCTGCAAATCAGCGTATTAGAATAATTTCCGAAGGATCATAAAGACTGGAGTAATGATGCTTAAAATTCTGCTTTGCATCACAGGAATAATTTACAATTTGAAATATATTAAAAAAGATTTTCATAGAAATGGAAAATAGTTTCAGTATTTAGAATAGTAAAAATATTTCACAATTTTTTTACTGTATTTTTGACCAAAAAAATGAAGGCTTGTTGAGTGCAAAATTGTACAACCCCACATAACTTTTTTTGTATATAGTGATTTGTTTAGTTTTGAGTCCGTAAAGATTAGGAAATTACTCTACAGGAAAAGATTTTAGAATGGAGCTCAAAATATCTGCACTCCATCTGGAGGATCAGCAGTTAACCTTGGGACAGGCTTGTCCTTGATACTACTCCAGGAAATCCGTGTGGGGGTCCCGTACAGTGCAACTGCTGTGCATGCATTTTAGAGGAAGAAATGTGACATTTTCATGGTGTGCATGTGTGTTTCAGGTCAGAGTTACGGCTGTGTCGTGAAGAAAAAAGTCATTTACCTCGAGGAGCTGAAGAGAGGCACACCAGATTTTGGTCCGACATTTAACCTTATGTATATTATTTTGTTTATGGGATGCTTTAAATTGTGTAACTAAACTTGAAATAAGATATATTTTATCACATGATGAAAACAGATATCTATTAATGCCTATTTATTAAGATGTTAAAAAAATAGAATGGAGAAATGATAAGCTGTCATGAGCTCATGTATGTTTTTTTCAGGCTGGAAGTATGGGGCAGTACAGGGTCTGAGTGGAGCGTTCCCCATGGAGTGTGTTGTTCCTGTAGCAGCTCCTGATTTCCTGAGCCTCCCAGCGGAGAGAAGAGACGAGCCGAGAGATAGACAGGGTCGAGTGGCAGCATCAGGAGCTATCGCTCTCGCCGTGGCCTCCACTGCAGCTGCACATGAACTTGACCCCTCACTGGAGGTACATCAACATAGTATCATTCATGCAGCATACACAAATGCTGATGCCGAAATTACTATGACAAGCTTGCTCCAGTACAAGAGAGTAACCCTCTTTTGGTATTAAAAAACTACTGTCAGGATTTACTAAAGACACGCAGTGGAAAAGAATAGCACTGAAAAGCCATGGACAGGGTTATTTTTGCATTTGTTGGAGTTTTCCTTTCAGATGCAAAATTTATGGGAGGAGAGTATTTAAAGGAGTAGTTCACTTTTAAAAAAAACTTTTCTGACAATTTACTCACCCCCATGTCATCCAAGATGTCCATGTCTTTCTTTCTTCAATCGAAAAGAAATTAAGGTTTTTGATGAAAACATTCCAGGATTTTTCTCCTTATAATGGACTTCAATGGGAACCAAACGGTTCAAGGTCCAAATGAGTTTCAGCGCAGCTTCAAAGGGCTTTAAACGATATACATATCGACATCAAAATGAACGAATCCTTTTTCAAGTCATTTCATTCATTGAATTAACCGAATGACTCAAAAAGATTTGTTCATTTTGAGGAACGAGTTCGAACATGAGTCACAAACGTGGATCACAGAACAGAGCAAGGCGAGCATTTGTGCTTATAAAACTTTTTTATCTATTTTGAAATAACCGATCATTTCGCTTGATAAGACCCTTATTCATCGTCTGGTGTCATTTAAAGCCCTTTGAAGCTGCTCTGAAACTCTCATTTGGACTGTTTTGTGCCCAAAAACTTGAACCGTTTGACCAATGAAGTCCATTATATGGAAAAAAATCCTGGAATGTTTTCATCAAAAACCTTAATTTCTTTTTCGACTGAAGAAAGAAAGATATGGACATCTTGAATGACATGGAGGTGAGTAAATTATCAGCAAAAGTTTTTTAAAAGTGAGCTACTCCGCAAGGTGATTTACTAAGGTTTGAAATTGTCAATTTACTGGATATTTCATTTAACATTTAATGTTAGCAAATTATGTGACAATGGAAGTGCGCTGTTAAAAAGTTGTATGTAGTATTACTGAAAATAATTGATCTTTGAAAATAAAATGTGAATTTCCTATTTGCTACAAGGCTGTTGTAATGGAGTTGAAGGTGAACAAAATGTGTCTGATGGAATATTACATACTCGTTTTTATGTCTGTTTTGTGATTGCTAGTCTGATGGTTTAGGGGATTTTGGTGACTCTGAAATGGAGGGTAACATCATTTTGGACAGCCAATACAACATGGTGGAGTTTGCTAAGAAATATTTCAGAACGTCAAATGGAAACAAGAGGTAAAAGTGATGCTACTGCTACTATTATAATAATGAAAAATCCTGCTTATTTATTCAAAGCCAGTCCAACACTGTAAAACACAGGACTGAGTCCAGATACTGTGCTTTTCTTTCCGTTACTAGTGATTCGTTCAGGGACAAGTCCAAAAAAGGTAAAGGAAACAAAGACCCCGCAGAGATGGTGAAATTCAGCAAGGTACTCTGTCCACTATGCATATGTATAAACATATAAATACATGTGCAAATGCATATGCATATACACTACAATTCAAAGGTTTGGGGTGAATATTAGCAAGGATGCATTAAAAAGATTTATAATGTTACAAAAGATTTCTGTTGAAAAGAAATGCTGAAAAAAAGCGTGTGACATTTTTTAATTAAAGAATCTTGAAAAAGAATGTATTTGGTTTCCACAAAAATATTAAGCAGCAAAACAGTTTTCAACATTAATAATTATAAGAAATGTTTCTTAAGCACCAAATCATTCTATTAGATTGTGTATCATGTGACACTGAAGACTGGAGTAATGATGCTGAAAAGTCAGCTTTACTATTACAGGAATAAATTGTTTATTAAAACAGAAAATAGTTACTTTAAATTGTAATGATATGTCATAATATTACTGCTTTACTAGAGTTTTGATCAAATAAATGGCTTGGTGAGCATAAGAAACTTCTTTCAAAAACATTTGAAAAGTGCTTTTGAACAGTATACATATATGTGTGTGTGTGTGTATATATATATATATATAGAATAAATATATATAGAGAGAGTATGTACACCACACACACATTTATAAAACTGATGATCTCTTATTTTCTCCAGAACCCTATCATAGAGTCCCTCATAGACTTCACTGACCCCAACATGAACCGAGTTGCTTCTGAAATTTTCCTAGGTGAGATGAAACATAAATCACAGCCACTCGGTCGGTTTTATTTTTGTTTGTTATTTTTAATGATCTCAAGATTTATTTCTGTCTGGGTTTGGTTTGTGTGCAGCCATAATGAAGTTCATGGGAGATCATCCACTCAGGGGCCAATCAGAGCACTTTGTGGTTTGCACCTTCCTCAAGGTAAAGCACAACCTCAGCTGTACCCATACACTCTAATAAATGCTGGGTTGTTTTAACCCAATTTTGGGTCAAATATGGACAAACCCAGCCATTGGGTTACATTTTTAAATTACATATTTAACCCAATGTTTGAGTTTGTCCATATTTTACCCAAAATTGGGTCAAAACAGCACAGCATTTTTTAGAGTGTAGGGCTCATAGACCCCCCAGTTGTGTTTGATATACTGTATGTTTTAGCTTTAATTTGACTAAAATGCATCCTTGTTTTTGTAGTTAACGGGTGAATATGGACTGATGAAGGATGAGGCTTACTGTCAAGTCCTCAGACAGATTACAGCCAATACCAGCTCTAAACCGTGAGATGTTTTCTGTTTATTTGCTTGTTTGATGGGAATTCAGTTGTCAGAGTCTGTATGTTAGTGTTGTGTCATGTTGTGTTGCAGTGACAGCTGTCAGAAAGGCTGGCGCTTGCTCTATATTCTGACTGCTTTTTACCGCTGCTCTGAAGTGCTCAAACCATTTTTACTCAAGTTCCTCAGAGACGTCTGCAGAAGTCCTGAAGTGCTTTTTCATGGTAATTATACATCACACATACACAGTACACAGTCTTACCGGTATGTTAGTCTCTGAATTAAATAATATTTTTATGACGCATGATGATCTAACATTATTTAATGTGTGATCTTCAGGAATTGCTAAAGCTTGTGAGCAGAATCTGAGAAAGACCTTTCAGTTTGGTGGCAGGAGTGTCTACCCCAGTAGTATGGAGCTCAAAGCCATAATGGTCAATAATCGTGTTACACATAATTCATACTTTTATTCAAGGATGCATTAAATTGATCAAAAGTGGTAGTAAAGACTTTTACATTGATACAAAAAAATGATGTTCATATCAAAGAATCCTGCTAAAAACAGTTTCCACAAAAGAAATATTAAGCAGCACAACTGTTTTCTTCATTGATAATAATGAGAAATGGTTCTTGAGCATCAAATCAACATATTAGAATGATTTCTGCATGTGAGACTGAAGACTGGAGTAATGGATTGCATTCAAATAGAAAACAGTTATTTTAAATTGTAATGCTATTTCTCAGTTTTACAATTTTTACTGTATTTTTGATCAAATAAATGCAGTCTGGGTGAGCAAAAGAGATTGTATGTAAAACATCTGTTGATCAGTAGAGTACATACTACGAATTACAATGTAATTATGGTCATGAATGTGTTTTCAGGCTGGTCGAAGCTCGAAGCGCCAACTGTTTCTATTTCCCGGCGGAATGGAGAGACATTTGAAGATCAAAACCTGCTCCGTATGTCTCTTTTCTTGTTTGACTGTTCATATCATTTATTGCATGTGAATATATTTAAGTTCACTTAAGATTGATGTTGATGTGTTGTGTGTGCAGGTGGCACTGGATATCATAGAGGAGTTGTGCTATGAGATGGCGTTACAAAGGCTGGAGGCAATGGATGAGTACACAATTTTCATAGTCACCAACAGAGGTACACATTGATGTCCTTACACCTCTATAAGGCTATGTTCAGAGTGGAATATTAGCGAACTGAGCACTGAATATTGCTCACTATATACTGTATACTGCATTTTCCAGCCTGTGGTTCAGTGGTTAGAATATATGCTCTGTTCTGCACCTGTATTTATACATAAAAAGGAAGTTTTATGCATGTTTATGACAGCTGTCATTAAGTGTCACTCAGTTGTGACATTTTGAATGCAAACATGACATTGTTTGAGACGTCTTTATGACACCTTGACATAATCCAACACATCATAACCTGTCAGTGTCTTTGTCATGACAACTTGACATTAATAAGACAACACAACCTGTCATGAACATGACATAGCAGATTCATTATCAAACTTAGCTTTATTGGTTAGCATTGTCAGGTGGTTGGTTTTGACATTGGCTGTCATGAAGCCATTGTAACATTTAAATAACAAATTCAATTGTACCACTGTAGTTGAGGTCAATAAAAATATCCATGACACAGTTATAATGGCCTCATGACAGCCAATGTCAAAGCCAACCATATGACAGTTTAACTTCATTTAATGTCAAGTTGTCATGACAAAGACACTGACAGGTTATGATGTATTGGTTTATGTCAAGATGTCTTAACAAAGACCTCTTAAACAATGTCATATTTGCATTCAAAATGTCATTATTGAGCGAAAGACACTTAAATGACAGTTGTCATAATCATGTGTCATGCCAGTCTTATGCACACCCCTTCAAGTAAAGTGTTACCAAAAATTTAAAAACAAGTATTCTTTATTATGTCATGACCTCATCTGGCATTTTTAATTCAGTGACTGGTACATTTTATTGGACCAAATAAATGGCATTTTAAAAAATGACAGCTGCTTTTACCTCTGGTTCATTAGTCACATTGGAAATGTGTCAAGAGCATTGCATTGTGGGATATGCTATTCTACACAGCATGCTATGCTTGTTTATTTTAATGAATGTAGGAAAAGTACATGTTTATTCTGTAGTGTGCACAATATAACATAACGTAACTACTAGTAGTATGCCATTCCGAACATTCCCTACCATAATTGTTCACTCATATATTTTTTAATGTCACACAGGTCAGAATGTGCGGCCCCTGAATAAGCGAGAGTACATATTAGACATTGCAACAGAAGCGGAGCAAATTGACACCAACTACAGCTTCTGGTTCAGACGAGTCATCTGGGCCCATCCGCTCAAGTTTGACAACGAGCTCTGTGTCACCATGCACTACAACCAGGCAAGACATGTCTGTCTTATCATATGCCATTACTCACATGCATTCTAACCAGCACTAATGCACTAAAACAACAAACCAGCAATCCTGTCTCTTCATGTTCATACTGGCAGTATTTGAATTTCAGTGAGGACAGAAAAATGACCCCGGCATTGCATCTGGCCAGGATAGTGATAAGAAAATGTAAATTTAGGCGCATTCACGCCATGTAATTACCGTTATTACAAGATTCCGACTTGTGAAAAGCTTTCATGTTCTCATAGAACTTGTAATTACAACTCAGAAGTTCTGACTTTTAAGAGGGCAACAATATTTTGGGCAGCCTGCAGATGGATGTGTTGCCATTGAAACGCATAATTCCGAGGACATCACGTTTATGTAATTACAATATGGCGTGAACGCAGAATGACAAACACTACCATTCAAAAGTCTGGGGTCAGTAAGATTGTAAAAAAAAGATACTTTTATTCAGAAAGAATGCATTGAATTGATCAAAAGTAAAAATATTTCTAATTCTACAAAAGATTTATATTTCAAATAAATCCTGGAGAAAAATTATATTTTAACATATTTCTAATATTATATGCCTAATATATTTCTACAAGGCAGCACAACTGTTGTTGTTGGTGGGTTTTTTTTTTTTTTTTTCAATTATAATAATCGTAAATGTTTCTTGAGCACCAATTCAGCATATTAGAATGATTTCTGAGTCATGTGACACTGAAGTCGGAAGTAATGTTGCATCACAGGAATAAATATATAATATTTTAACAGTTATTATATTTCACATATTTAACAATAATATTTCACAATATCCCAATTTTTTACTGTATTTTTATCAAATAAATGTTGCCTTGGTAAGCATAAAAAACTTTCACATCTTACCAAGCCCAAACATTGACCGGTAGTGTATATAATAAATTGCTGGAGCAGATTTTATGAATAATGTTGTTGAAATTTTCAAAAAGTGCACAATTATATTGATGTACCTGCACCAATAATCCATCATAATTGTATGTGTTTGTGTTTGCACAGGTTCTGCCAGACTACGTGAAGGGTCTGCTGAATATCATACCTCAGGGAAAGATCAGTGAACAGCAGTTTAACCAGTTTGCCAAACTTGCTGCTCTTCAACACAGAGCCAAAGACAGTCTCTACACACCTACTATGTATGTTGCAACTTTAGACATCCTTCATTCTTTACGCGACCTTATTTGTCTTTTATATATACTAACATTTTCACCCTATGAATAATTTCTGGAAATCCGAATCAACATCAATTTTTAAACAACTTTTAAAGTTGTAGTAATGTAGTTACAGAAGGCGTGCTACCCCAAACTTTTAAACAGTAGTCTATTTCCCTTAAGGATTATTTCATCTTCTGTATAAGTATAAGTGTCCTGCTAAGAAAAAGGGCACTTCCTATGGGATTTTTCTAGTTAAAAGTCGTTCCACGTATATTCAATTTAAGCATAATGATTTGAAATGTTCTCTCTCTATAGTCATGAGTTGACAGAGTACATCCCAGTTGAGATCTTTGGCAGACAGGGTCCTCAGCAGTGGATGCAACTGGTTGCCCAACATGTACATGCCGTCCAGAGCCTGAACCCTCACCAGGCCAGATCCCAGTTCCTGGGTATTTTATTCTCACCAGGCCAAACACTAACTCATTAACTTTTCACCTTTTTTTCTCTCAGATAATACTATGATAAAAAGCAAGTTTGCTGGCTTGTGTTTGTGTGTGTACTCCAGGTTTGGTGTGTGCATTTCCAATGTTTGGATCGTCCTTCTTTTACATCCAAAGCAGCAGCAACAGCACCATCTCTGCACCATGCATCCTCGCTGTCAATCAGAACGGACTGAACTTCCTGCACAAAGACACTCATGTGCGTACTACAAACATATTTATGTGTATTTATATATATATATATATATGAAATAATTATACACACTACACACACATATATTATGTAAACACAAACTTTTATTTTGAATGTGATTAATCGAGATTAATCGTTTCCCAGCCCTAGTTAAAATGCTAAATGGGACGGACTCGTAGACTCGGCGAGCATGCGCAATCTAAGTCGACGAGACCGAAAGTCCACATGAAGTGAGCCATTTGGGACAGGGCCATTGATTTTCCGCAAACAACGTCTACTTTGACCCGCCCACAAACACTGTAGTTGTAGCTGAGACTGTAAAAATTTGATTTGTTTTGTTGACATGTTGAGAAGATGATGTTTTCAGCGCTGAGAATCCACTTTGCATGTGCTTTAAAAGGATGAGGACTCACACTATAATTAATAATTAAAAACCTATGCCGTCGTTACTGTTCGTATCACTGTGTATCAAACGCTGAGGAAGCCTTCCAGCAGCTGACATTCAGGTTTGGTAATAGGAGTTTTGTTTCCGGCACTCACTGTAGCGGCAAAGCAAACACAGCAGTCTGACCAATCAGAGCAGAGTAAGCTCTTGGAAAGCAGTATTAGAGAGACTGAATCAACACACAAACCGTTTTCAGACACTTTGAGAAATTTGTTGATGCTGCAATGAGAAAATTAAAGGGATCATAAACTGGCTTTTTATTGTTGTCTGAGGTCAACTTATGGCGTTCGCTTGGTTTTTACATTAAAAAACATCAAAATGAATAAGTAATAGGCTATTTTCCACCCAAGTTTTGAGCCTAGCTCAAAAACGCTCGGTTTTTACGGGTGTCTCAAATTGATTGAACACTAAGAAGTAAACGCCCACTGCTGTGAGTGGATAAGAGTTTTGCATACTATAATGAGTTTCACTCTCGATCCGGTTTGTCATCACGAGATAGGCCTAATTTATTTAGCTATTCGTATAATGCGCTAATCGGTGGGCGGGGCTAAACCGGCCGTGTTGAAGTAGCGTTGATCTTCTCTTGCGGGGGTGGTGTTTTATCCTCTTTGACGTCATAGTTCCCCACTTTGAAAAACGAGTCGTTTGCTGAGGCTGGTGTCAATAAAATCTTTTATTGGGCTAACAAGGACGTTTTCAGTTCTGAAACTTACAGGATATTCTTATAATATGATGACCTCTTAGGTGTCAAAAGTTCTCAGTTCATTACCCCTTTAAAGTATTTGTTTTTACCTTAGATGCTTGTAAATCTCCAAAACAAATATAGAAAACTTTAAAATAGCATAATAATGGCACTTTAAATTTCTATTGGCAGGAGGTGCAGGTGAAGTTTCAGCTGAAGCTGGTTCAGTCAGCTCACACACAGCGGCCCAGCGCTGGATCCAGTTATCCTTACGTTGACATCCTGATAGGAGACTTGACCAATCACAGAGTCACACAGTTACAGCTGGAACAGGTAACGCACATTCAACACCATTAGAACCATGTATGACGAGCATTAATGAGTGTTGTATGACCATAAATATTGTTTGAAGGGTCTGGAGCTGTGTCGGGTTATCGCCATGCACATTGAGAATATGCTCTCTGTGCGAGAGAAGAGGCTGACGCTGCCACCCAGTGAAATCACCATGCTGTAACAAAAAATTTTCACACATTCTGTGTACATTTTTTATTTATTGTTTATCTCATCATAACTAAACAAACCAAACCTCTTAATGCAATGTTTGCACTAATCATGTCTCTTTGTTCATGTTATGTATAGTGTTAACACACGCAGTGAATGAAAAGCGTTATTTTTGTACTTAATGCGTAATATTTATACAGATGGATTATTATTTGCCTTGCTTTTGTGCATCAAAACATGTAATGTAAAATTGTTCCTTGATACCTCAAACGTGAAAGTTATCAAGGTATAAATGTTTTTATATTAATCTTTTAACACATGCACATACAAGTTAGAATGAAGAGAGATGTTACTCAGGAGAACACAATATGAACGTAATATTTTTCACTCTCATTATTATTTCACACACACTGACAATGAAATGGTAGTTTTCAAAGTAGTGCAATGACAATCTTTCAGTCAAACTTTGTATATTTAGCTATTAGTTAACACATGGGCCCTGTGGGTTGTTAAATTTGTATTTTTTTTATATAGATTTCTTAATACGTTTATTGGTTATAGCCCAAGTTTATAAATTGCCCTAATTGTCTATAACTCTCAGTATTTTGGAGAAATTGCAATATGATGTTCACATTTGTGTTTTCTATAATGATCTAATAAATGAATAAGATTAAATTGGTAGCTGCAAAAGCTGTCTGTTTTAAAATTATGTTTTCATTATGCAAAATGAGATTACTAAGGAGCCGTAGAAACAATGATCTCTTGTACATTATGGGTTTTTAACTGGCTTGCAACTTTTGCACATTGATTATTTTGTTACATAACCCTTTTTATGACAAAATATGTTGATCAAGATAAAATAAAAAATCAGGCATTTACCATGACTAAAGATGTTTTTATTTAAATTTAAATAATCAGGGGTACGGCTAATACAAGGAAATTGAATATACGGTTTGTTATTTAAAAAAATAAAATATTTAAATGCTATTCTAGTTTTATGGAACATATGTGTTGTGATTGAATAGAAATTCTATTAAAATAATGAAAAAAATATATAATAATGATGTAATTACCCATGTGTTCCCATGGATTATTATTTGCCTTGCTTTTGTGCATCAAAACTGTAAAATTGTACCTTGATACCTTAAATGTGAAGGTAATCAAGGTATAAATGTTTTTATATTAATCTTTCAACACATGCACATACAACTTACAATGAAAATATGTTACTCAGTCAGGAGAACACAATATGAATGTAATATTTTTCACTCTCACGGCTAATACAAGGAAATATAATATACGTTTTTATTGAAATAATAAAATATTTAAATACTATTCTCGTTTTATGGAACATTTGTGTTGTAATTGAATACAAATTCTATTAAAATATATGAAAAAAAATGATTTCAGCAGCACAGGTTCGAGTCTGTTCTGGGGTCATCCCATTCCGACTGTCATTACTGTCAGTCACCCGTAATTTTATTACCCGTTATTGTTTTAATAATAATAAATCTTAAATATTGACAATACTTTCATTTAAAACTGCGGGTCGCTCATTGGCTGTCACTGGACCAGACCCTCATGCCTAGTTGCCTACGTGCAAGTCATGACGCGCATGCGCAGCCACTCAAACAGTTTTGGTTACTCGAGTTTACGTTCTTTTCACGGCTCTGTAAAATCCTGCTGCTGCAGAATAACTACGATCTCTTGGATACATTATAATAAGCTGTTCAGCACAGCTTGTAGTAGTGACCAGAAGGCGTGCTATTCAAACAACATACCGCTGTAAACCTGTGTCCACTGGAAGCTAGCTGTGCTACGTGCTAATGTTATGGGACTGAACCGCAAGAAAACACCGCCTGTGATTGACAGCTCACTCTCTACGTTGCGTTACACCTTCAGCCGGGTTGCTCGTGGAATGGGGCAGTGGAAACTTTGGTTGGTTTAATTTGCTCCAACAGGGAAAGAGGAAGCAGGAGGCACCGCTCCAGGCCTTCGGTCACGTCACACACGACTTCAGTGACCGATACTAATATTATAACATGGGGACCTGAAGTGAATTCAGCATAAACAACATTTAGCCGCAACATTTCGGACTTTGCTCTTTAAAATGGCCGGTTTCACGGATTTGCGGGAGAAGCTGAAGTCGATGACACCGCACAGGGACACCGTTTTCGAGCACAGCAACGGCGAGAAGCGCAAATACCGCGAGTCGGATGACGACGACGATAGCGAGTACGAGGAGCGGCGGGACGCGGAGGCGCGCAAAGTGAAGAGCGGCATTAAGCAAGCGAGTATTTTCACGCAGGAAGAGTGCGCTCTCATCGAGGCAAAGATTGACGAGGTGGTTGCCAAAGCAGACAAGGGGCTCTACAGGGAGCACACGGTGGACCGGGCGCCCCTGCGGAACAAGTACTTCTTTGGGGAGGGCTACACATACGGCTCGCAGCTTGAGAAGCGCGGCCCCGGGCAGGAGCGCCTGTACTCCAAAGGCGAGGTGGACGAGATCCCGGACTGGGTGCACGAGCTGGTCATCGATCGCCTCGTGACGCACGGCGTCATACCGGAGGGCTTCGTTAATAGCGCCGTGATTAATGACTACCAGCCCGGGGGCTGCATCGTGTCCCACGTGGACCCCATCCACATCTTCGAGCGACCGATCGTGTCCGTGTCGTTCTTCAGCGATAGCGCGCTCTGCTTCGGCTGCAAGTTCCAGTTCAAGCCCATCCGGGTGTCCGAGCCCGTGCTGCACCTGCCCGTGAGGCGCGGCAGCGTCACCGTCCTCAGGTGGGGAGCTTTACACGTCCGAACACTTGCTACTGTAGTGCGATTCATGTTCAGGAGGACATTCTCATGTTGTTAGTCGTAGTGATATGTGCGATAAGGTATTTCGGTAAAACTTTACAATAAGGTTTCATTAGTCAACTAAGTTACATTACTTAAAGGGATAGTTCACTTTGAAATTAATTATTGATGTTTTATCTTACTTCAAGGGCATCCAAGATGTTGGTGTCTCTTTTTTCCAAAGTATTTTCAATTTTTATATTTTTATGTCAAACCGTTCTTGTCTGTCAGTCATATAATGGAGGTCTATGGTCACCACCTCAAAGAGCATGCACAGAGAAGTCCAAATTATACATGATTTAATGACTCGCAAATGTAAGTGCACATTGATGGCCTAAGACACGAAACGAGCGGTTATCAATGTGTATCAATTTAACAAGCGCAGATAGAAGCACCCTCGCCTCCAGAGTACTTGGACGTGACTGTGATGACAAGAGGTAAAAACGATATAAATACTGTTCGCTTTCTCACATCAACCAATCGTTTCATGTCTTAGGCCATCAAAGTGTACTTACATTTACGAGTCATTAAATTATGTTTAATTTGGACTTCTCTGTGCATGCTCTTTGAGGTGGTGACCATAGACCTCCATTATATGACTGACAGACAAGAACGGTTTGACCTAAAAATATCAAAATTGAAACTATTGTGGAAACAAAGACACTGACATCTTGGATGCCCTTGAGGTAAGCTAAAACATACCAAAAATTAATTTCAAAGTGAACTATCCTTTTAACAGTAACTAAGAATGACCTCCACTTTTGCAGCATTTATCTTAGTTGATGTTAATTTCAATATTTACTAATACATTATTAAAAACAACAAGTTTTGCTAGTTAATGCGCTGTGAACTAACATGATCAAAAAATTAACAGCTGGATTAATACAAATACAGTATCAAGTGTGTTTCTCATCATGTTCGTTAGTTAATACTTTAATTATTGTTAACATATGAAACCTTATTGTAAAGTGTCACCGGTGATTCATACTATGATGGTATATAATTGCCTTGAGTTTACATGATACTTGAAAGGATAAATCTCACACAGTACTGTAGTACTGCCATGTTTATAGTAAAATCTAAAATTAATGCTCATGGTCTCTGCTTCGATTCTAGTGACTATGCAGCCGACGACATCACGCATTGCATCCGCCCGCAGGACATCAAGGAGAGGAGAGCTGTCATCATTCTCAGAAAGTGAGTTGTTCTGGTTGTGAGTCAGAGTTGTTCTTGAAAGCTCTGGAAGCATATGTGGGGGTGTATAATTTGTCTGGGTGTGTATTGCAGAACAAGGCCTGATGCCCCTCGCTTGGACTCTGATTCACGGAGCCCGTCCATCCACTCGTCTGAGAGACGACACATACTCAAAGCCAAACGCTCACACCGCAAGGCTGACCCAGATGCGGCACACAGGTACTTGCAAAGTCTTTCATGCTGTTTAAATTGCGGTGCTACTAAGGAATGCATTACTACTAAAGCCTAACTATTACATTTACTATTATAATAATTACTAACCTCCTTACTACATTTTACAGAAAATTATGCTTAATTATGATGCAACTAATCCTAAGTATATATTGCTGATTAATATTAATAAGTACTTAAAAACATAATAAGTGTAACCCCACTAAAACTCGTCCCACTTTCTGCTGTAGGCAAGGCATGAGAAATAGTATTAATATTTAGTTTTTAATATTTAAGGTGCACAAATGTAATTTATTGATTTACTTTATTCAATTAGTTTTACACCTTATGAAGTAAATAAGACAAATGTTTCACTAGAATGTGATTATCACAATAGAATGTGTTATGTTTTTACAATATATATTAAAAGATTTCTATTGCAAATAAATGAGCCACAAATCATATTAGAATAATTTCTGAAGGATCATGTCCAGGTCTTTAGGGGCTATTTACACCTGGCCACTTTAAGCATTTTCTGTGATCGGATTGCTATTGGATCGTGAAAAAACCAGGTGTAAATGCCCTCTGAAACGCATTTAGATCCAATCGCTCAAACCACTTCAGGAAGTGGTCTGGGCCCCGTTACAGACAAAAGTGGAACAAAAATCAAAATCTGGTTGTTGAAACCCCATGTACATTTTACTGCTCCCAACAATGCTAAAAATAAATGTGTGAGGGTGTGTCAAATAGGCTATATGTCATGTTATATCCAGATATGATGGCACAACTGCAGCACGGATCACCGCAGATGAGCAGGATGAGCTTCTCTTCAAACTACCGCAAATAAAACTGAAAGGGACTCAATCATCTTCATTAAAAGTTAAACTAACTAATCTTACCAGTGCTGATGCAGCTCTCCTATTGTGCTCTTTGATTTTGAAATTAGCTGATATCAATAAAATTGAAATTAGCTTATTTCTGTTGCTTTCGGTGACGTGAACTCCTTTAAATCTGCATGTAGCACAGGAACTGAAGATCAGATTTATATCCGTTTTGCGAAAACACATTTATGTGACCCAGCATTTTTCTCCATATAATGCACTTCATTGACCAAATGGTTCAAAGTCCAAAAGACCGTTTCAGTGCAAACTGCAAACTGTTCAAAGGGCTTTAAACGATTCCAGACGATGAATAAGGGTCTTATCAAGTGAAACGATCGCTCATTAAAAAACAACAACAAAGTTTAAGTTTTATAAGCTCAAATGGTCACCTTGCTCTGTTCTGTGATGCGCGTTTGCGCGTTCGGGCTCGTTCATTAAAATGAACAAATCTTTTTTTCGTGTCATTTGGTTCATTCAACGAAAAAATTAACTCGGGAAAAGATTCATTCATTTTGATAAACGAGTCCGAACAGGAGAGTCACAAACCATTTCTACTCGACTAAAGAAAGAATGACATGGATATCTTGGATGACATGGGGGTGAGTAAATTATCAGCAAAATTATTTTTTAAAGTGCTACTACTACTTTAATAGCCATTTCAGTATTTTTCACTTATTATTAATGTTTTGCTGTATTTCTGGTCAAATAAATAAAAAAATGCAGCCTTTGTGAGCAAAAGAAATTTCTTTAAAAATTTTAGCGACCCCATACTTTTGAATGATAAAGTAGGAGAGAGACAAGCATGTAGGGTATTTCTACAATGATACTACAACTAAAGGAATAGTGAACTAAAAAAAATCTCTCCCTCATGTCATTCCAAACCTTTATGCTGGGGTCACTATGAACTGTCAATGGGGGTATAAAGTAACAGCATACAGGTTTGTAAGGACATGAGGGTGAGAAAATGACTTGAATTTCTATTTCTGCGTGACCTAATCCTTCAAGACCAAGTTGTCACATTCCACACATGAATTTAGCTCAAAAGCATTTTGCACTTTTCCTCCCTCAGGCCTCGTATTTTAGAGATGGACAAAGAGCTGCAGAGGCGTTCGCTCTCCTCCCGACAGAGACGTCACGGCGACAGCGGTTCAGAAAACTCCTGGAGGAGAACTGAAGAACGAGAGCCAGGCTCGCGCCACACACACGACCACGCACCCACGCGACGAGTTAAGATGAGGCGTCACTGAGACGCAACAGAACTCCTCAGACGCCTTTACGTTTGCTCAAGCCAACAGTGACTCAGTAGAAGAGATGCTTCTGGTGAGTGTGCACTCAAGGACGTTAGACGCTGGCTGCTTGATCTATCTATTCAGACATATCAAAAATGATACTTTAATATCCACTATATTTTGGTCTGTGTGATTAAAGGAAATGTACGGAATAAAAAGACATCTAAACTGACATGGAATTCAATCATAATTCACAACTGTCATCATGCATATATAGCTCATCAAATACAACTGTGTGTTGGTCCTCTTTTTCAAAGGTAGATTTTTGAGAAGTAAACTTGGGTGATTTTTTTTTTTTTCTGGCTTTAAGAATTTTGTTTAACAAATTGTTAAACAAGCTTAGAAAAGGCCATTGAATGATAATTTACAGAAATGTTTTAATTTTGCAAAATCCTAAAAGTCAGAGAAAGCGAGAGGGAAAACAAATCGCACGCTTTGTTAATGCTGACAGTTAAGTTAATACCGTGTTGATAAAATGTGTCTTTGATTTCCTCCCAGTAGCTTCTCAGTGCTTTTTCCCCCTAGTGAAGGGTGGTATAGCCATGGTAACTACTTCTGTTTGACAACCATCCTGTTTAGATGATTTACTTCTGATGAAAAGACTTCACTCATGCCAACATACAGCTGTCATTCAAGAGCTGCTGTATGAGACTGTCATGATGGCTATCGTTCATGTTTTATTTATGTTCATACTGTTTAGTTCTGAGATTGAATGGAAGTGGCGAACAAAGTGTGTCCTATTGCAGTATGTTTAATAGAAAAAATATGAATGACTACAAAAGACTATACTGCTTTGTATTCATGTGGCTGACACAAGACTATTTTGTTTAAAGGTTTAAAGCAAATGAAGTAGATTTGGCTGCATAAAAGATTAAAAGGCACTCTGTGTTTTGGAGGTTCTATTTTCATTCTTTATTTTTCTAGTTCTTAATTAATTTTTAATTTCAAAAATTTTAAAGTTCATATTTCAGTTCAATTTGCTTTGTCCATTAATATGGAATAGGAACATCATTTTCAGGTTACATGTAATTTTACATGCATCAGAAAGTTTCAACAGTTATAATTTGCTCTGTGCACTGTTTTATTTGGTACCGAAAACAAAATGTAAACATTTTGTGTGGCTATGCAACCTTGAATAATTACCCAATAAAATCCCACAGGTTATTTCTGCAATCGCTGGTTGTAAATTAAAGGAGTTGTTCGCTTTTAAAATAACTTTTGCTGATAATTTACTCACCCCTATGTCATCCAAAATACCCATGTCTTTCTTTCTTCAGTCAAAAAGAAATTAAGGTTTTTGATGAAAACATTCCAGGATTTTTTTTTTTTTGTCATATAATGGACTTTAATGGAAACCAAACGGTTCAAGGTCCAAAAGACAGTTTAAGTACAAACTGCAAACTGTTCAAAGGGCTTTAAACGATTCCAGACGATGAATAAGGGTCTTATCAAGCGAAACGATTCATGTTTTTAAAAGTGAACGACTCCTTTAAAGGATGTGTCCACTAGATGGTACGAGAGAACTTTACACCAATTCTTCACAGATAACAATACATTGCTTGATAATGTTTTAAATTATTTCGCGAAATATCACAAACTACATTATTTACAATCATTTGCTAATGCACAAATGTATTATTCAATTTAGAATGCTTTGGTTCTCCATTCAATTTTTTATTCTATTTTCAAGAACGACGTTTCGTTTATTATCCGCACTGAACAATATAACCAAAAGCGATCAAGTAAGTGTCATAGTGTAACAAAATAAAATACCACACGATATAATTTATCAAAATTATAACTTGCTACACGAACAGTATTTAAAATAATTTATGAAAATAAAATAATAAAATAATATGTGTGCTCTATGCACAGCTCCACTACTTCCTGAACTTCAGCCAGCTTCTTGTTTCCTGTCTGGCATTATTGGACACATTGATTAATTCAGGTGTGTTTGATTATTGTTGCCGTGACTACTGAGGTCAAGCACACCTGAATTAATCAAATTGTCCAATAATGGTATACAGGAAACAAGGAGCTGGCTAGTGATACTGTCATCTCATTGGTCTAGATGTCCGTCAATCAACTGGATAGTGATGACGTAGGATGTGTTTGTGTGTTTGCAAGTGCGTACTAGACAAAGGTACTAAATTCGACACTTTGCGCTAATGGCTCTGATTTGATACCACCTTAAAAAGGTAAGTTAGCTGTTTAAGTCGTGTTTATAAGTTGTTGACTGCTTAAGATTGTCGGTTTTCTGAATTCAACTAACAGCTAACAAGTTAGCAAACGCTAACAGAGCAATACACCGTTGTTTTCAGTTTAATTTATGCCCTCTGTGAATTACTGAAAATTTGTTTCGATTGTTTGGTAGTAATGGGATTTTATATTATATTTAGTGAGGAAAAACGTCATACATTGTTGCACGTGTGATATGCAGGCGTGCGATTTAACATTTAAACCACTGGTTGGTAGCATTAATCAGTATTGTATACATCAGCTGTCTTTTCTGGAAAACACAATCCATGTTATCTGGGTTTTAAAGTCCATCTGTATGCAGGTCTTGTGTCATTTAATGTGTATTAATCCAGTTGGCCTTTTTCCCCATAACCAGGATCATACTGTGTATAGGTAAGCTGTTTTGTTTGATTTTTTTTCTTCTTTTTTGGTCTAATCAATATGCTGTTACTGTTACTTTTTAAGCACCTTTTTCCAATAACAAAATATTAGGCCTGAAATGTATGTATCTATGTGATACTGTTTTCATCCATGTCTGAGCCTTAGACTACTGTAATCTGTAGATCACAGCCAGAGACTGAAAATCGTAAAATTATAAAATGAATAAGTGGAGAGTTACTAAGCCACATGGGTCTAAATTTAGGCCTGGTAAACCACCCTGCTGGGGCCTAGTTCATGAAGCTACCAAATCTATTTCTGATCCACTGACAGTGAAGCTTCAGATGCCTGGCCTGTCACGTAGGACACATGAGCACCATGTGTGTTTGGAATAACCTTCATTAAAGAGTCCTGTGGTGGTGCTTTAAAGCCAGAATTAAATGAAAATTCACCCTTTAAATTTCTAAATGTTGTTGTGTACAATTCATTTGTGACTGTTTTGACCTCAAAATGTTTAATCATAATGTCATAACTGAACCCTCCAGTGAAAACGACATGTTTCTCTCTTGTAATGTATGCATGACTTCTCCAATCATTTAATCCAGTTAAAGCACCCCTACAAGCTTGCGTTCATCTGCCTCCACGTATGACTGAGTTGAACACCCACAACTCAAAATAATCCATTACACTCGCAATATGTATGTATGTTGCAATAGAGAAGATCTAAATGCCTAAAGCAATAATAATCGCACTTTAATATATACTATGGTACACCAAAGTGTCCTGTAGTGTTTTTAGTACTATAAATATCATGATGCATGTCCAAAAATAATAGATGACACATTCTTACAAGTATCTATTTTGTTTCAAGTCTCTAAACTCAAAAGCTATTCAGACTTTGAGGAAGCATGTGTGAAATCAAATGGTAATGTAAATCTTTGTTGACATTTTCAGACACTTTCACAGAGGAAGTGATGTATTATTCTGGAAAAAGGCGAGGAGAAGATGGAATTGCTGCTGTCATTGACTTCCTGTTGTCCAATGCCCGGCTGGTGCTGGGGGTGGGCGGAGCTGCGATGCTGGGTATCGCCACATTAGCCGTGAAACGGGTGAGCATTTGTTGTTGTTTTTTTTAGTTTATTGCACACACAATTCTGGTTGGTCAAAAATAATTTTGTTTAATTGAGTTTTTTTTTTTCTCCGTAGGGATTTAAAGTTTCTTTAAATAGTTAGAAGTCATGAATCAAACCAACCAACTATGAGGTCAATCACAGCATTACAAACTTCGATTTCATGCAAAAACAAAGAATTTGAAAATCAGACAAAAAGACAAAGGTACAAGACTGTGTACGTAATTACTGTAAAAGAATTACAATTGGTTTGCAAATAAATGTGATGGATAAAAATATTGATTGAAAGGGTTAGTCCGCCCAAAAACGTCAATTATCATAATTTACTCACCCTCATGCCATTGCACAAAAGAAGATATTTTGAAGAATGCTGGTAACTAGTTTCAGTTCTCATCGACCAACATTCTTCAAAATATCTTTTGTGCATACAGGTTTGGGACGTCATGACCTGTGACATATATTCAGTCATGTGAAAAAGGAAGTACACCCTATTGATCTGTAGAGACAGATACACGTCAGACTCTACAGGCCTCAGTTAACATGTTAAATGACAATATAATGATGTGGAAAAAGATTGAACAAGTATGGCATGTTTAGAAGGGTTGCCAGTTCTCTAAAAAGAACATGGCAGCACGGCCGGGCTTAGATTCTCAAAGTTGCAACTAATCAAACCACAAGACTTCTGGAACAATGCCCTTTGGACAGATTGAAATGCTGTGGCAGGACCTTCAGAGAGCTGTGCATAAACACATGAACTGAAGCAACGTTGTAAAGAAGAGAAGGCCAAAATTCCTCCAGAACGATGTGAGAGACTGATAAAATACTGCTAAAAGTGGCTATACAAGTAACTGAATCATAGGGTGTACTTAGTTTATCACACATGGCTTTTCCATTTTGGCTTTATTTTTGTTAAGTAAATAATGACACCGTCACTGTAATATGTCACGTGTTGTTTAATTTTAAGACCTGCTAACAACCAGATTATTTTTGTATGTTCTGTTAAGCGAAACCATAACATTCAAAAGGGTGTTCTTTCATATAATATATATTACACACACACACTCACAAACAAATAATTATTTTGAGAGTGTAGGGAGATTGACACGCATTGTTTGAAGGGTGTGGACGGGAGCTAATGTGTTAGTGGAATTCCTGTTAAAAAAACTACATTTTATCTTTTTTGTTTTGTTTTTTTAAGAAGAAAAAATGTAGGCTGATTACTTCAACAGAAGCATACACCATTAATTAAAAAAAAAAACTTGTAGGTCTGCATTTAACAGTTTATACGTTATTGTAAAAAAAATATTCTCTGTTTACTCTCTGTTATGGCTTTTTTGATTACTCATTGATTTTTATCTCTTATTTCTTGTTGTGACGTCATAGCTGATAGAACGTGCTGGCAGGCCTCCTGATGAGAAGCCTGACAAGAAGATGACGGACAGCTGGGAGGAGTTAGGCTTGGTTAGTGCCTCCCCCAAACTGCTCCACAAGGGTATTGAAGGAGTGGTCATGAAACAGATTGCAGCCGCAACCAAGAAAGGTACATACATATTTAAAGAGTCTTCCACATGAAGGTATTTCCCATCTAGCTGAAAGGCAACGACAAAAAATCAAAATGTACCCTATTTACGGTCTCATTGTGCATGTTAGTCCAAACCAAGAGCTTTGACTTGCTCAACTTCTAAAGCTACTGGTGAATGTCAATTTTAATGAATAGTATACCTTGATAGCCCATGGAAATTTGGGCATTGATATCACTGAACATCCCGTTTCACTAAAACACGTAAAATGGGTTGTGAATGCGGTTTTAAGTAGAAATCTTTTTTTGTGTTTAGCAGAACTGTCTCAGCCCATCCCCCTACCCTCACATGAACCCCAGCGGTGTGACGCTGACCCACCTCAACGGCGGAAACGCTTGGAGCTGTGCGTGATGACGTTTGCAGAGCGTCTGCAGCAGTACTTCAGAACACGAGTGTGTCTGTCAGAGGAGGAGGTGTCTGTCGCACAGCAGCGAGCGTTAGATATATCCACAGAGATCCAGGCCTTCCTGCACTCCAAACACCCGGACATGCCATTGGGAGACATGATGCTGGCGGGGTCACTGCTCGACGACCTGCAAGTGGTCAAAGCCGATCATGCCTGTCTGATCGTGCCTTTACAGGTATCAAGATTCGGTCTGCTGGACCACTATCTTTGTGCTTGCATGTGTGCAAATTTTATCCTATAGTTTCCAATAGTTGCTATTCCATACATCTTAAAGACCAATTATACCATGATATCCGGAGCTAGCCTGGAGTTTATATGTTGATAATTAAATATATAAATTATATTTTATTAAAAAGATATTTACATATTACACTAATTTAATATCTAATTTAATATCTATTGATTAATTTAATATCTATTGATTTATATTGTATTATACTATACTCCATAAACTGTAAACTGCTGTTTTTAAGTTTTTGGTGAAAAAAAATAAAGTTGACCAAAATTGGTTTGGTTTGACCAGCCATTGCAATTTTTTATTAAAATTATTCTTTTTATTCTCTAAGATTTCAGTGGGTGTGTGTATATACATATATGTATATAAATATATATATATATATATATTTTAAAATAATTACAAAAAATTTAGAATAATTTCTAGGTCCTTCATGTGCTTTTTTCAACTTTTTCAAATCAGCAGCCATTGCAATTTTTTATTGAAATTATTCTTTTTATTCTCTAAGATTTCAGTGGGTGTGTGTGTGTATGTATATATATATATATTTATAATTACAAAAATTTTATAATAATTTCTATGTCCTTCATGTGCTTTTTTAGCATTTTTCAAATTATCAACATTGGTTTATATCCTATTTAGACCAAAATTCACAATTTTTAAATATAATTATTCTTTTGATTTCCTTGGTCGTGCAGAGTTTAGGGGATGATGTAATAGTAATACAATTCAAAAAATTATTTTTTTATTATTAAAATAAGTCTAAAAAAACTAATACATTTTTTTAAATGAGCAGATATTTTGATGACTCCTTTTCTACAATATTTGTCAATTATTGACCAAAATTGATTTAGATCATATTAGGAAGTTACATATCAATTAACTTCCCCAAATGTCACCATTTGGATCTTTGGACTTGGACTGAAGCTGTTTCTAAAATGTGTTTATTACAGTTGGAGTCCAATCTGTGGATGCCTATTGCCGGAGAGGACACATTTTTGGGTCACCCTCAATTCTGCATGGTGCGGCGTGAAAACCTGGAGTACTTCCCGAGGGGACGGAGCTACTGGGATCGACATTTACTGGGTGGATACTTGTCGTCACGGCTTGTTTCTGAGCAACTAGGTAAGGCTGTGATGGAATCAATGAACTGGCCTTCGTTAACCGGAACCCTGGAGTGCGAGGTACGACCGGTGCTTGGGTCTCCTGAGCTCAAACTGGAGATTCAAGGATTAACCCAAAGCAATTGTGACAGTGGGGAACGCTTCTATATTACCGTGTTGCCAACAGTGCGCCTTAGCGAGATGATGCTTACGGCGCAGAGAGAGATCACTGGGTCATTTGACTACGTCTGGTACCAGAGTCTATACACCAACGAAACTACTAGACTAGCAGCTCTTGACAAAGCAGACTCGGGGGTCAGAAAGAAGTGTCTGAAAACACTAAAGGCTGTGTGCCGCAATTGCCCTGCACTACGCAAGCTCAACGGTAGCCATCTTTGCAATGTCATTCTACACATGAGTGAAAAGGAAACTGATTGGTCGGAATCGGTGTTTGCTGATAGGTTCCTGCAGGCGATTGCTGAGTTAATCGGATACCTGGAGACTGGAATCATGCCTAGTTTCTTTAAACCCAATGTGAATTTGTTTCAAGGATTTACTGAGGATGACATTGACGAGATGGGCTTCATGCTCTACTGTGCCATAACTGAACCTGAGATACTGCTTATTTGATTCACTTCTATACCTGTGCACAGAGTATTACATCTCTCAAAACATCTATCTCTATGGCAACTGGCAATAATGCATCTTAAACAAAGAATGTAATATTGGACGGTCTCTTCACAGTCCCCTGATGTGAATTTCTGCTTACCTGCTCCTTTAGAGGGGATTTTGAAGTGACAGGCATCGTTTTACTATCCAGCACTATCCTAGTCAGGCACTTTGCTTACATGTAGGTTTGAAAGAAGTGAAAGATTTCATAAAATATCTTTACTCTGAGCTTCTGCTTGTGTGTGTGTAAGGGTATTTAGACTGTCTGTGACTTCAGATGTATTTTTATTATGAGCTCGGTGTGTGTGTTGCAGTAATCGTAGATGGTGTGAGGCTATGTTGACTGAAGAAGCAAATACTCAATATTAAGACAATAAAGCAGTAAATATTTTTATATCAATTTTTGTCAGTTAGTCTTGCTTACAAAGTAGCAAAAATACTGTTTGATTGGGGTAAACCTTCATAAGGATTGTTTTTCCTCCTTGCTCACATTCTGTCAATAGCAGCATGGCTAAAAAGACAGAAGTAAACTAAAAGTTAATGTGATGCAGGTTCCATATATACACCCTATGATAACTTGCCAAATTTGGTTAAATACTAAGCAAAAATAATAAAAATATTGGTAGGGTCAAATATCGTGTTTTAGTGAAACCTACTCCACTAATAAGGTTACATGAAATCTTACATGATTTCTTCTTTACCACTGGGATGCAGGTCTAAATAATAAGATAGTTCACAATTTTCACATTTGTTTGTGGTGATACTTCTGCTTTTCCTCTTCATGAGAACGGAGAGCTCACCCATTTGTTATTGACGTTTGCATGCTAATTTCCCCTTTGCGTTGCTATCATGTGAGAAAACAATAAGTACAAGTCACGGTTTATGAAAGGTCAAATAAAAAAAGATGTGGCCACGTTAGACTTGAACTACAGTTAACAGCACCTTCCTTAAAAGTAACAAGTTAATGTTTCTGAAGGGAAAAGGGGTTAATGCTAACTGCATTAACCCATTCAGACCCTGTGTCCATTAAAATAGACATCACATGTCAGCCCGCTTTTTTTAACCCCCTCAGACATTCAAGTTTCTGAAAAATATAAAAGTACATTTTCCCAGCTCATGAGGTTTCTATAAATGAAAACAAATGGAAAAAAAATGTAAAAAATTATAAAATGGCTTTCATTGTGATTTTTTTTTTTGTCCATTCCATTGGACATCAGGTCAAAACAGGTGTACTTCCCAAAAATGTACCAATATGAATTAAATTAATAAACATAAAATTTGTTGGTCTGTACTTTAAGCTTTTTCTCAAGGTAAAAAAAAATTCCAGCAGTATGCCAATTCAACTATAATTTTGAGGTTTTTGTATGACAGAATGCACATTGTTTGTAACAAAATAAATATCTTCGAATCAATCAATCTGGTCATATTAGAGTCATTTTCTGTGTGCATCTTTCTTTTAGAACAAAAACTTGAACATTATAACATTACAACATTAATCGTAAGGTTTTTCCTTTATATATTGCATATGTTATGTTTATTCATAACAAAATAAACATAGGAATCAATCAATGCATTCATGTTAGAGGCATTTCCTGTGTGTTTTCTTGTATTTTTACAGTACTGGCAGTGGCAGGACGGTTGTCAGCAAGTCACTGTATTTCGATTCGTAGGCAAACGAACGTGGGTTAGCGGACGAGCGCGCCGGACCCCGAAAGATCCTACGTAGCATTTATGCCGTTATAAATATCTCAATATCTCAGCTCAGGAAGGGTCTACTCTAGAGACTCCATTTTTGCACTCGGGTGTACCACTGTCGTTTTTTGTTTTTGTTTTTCGGGTCAAAATTTTGAGTTGCTCTGATCTTCTTGAAACTCTGGATTCTGATAGAGGGCCTTTGGACTTAGACCTGAGTGCCAAAATGGATGCTCTAGACCCTTCCAGAGCTGAGATATTGAGATATTTATAATGGCATAAATCCTACGTGGGATCTCAATATCTCAGCTCTGGAAGGGTCTAGAGACTCCATTTTTGCACTCAAGTCAAAGTCTCTTGGCCCTCTATCCGAATCCAGAGTTTTGAGAAGATTGGAGAAACTTTTTTTTTCGCACAAAAAAAACAACGAAAGGGCTTCCACTGTCGTTTTTTTTTTTTTTTACGGGTCGAAATTTTGAGTTGCTCTGATCTTCTTGAAACTCTGGATTCTGATAGAGGGCCTTGAGACTTAGACCTGAGTGCAAAAATGGAGGCTGTAGACCCTTCCGGAGCTGAGATATCGAAACTCAAAATTTCGACCAGAAAAAAAAACGACAGTGTTACCCCTTACGTTTTTTGTTTTTTTGGGGGGGGCGAAAAATTAAGTTTCCCCAATCTTCTCAAAACTCTGGATTCTGATAGAGGGTCATGGGACTTAGACCTGAGTGTAAAAATGGAGGCACTAGACCCTTCCTGAGCTGAGATATTGTGATCCCTCGTAGCATTTATGCCACTATAAATATCTCAATATCTCAGCTCTGGAAGGGTCTAGAGCCTCCATTTTTGCACTCAGGTCTAACTCCCATGGCCCTCTATCAGAATCCAGAGTTTCAATAACTTAGCTCTGGAAGGGTCTAGAGACTCCAATTTTGCACTCAAGTCAAAGTCTCTTGGCCCTCTATCGGAATCCAGAGTTTTGAGAAGATTGGAGAAACTTTTTTTTCGCACAAAAAACAAAACAAAAGGGGTAGCACTTCCAGAGCTGAGATTTGGGCTGCGTTCCAAACCGCATACTCAATGAGTAGGTACTTAATTTCAATAAGTACTTACTTATCGAGCGCTAAAAGAGTAGGTACTTTATAGCCAAATCTGGTTGAGTATGAATGCGAACCGGGCATCTGCCATGTTGACGTTATCATGTGACCTACTACGCGTTATCACAAGTGCAACACCTTAAAATATATGAACGATGCGTTTAATTCATCTATCTATAAATATTTTGATATTGATGAAACTTGCTCATTTTGATGTGGTATTGTTGAAGAAACAGCTGCCCATTTATTTTGTGAATACATTTAGGGTTGATTTAAGTTGTTTTAAACCCTACTAATGTGACCAACAGTGTTATTCTTATAACAATACTTTTTTTATTAAGAAACCCCAAAATCATCTCTTGATTATGTTGTTAATTTCTTTATTTCATACCCACAAAGCTTCTTTAAGTTTTCCTCTTTTTCTTCATGAATTTACCTCGTTTCATCCCTCAGACATATAACAACAACTTTTTAATGTATTATGAAGAACTATAATGAAGATATTTAGCCTTTTTAATTGTTCTTTTTTCCTGTGTATAAGTATAATTTTATGTCATAGTAATGATGTACACAAACCAATGATCTTTATATTTTCTGATTTGTCATTATGATTGTTACATAAACTATAGTATCTTTCTATGATCTTGCATGTGATACGTTTAAATAATATGAGCGACAGGTGCACTAACACTTCATAACATCAGTAACTCGACAGCACAACCTAGAACAGTTTTCCTCTGTGTTTGTAATGTCTGCACAAAGGAGACGGGCAGCTGCTCCAAGATTTCTTTTGGAGAAAACTGTTGATTTTATACTCAAAAAATGTAAGTATCACTCCTTAAAAATTAATATTACCTCAGAATGAATTGCATTGTTAGCCCACCCCAAAACTTAAACAAAATAATAATATTAAATGCTGACCAATACTTAATTATATAACTTTTTTATATACTAAAAATATAATTTAATAAAACAAGCAAAATGTAATTATTTTTCTTCATATGACATTTATGCATGAATGCATTTATATTGCTAAATGTAGTGAAACATCTCAATTGTCAGTCAATCGATGAATTAATGCATACATTAAATTTTATATACTGACAACAATAAGAAACACGAATAAATGAGTAAAAGAACAAATAAAAGTAACCATCACAATAAACAAATGCATATACAAGTCAACAACACTAACTACAAGCTTGTATTTACAGGCGCTGAACACCACATCCTACTGCCGACTCAACACAGCGGTTCCAATTCTGCGGCTTTATTCTGATGAATTCACCAGAGGGGACTGTGCCTTCGTGCCGGGGCTTGTTGCTGCGCTGTGCTTCACAATCTGAGGCAATAAGGGTAGGTGGAGAGATTGGGGGACTCGTAAAGGCAGGTCGTTATATTGTTAAATATTTGACCTATAAGCCTTAATACGGTAAAAATTAAGACACTTTAAGACTTTGAAAACTGCAAGAAAATCGACATGCTTCAGCAAATTAATTCATAAAGTTTAATAATCATTGAAAAATTATTCACTGACTATATAATTGTCACAGTCTTAGTCTGCACCATTCTGTCTTCGTCATCTTCACTACACTTCCCAGCATCCTCTGTGATAGTCTCCACACCTGAACTCACTCCCTCAATCATCCACCTGTTCATCGTCCTGATCATCTGTGTCACCTGTCGTCGCCTTGTTAGTGTTCATTTTGTATGTGTATTTAGTTCTCTCTGTTTCAGTCTGAGCTTGTCGGTTCTTGATTATGTTTCATGGATAGTGTGTGTAATCTTCTGCCAGTCTTCCTTGTACCTGTTTGGAGTTTTTGAGTAAATGTTTTGTATTGGAGCTTTGCATCAGCCTCAGTCCCAGCTTGTTTTCATTCCACACTAAACTGAAACATGGATTTCCCTGCAGTAAGTCTAATGTGCCTTGAACAGGGAAACAGCTCTCTTGAGGAACACCTGGAGGTTTTCCTGGATTTGGTACCTCAAACCAGTTTCCCAGATGACTGCATCTGCACGTTTCTACGTGTGAGACTGGACAAAACCACTCTAACGGAGTTGTCTGGGGAACCAACTGTCCAGCCCCAAACCGTCCAGCCCGAGACCGTCCGCCTGACGGGTCTTCACTGCCTGACGGGTCTTCACCGCCTCTTCACCGCCTGAAGGGTCTTCACCGCCTCTTCACCGCCTGACGGGTCTTCACTGCCTGACGGGTTTTCATTGCCTGACGGGTCTTCACTGCCTGACGGGTTTTCATTGCCTGACGGGTCTTCACCGCCTGACGGGTCTTCACCGCCTGACGGGTCTTCACCGCCTCTTCACCGCCTGAAGGGTCTTCACCGCCTCTTCACCGCCTGACGGGTCTTCACCACCTGATGGGTTTTCACCGCCTCTTCACCGCCTGACGGGTCTTCACCGCCTCTTCACCGCCTGACGGGTCTTCACCGCCTGACGGGTCTTCACCGCCTGACGGGTCTTTACCGCCTCTTCACCGCCTGAAGGGTCTTCACCGCCTGAAGGGTGTTCACCACCTCTTCACCGCCTGACGGGTCTTCACCGCCTCTTCACCGCCTGACGGGTCTTCACCGCCTGAAGGGTCTTCACCGCCTCTTCACCGCCTGAAGGGTCTTCACCGCCTCTTCACCGCCTGACGGGTCTTCACCGCCTCTTCACCGCCTGAAGGGTCTTCACCGCCTCTTCACCGCCTGACGGGTCTTCACCACCTGATGGGTCTTCACCGCCTCTTCACTGCCTGACGGGTCTTCACCGCCTCTTCACCGCCTGACGGGTCTTCACCGCCTGACGGGTCTTCACCGCCTCTTCACCGCCTGAAGGGTCTTCACTGCCTCTTCACCGCCTGAAGGGTCTTCACCACCTGATGGATCTTCACCGCCTCTTCACCGCCTGACGGGTCTTCACCGCCTGACGGGTCTTTACCGCCTCTTCACCGCCTGAAGGGTCTTCACTGCCTGAAGGGTCTTCACTGCCTGACGGGTCTTCACCGCCTGAAGGGTCTTCACTATCTTGGCAACACCCTCAGCCTGCTCCACCATGTCCAAGTCCTGCTCCGCTCTGGTCACGCCTTCAGCCTGCTCTAATTCAGCCATGCCCTCGTCAGCCTCCAGGGCAACCACCCCCCACCCCATTGATGTTCTACGGCGTGAGGTCATGCCTTTGTAAAGGGGGACGTTCTGTCACAGTCTTCGTCTGCACCATTCTGTCTTCGTCATCTTCAATACACTTCCCAGCATCCTCTTGTCTCCACACCTGAACTCACTCCCTCAATCATCCACCTGTTCATCATCCTAATCATCTGTCGTCACCTTGTTAGTGTTCATTTTGTATCTGTATTTAGTTCTCTCTGTTTCAGTCTGAGCTTGTCTGTTCTTGATTTATGTTTCATGGACAGTCGTCCCCTTGGAATTATAAGGTTCTATCTGACATTTTTCTCAAAATTGACTTATTCACATATTTTTATTCTGTGACAACTTGTCATTATATGATGTTGTGTACACTGGGGGACTTTTTATTGAAAAAACAAAAAGGTTCTATCTACAAAGTCGAACTCTAACTTGGCTCTATGAGGTTCTATCTGCATGAGCCAATCAGCACTTCGAATCCACAGAAGTGGACCAATGAGAATCAACTTTTATATGTCGGGTTCCTGGCTTTTTCCTTGAAGACAAGAAGAAACCCCATAAAGGCATAATGCTATATATTTACAGTAAATTAAATATTCACTAAATTTTGTAGTCTTATGAAGTGGCTTTACTTTATATTTTCTCATTTTCTATATAGTGTATTGGTTGTCATTAATAACTTTTATTATTATAGTTATTATTATCTAAATTATACAAATATGCAGTGAGTAAATTGAATATTTTAGAAAACCATTCAACATGCAAGTGTGTGTGTGCATGTCCGTGTGTGTGAAAAAGTGTGTTGGTGTGTGTGTGAGAGAGAGAGAGAGTGTGTGTGTGTTTGAGTGAGTGAGAGTGTGTGATTTAAAAGGGAGTCTGACATTTTTGGTGATTATTGTCATGGTGTAGTGTGGAATGAAGACAGGCTGAAGCTGACGCCAGGCTCCAATACAAAACAGTTACTCAAAAACTCCAAACAGGTACAAGAAAGAAAAAAAAAAAATGACAGTGTTACCCCTTATGTTTTTTTTTCTGGTCAAAATTTTGACCTTCGATATCTCGGCTCTGGAAGGGTCTAGAGCCTCCATTTTTGCGCGCTGGTCAAAGTCTCGTGGCCCTCTGTCAGAATCCAGAGTTTCAAGAAGATCGGAGGGGGTCAAAATTTCGGCCAAAAAAAAAAATGACAGTGTTACCCCTTATGTTTTTTTTCCTGGTCAAAATTTTGACCTTCGATATCTCGGCTCTGGAAGGGTCTAGAGCCTCCATTTTTGCGCGCTGGTCAAAGTCTCGTGGCCCTCTGTCAGAATCTAGAGTTTCAAGAAGATCGGAGGGGGTCAAAATTTTGGCCAAAAAAAAAAAATGACAGTGTTACCCCTTATGTTTTTTTTTCTGGTCAAAATTTTGACCTTCGATATCTCGGCTCTGGAAGGGTCTAGAGCCTCCATTTTTGCGCGCTGGTCGAAGTCTCGTGGCCCTCTGTCAGAATCCAGAGTTTCAAGAAGATCGGAGGAGGTCAAAATTTCGGCCAAAAAAAAAAAATGACAGTGTTACCCCTTATGTTTTTTTTTCTGGTCAAAATTTTGACCTTCGATATCTCGGCTCTGGAAGGGTCTAGAGCCTCCATTTTTGCGCGCTGGTCGAAGTCTCGTGGCCCTCTGTCAGAATCCAGAGTTTCAAGAAGATCGGAGGGGGTCAAAATTTCGGCCAAAAAAAAAAAATGACAGTGTTACCCCTTATGTTTTTTTTTTTCTGGTCAAAATTTTGACCTTCGATATCTCGGCTCTGGAAGGGTCTAGAGCCTCCATTTTTGCGCGCTGGTCGAAGTCTCGTGGCCCTCTGTCAGAATCCAGAGTTTCAAGAAGATCGGAGGGGGTCAAAATTTCGGCCAAAAAAAAAAATGACAGTGTTACCCCTTATGTTTTTTTTCCTGGTCAAAATTTTGACCTTCGATATCTCGGCTCTGGAAGGGTCTAGAGCCTCCATTTTTGCGCGCTGGTCGAAGTCTCGTGGCCCTCTGTCAGAATCCAGAGTTTCAAGAAGATCGGAGGGGGTCAAAATTTCGGCCAAAAAAAAAAAATGACAGTGTTACCCCTTATGTTTTTTTTTTCTCGTCAAAATTTTGACCTTCGATATCTCGGCTCTGGAAGGGTCTAGAGCCTCCATTTTTGCGCGCTGGTCGAAGTCTCGTGGCCCTCTGTCAGAATCCAGAGTTTCAAGAAGATCGGAGGGGGTCAAAATTTCGGCCAAAAAAAAAAATGACAGTGTTACCCCTTATGTTTTTTTTTCTGGTCAAAATTTTGACCTTCGATATCTCGGCTCTGGAAGGGTCTAGAGCCTCCATTTTTGCGCGCTGGTCGAAGTCTCGTGGCCCTCTGTCAGAATCCAGAGTTTCAAGAAGATCGGAGGGGGTCAAAATTTCGGCCAAAAAAAAAAATGACAGTGTTACCCCTTATGTTTTTTTTCCTGGTCAAAATTTTGACCTTCGATATCTCGGCTCTGGAAGGGTCTAGAGCCTCCATTTTTGCGCGCTGGTCAAAGTCTCGTGGCCCTCTGTCAGAATCCAGAGTTTCAAGAAGATCGGAGGGGGTCAAAATTTCGGCCAAAAAAAAAAATGACAGTGTAACCCCTTATGTTTTTTTTTCTGGTCAAAATTTTGACCATCGATATCTCGGCTCTGGAAGGGTCTAGAGCCTCCATTTTTGCGCGCTGGTCAAAGTCTCGTGGCCCTCTGTCAGAATCCAGAGTTTGAAGAAGATCGGAGGGGGTCAAAATTTCGGCCCAAAAAAAAAATGACAGTGTTACCCCTTATGTTTTTTTTTCTGGTCAAAATTTTGACCTTCGATATCTCGGCTCTGGAAGGGTCTAGAGCCTCCATTTTTGCGCGCTGGTCGAAGTCTCGTGGCCCTCTGTCAGAATCCAGAGTTTCAAGAAGATCGGAGGGGGTCAAAATTTCGGCCAAAAAAAAAAATGACAGTGTAACCCCTTATGTTTTTTTTTTCTGGTCAAAATTTTGACCATCGATATCTCGGCTCTGGAAGGGTCTAGAGCCTCCATTTTTGCGCGCTGGTCGAAGTCTCGTGGCCCTCTGTCAGAATCCAGAGTTTCAAGAAGATCGGAGGGGGTCGAAATTTCGGCCAAAAAAAAAAATGACAGTGTTACCCCTTATGTTTTTTTTTCTGGTCAAAATTTTGACCTTCGATATCTCGGCTCTGGAAGGGTCTAGAGCCTCCATTTTTGCGCGCTGGTCGAAGTCTCGTGGCCCTCTGTCAGAATCCAGAGTTTCAAGAAGATCGGAGGGGGTCAAAATTTCGGCCAAAAAAAAAATGACAGTGTTACCCCTTATGTTTTTGTTTCTGGTCAAAATTTTGACCTTCGATATCTCGGCTCTGGAAGGGTCTAGAGCCTCCATTTTTGCGCGCTGGTCGAAGTCTCGTGGCCCTCTGTCAGAATCCAGAGTTTGAAGAAGATCGGAGGGGGTCAAAATTTCGGCCAAAAAAAAAAAATGACAGTGTTACCCCTTATGTTTTTTTTCTGGTCAAAATTTTGACCTTCGATATCTCGGCTCTGGAAGGGTCTAGAGCCTCCATTTTTGCGCGCTGGTCAAAGTCTCGTGGCTCTCTGTCAGAATCCAGAGTTTCAAGAAGATCGGAGGGGGTCAAAATTTTCGGCCAAAAAAAAAAAAATGACAGTGTTACCCCTTATGTTTTTTTTTCTGGTCAAAATTTTGACCTTCGATATCTCGGCTCTGGAAGGGTCTAGAGCCTCCATTTTTGCGCGCTGGTCGAAGTGTCGTGGCCCTCTGTCAGAATCCAGAGTTTCAAGAAGATCGGAGGGGGTCAAAATTTCGGCCAAAAACGACAGTGTTACCCCTTATGTTTTTTTTTCTGGTCAAAACTTTGACATCCGATATCTCGGCTCTGGAAGGGTCTAGAGCCTCCATTTTTGCGCGCTGGTCGAAGTCTCGTGGCCCTCTGTCAGAATCCAGAGTTTCAAGAAGATCGGAGGGGGTCAAAATTTCGGCCAAAAACAACAGTGTTACCCCTTATGTTTTTTTTTCTGGTCAAAACTTTGACATCCGATATCTCGGCTCTGGAAGGGTCTAGAGCCTCCATTTTTGCGCGCTGGTCGAAGTCTCGTGGCCCTCTGTCAGAATCCAGAGTTTCAAGAAGATCAGAGGGGGTCAAAATTTCGGCCAAAAACGACAGTGTTACCCCTTATGTTTTTTTTTCTGGTCAAAACTTTGACATCCGATATCTCGGCTCTGGAAGGGTCTAGAGCCTCCATTTTTGCGCGCTGGTCGAAGTCTCGTGGCCCTCTGTCAGAATCCAGAGTTTCAAGAAGATCGGAGGGGGTCAAAATTTCGGCCAAAAACGACAGTGTTACCCCTTATGGTTTTTTTTTCGGGTCAAAACTTTGACATCCGATATCTCGGCTCTGGAAGGGTCTAGAGCCTCCATTTTTGCGCGCTGGTCGAAGTCTCCTGGCCCTCTGTCAGAATCCAGAGTTTCAAGAAGATCGGAGGGGGTCAAAATTTCGGCCAAAAACGACAGTGTTACCCCTTATGTTTTTTTTTCAGGTCAAAACTTTGACATCCGATATCTCGGCTCTGGAAGGGTCTAGAGCCTCCATTTTTGCGCGCTGGTCGAAGTCTCGTGGCCCTCTGTCAGAATCCAGGGTTTCAAGAAGATCGGAGGGGGTCAAAATTTCGGCCAAAAACGACAGTGTTACCCCTTATGTTTTTTTTTCTGGTCAAAACTTTGACATCCGATATCTCGGCTCTGGAAGGGTCTAGAGCCTCCATTTTTGCGCGCTGGTCGAAGTCTCGTGGCCCTCTGTCAGAATCGAGAGTTTCAAGAAGATCGGAGGGGGTCAAAATTTCGGCCAAAAACGACAGTGTTACCCCTTATGTTTTTTTTTCTGGTCAAAACTTTGACATCCGATATCTCGGCTCTGGAAGGGTCTAGAGCCTCCATTTTTGCGCGCTGGTCGAAGTCTCGTGGCCCTCTGTCAGAATCCAGAGTTTCAAGAAGATCGGAGGGGGTCAAAATTTCGGCCAAAAACGACAGTGTTACCCCTTATGGTTTTTTTTTCGGGTCAAAACTTTGACATCCGATATCTCGGCTCTGGAAGGGTCTAGAGCCTCCATTTTTGCGCGCTGGTCGAAGTCTCGTGGCCCTCTGTCAGAATCCAGAGTTTCAAGAAGATCGGAGGGGGTCAAAATTTCGGCCAAAAACGACAGTGTTACCCCTTATGTTTTTTTTCAGGTCAAAACTTTGACATCCGATATCTCGGCTCTGGAAGGGTCTAGAGCCTCCATTTTTGCGCGCTGGTCGAAGTCTCGTGGCCCTCTGTCAGAATCCAGAGTTTCAAGAAGATCGGAGGGGGTCAAAATTTCGGCCAAAAACAACAGTGTTACCCCTTATGTTTTTTTTTCTGGTCAAAACTTTGACATCCGATATCTCGGCTCTGGAAGGGTCTAGAGCCTCCATTTTTGCGCGCTGGTCGAAGTCTCGTGGCCCTCTGTCAGAATCCAGAGTTTCAAGAAGATCAGAGGGGGTCAAAATTTCGGCCAAAAACGACAGTGTTACCCCTTATGTTTTTTTTTCTGGTCAAAACTTTGACATCCGATATCTCGGCTCTGGAAGGGTCTAGAGCCTCCATTTTTGCGCGCTGGTCGAAGTCTCGTGGCCCTCTGTCAGAATCCAGAGTTTCAAGAAGATCGGAGGGGGTCAAAATTTCGGCCAAAAACGACAGTGTTACCCCTTATGGTTTTTTTTTCGGGTCAAAACTTTGACATCCGATATCTCGGCTCTGGAAGGGTCTAGAGCCTCCATTTTTGCGCGCTGGTCGAAGTCTCCTGGCCCTCTGTCAGAATCCAGAGTTTCAAGAAGATCGGAGGGGGTCAAAATTTCGGCCAAAAACGACAGTGTTACCCCTTATGTTTTTTTTTCAGGTCAAAACTTTGACATCCGATATCTCGGCTCTGGAAGGGTCTAGAGCCTCCATTTTTGCGCGCTGGTCGAAGTCTCGTGGCCCTCTGTCAGAATCCAGGGTTTCAAGAAGATCGGAGGGGGTCAAAATTTCGGCCAAAAACGACAGTGTTACCCCTTATGTTTTTTTTTCTGGTCAAAACTTTGACATCCGATATCTCGGCTCTGGAAGGGTCTAGAGCCTCCATTTTTGCGCGCTGGTCGAAGTCTCGTGGCCCTCTGTCAGAATCGAGAGTTTCAAGAAGATCGGAGGGGGTCAAAATTTCGGCCAAAAACGACAGTGTTACCCCTTATGTTTTTTTTTCTGGTCAAAACTTTGACATCCGATATCTCGGCTCTGGAAGGGTCTAGAGCCTCCATTTTTGCGCGCTGGTCGAAGTCTCGTGGCCCTCTGTCAGAATCCAGAGTTTCAAGAAGATCGGAGGGGGTCAAAATTTCGGCCAAAAACGACAGTGTTACCCCTTATGGTTTTTTTTTCGGGTCAAAACTTTGACATCCGATATCTCGGCTCTGGAAGGGTCTAGAGCCTCCATTTTTGCGCGCTGGTCGAAGTCTCGTGGCCCTCTGTCAGAATCCAGAGTTTCAAGAAGATCGGAGGGGGTCAAAATTTCGGCCAAAAACGACAGTGTTACCCCTTATGTTTTTTTTTCAGGTCAAAACTTTGACATCCGATATCTCGGCTCTGGAAGGGTCTAGAGCCTCCATTTTTGCGCGCTGGTCGAAGTCTCGTGGCCCTCTGTCAGAATCCAGAGTTTCAAGAAGATCGGAGGGGGTCAAAATTTCGGCCAAAAACGACAGTGTTACCACTTATGTTTTTTTTTCTGGTCAAAACTTTGACATCCGATATCTCGGCTCTGGAAGGGTCTAGAGCCTCCATTTTTGCGCGCTGGTCGAAGTCTCGTGGCCCTCTGTCAGAATCCAGAGTTTCAAGAAGATCGGAGGGGGTCAAAATTTCGGCCAAAAACGACAGTGTTACCCCTTATGTTTTTTTTTTTCAGGTCAAAACTTTGACATCCGATATCTCGGCTCTGGAAGGGTCTAGAGCCTCCATTTTTGCGCGCTGGTCGAAGTCTCGTGGCCCTCTGTCAGAATCCAGAGTTTCAAGAAGATCGGAGGGGGTCAAAATTTCGGCCAAAAACGACAGTGTTACCCCTTATGTTTTTTTTTTCAGGTCAAAACTTTGACATCCGATATCTCGGCTCTGGAAGGGTCTAGAGCCTCCATTTTTGCGCGCTGGTCGAAGTCTCGTGGCCCTCTGTCAGAATCCAGAGTTTCAAGAAGATCGGAGGGGGTCAAAATTTCGGCCAAAAACGACAGTGTTACCCCTTATGGTTTTTTTTCTGGTCAAAACTTTGACATCCGATATCTCGGCTCTGGAAGGGTCTAGAGCCTCCATTTTTGCGCGCTGGTCGAAGTCTCGTGGCCCTCTGTCAGAATCCAGAGTTTCAAGAAGATCAGAGGGGGTCAAAATTTCGGCCAAAAACGACAGTGTTACCCCTTATGTTTTTTTTTTCGGGTCAAAACTTTGACATCCGATATCTCGGCTCTGGAAGGGTCTAGAGCCTCCATTTTTGCGCGCTGGTCGAAGTCTCGTGGCCCTCTGTCAGAATCCAGAGTTTCAAGAAGATCGGAGGGGGTCAAAATTTCGGCCAAAAACGACAGTGTTACCCCTTATGTTTTTTTTTTCGGGTCAAAACTTTGACATCCGATATCTCGGCTCTGGAAGGGTCTAGAGCCTCCATTTTTGCGCGCTGGTCGAAGTCTCGTGGCCCTCTGTCAGAATCCAGAGTGTCAAGAAGATCGGAGGGGGTCAAAATTTCGGCCAAAAACGACAGTGTTACCCCTTATGGTTTTTTTTCGGGTCAAAACTTTGACATCCGATATCTCGGCTCTGGAAGGGTCTAGAGCCTCCATTTTTGCGCGCTGGTCAAAGTCTCGTGGCCCTCTGTCAGAATCCAGAGTTTCAAGAAGATCGGAGGGGGTCAAAATTTCGGCCAAAAACGACAGTGTTACCCCTTATGTTTTTTTTTCTGGTCAAAACTTTGACATCCGATATCTCGGCTCTGGAAGGGTCTAGAGCCTCCATTTTTGCGCGCTGGTCGAAGTCTCGTGGCCCTCTGTCAGAATCGAGAGTTTCAAGAAGATCGGAGGGGGTCAAAATTTCGGCCAAAAACGACAGTGTTACCCCTTATGTTTTTTTTTCTGGTCAAAACTTTGACATCCGATATCTCGGCTCTGGAAGGGTCTAGAGCCTCCATTTTTTCGCGCTGGTCGAAGTCTCGTGGCCCTCTGTCAGAATCCAGAGTTTCAAGAAGATCGGAGGGGGTCAAAATTTCGGCCAAAAACGACAGTGTTACCCCTTATGGTTTTTTTTTCGGGTCAAAACTTTGACATCCGATATCTCGGCTCTGGAAGGGTCTAGAGCCTCCATTTTTGCGCGCTGGTCGAAGTCTCGTGGCCCTCTGTCAGAATCCAGAGTTTCAAGAAGATCGGAGGGGGTCAAAATTTCGGCCAAAAACGACAGTGTTACCCCTTATGTTTTTTTTTCTGGTCAAAACTTTGACATCCGATATCTCGGCTCTGGAAGGGTCTAGAGCCTCCATTTTTGCGCGCTGGTCGAAGTCTCGTGGCCCTCTGTCAGAATCGAGAGTTTCAAGAAGATCGGAGGGGGTCAAAATTTCGGCCAAAAACGACAGTGTTACCCCTTATGTTTTTTTTTCTGGTCAAAACTTTGACATCCGATATCTCGGCTCTGGAAGGGTCTAGAGCCTCCATTTTTTCACGCTGGTCGAAGTCTCGTGGCCCTCTGTCAGAATCCAGAGTTTCAAGAAGATCGGAGGGGGTCAAAATTTCGGCCAAAAACGACAGTGTTACCCCTTATGGTTTTTTTTTCGGGTCAAAACTTTGACATCCGATATCTCGGCTCTGGAAGGGTCTAGAGCCTCCATTTTTGCGCGCTGGTCGAAGTCTCGTGGCCCTCTGTCAGAATCCAGAGTTTCAAGAAGATCGGAGGGGGTCAAAATTTCGGCCAAAAACGACAGTGTTACCCCTTATGTTTTTTTTTCTGGTCAAAACTTTGACATCCGATATCTCGGCTCTGGAAGGGTCTAGAGCCTCCATTTTTGCGCGCTGGTCGAAGTCTCGTGGCCCTCTGTCAGAATCCAGAGTTTCAAGAAGATCGGAGGGGGTCAAAATTTCGGCCAAAAACGACAGTGTTACCCCTTATGTTTTTTTTTTTCAGGTCAAAACTTTGACATCCGATATCTCGGCTCTGGAAGGGTCTAGAGCCTCCATTTTTGCGCGCTGGTCGAAGTCTCGTGGCCCTCTGTCAGAATCCAGAGTTTCAAGAAGATCGGAGGGGGTCAAAATTTCGGCCAAAAACGACAGTGTTACCCCTTATGTTTTTTTTTTTCAGGTCAAAACTTTGACATCCGATATCTCGGCTCTGGAAGGGTCTAGAGCCTCCATTTTTGCGCGCTGGTCGAAGTCTCGTGGCCCTCTGTCAGAATCCAGAGTTTCAAGAAGATCGGAGGGGGTCAAAATTTCGGCCAAAAACGACAGTGTTACCCCTTATGTTTTTTTTTTCTGGTCAAAACTTTGACATCCGATATCTCGGCTCTGGAAGGGTCTAGAGCCTCCATTTTTGCGCGCTGGTCGAAGTCTCGTGGCCCTCTGTCAGAATCCAGAGTTTCAAGAAGATCGGAGGGGGTCAAAATTTCGGCCAAAAACGACAGTGTTACCCCTTATGTTTTTTTTTTCGGGTCAAAACTTTGACATCCGATATCTCGGCTCTGGAAGGGTCTAGAGCCTCCATTTTTGCGCGCTGGTCGAAGTCTCGTGGCCCTCTGTCAGAATCCAGAGTTTCAAGAAGATCGGAGGGGGTCAAAATTTCGGCCAAAAACGACAGTGTTACCCCTTATGTTTTTTTTTTCAGGTCAAAACTTTGACATCCGATATCTCGGCTCTGGAAGGGTCTAGAGCCTCCATTTTTGCGCGCTGGTCGAAGTCTCGTGGCCCTCTGTCAGAATCCAGAGTTTCAAGAAGATCGGAGGGGGTCAAAATTTCGGCCAAAAACGACAGTGTTACCCCTTATGTTTTTTTTTTCTGGTCAAAACTTTGATATCCGATATCTCGGCTCTGGAAGGGTCTAGAGCCTCCATTTTTGCGCGCTGGTCGAAGTCTCGTGGCCCTCTGTCAGAATCCAGAGTGTCAAGAAGATCGGAGGGGGTCAAAATTTCGGCCAAAAACGACAGTGTTACCCCTTATGGTTTTTTTTCGGGTCAAAACTTTGACATCCGATATCTCGGCTCTGGAAGGGTCTAGAGCCTCCATTTTTGCGCGCTGGTCGAAGTCTCGTGGCCCTCTGTCAGAATCCAGAGTGTCAAGAAGATCGGAGGGGGTCAAAATTTCGGCCAAAAACGACAGTGTTACCCCTTATGGTTTTTTTTCGGGTCAAAACTTTGACATCCGATATCTCGGCTCTGGAAGGGTCTAGAGCCTCCATTTTTGCGCGCTGGTCAAAGTCTCGTGGCCCTCTGTCAGAATCCAGAGTTTCAAGAAGATCGGAGGGGGTCAAAATTTCGGCCAAAAACGACAGTGTTACCCCTTATGTTTTTTTTTCTGGTCAAAATTTTGACCTTCGATATCTCGGCTCTGGAAGGGTCTAGAGCCTCCATTTTTGCGCGCTGGTCGAAGTCTCGTGGCCCTCTGTCAGAATCCAGAGTTTGAAGAAGATCGGAGGGGGTCAAAATTTCGGCCAAAAAAAAAAATGACAGTGTTACCCCTTATGTTTTTTTTTCTGGTCAAAATTTTGACCTTCGATATCTCGGCTCTGGAAGGGTCTAGAGCCTCCATTTTTGCGCGCTGGTCAAAGTCTCGTGGCCCTCTGTCAGAATCCAGAGTTTCAAGAAGATCGGAGGGGGTCAAAATTTCGGCCAAAAAAAAAAATGACAGTGTTACCCCTTATGTTTTTTTTTCTGGTCAAAATTTTGACCTTCGATATCTCGGCTCTGGAAGGGTCTAGATCCTCCATTTTTGCGCGCTGGTCGAAGTCTCATGGCCCTCTGTCAGAATCCAGAGTTTCAAGAAGATCGGAGGGGGTCAAAATTTCGGCCAAAAAAAAAAAATGACAGTGTTACCCCTTATGTTTTTTTTTTCTGGTCAAAATTTTGACCTTCGATATCTCGGCTCTGGAAGGGTCTAGAGCCTCCATTTTTGCGCGCTGGTCGAAGTCTCGTGGCCCTCTGTCAGAATCCAGAGTTTCAAGAAGATCGGAGGGGGTCAAAATTTCGGCCAAAAAAAAAAAATGACAGTGTTACCCCTTATGTTTTTTTTTCTGGTCAAAATTTTGACCTTCGATATCTCGGCTCTGGAAGGGTCTAGAGCCTCCATTTTTGCGCGCTGGTCGAAGTCTCGTGGCCCTCTGTCAGAATCCAGAGTTTCAAGAAGATCGGAGGAGGTCAAAATTTCGGCCAAAAAAAAAAAATGACAGTGTTACCCCTTATGTTTTTTTTTCTGGTCAAAATTTTGACCTTCGATATCTCGGCTCTGGAAGGGTCTAGAGCCTCCATTTTTGCGCGCTGGTCGAAGTCTCGTGGCCCTCTGTCAGAATCCAGAGTTTCAAGAAGATCGGAGGGGGTCAAAATTTCGGCCAAAAACGACAGTGTTACCCCTTATGTTTTTTTTTCTGGTCAAAACTTTGACATCCGATATCTCGGCTCTGGAAGGGTCTAGAGCCTCCATTTTTGCGCGCTGGTCGAAGTCTCGTGGCCCTCTGTCAGAATCCAGAGTTTCAAGAAGATCAGAGGGGGTCAAAATTTCGGCCAAAAACGACAGTGTTACCCCTTATGTTTTTTTTTCTGGTCAAAACTTTGACATCCGATATCTCGGCTCTGGAAGGGTCTAGAGCCTCCATTTTTGCGCGCTGGTCGAAGTCTCCTGGCCCTCTGTCAGAATCCAGAGTTTCAAGAAGATCGGAGGGGGTCAAAATTTCGGCCAAAAACGACAGTGTTACCCCTTATGTTTTTTTTTCAGGTCAAAACTTTGACATCCGATATCTCGGCTCTGGAAGGGTCTAGAGCCTCCATTTTTGCGCGCTGGTCGAAGTCTCGTGGCCCTCTGTCAGAATCCAGGGTTTCAAGAAGATCGGAGGGGGTCAAAATTTCGGCCAAAAACGACAGTGTTACCCCTTATGTTTTTTTTTCTGGTCAAAACTTTGACATCCGATATCTCGGCTCTGGAAGGGTCTAGAGCCTCCATTTTTGCGCGCTGGTCGAAGTCTCGTGGCCCTCTGTCAGAATCGAGAGTTTCAAGAAGATCGGAGGGGGTCAAAATTTCGGCCAAAAACGACAGTGTTACCCCTTATGTTTTTTTTTCTGGTCAAAACTTTGACATCCGATATCTCGGCTCTGGAAGGGTCTAGAGCCTCCATTTTTGCGCGCTGGTCGAAGTCTCGTGGCCCTCTGTCAGAATCCAGAGTTTCAAGAAGATCGGAGGGGGTCAAAATTTCGGCCAAAAACGACAGTGTTACCCCTTATGGTTTTTTTTTCGGGTCAAAACTTTGACATCCGATATCTCGGCTCTGGAAGGGTCTAGAGCCTCCATTTTTGCGCGCTGGTCGAAGTCTCGTGGCCCTCTGTCAGAATCCAGAGTTTCAAGAAGATCGGAGGGGGTCAAAATTTCGGCCAAAAACGACAGTGTTACCCCTTATGTTTTTTTTCAGGTCAAAACTTTGACATCCGATATCTCGGCTCTGGAAGGGTCTAGAGCCTCCATTTTTGCGCGCTGGTCGAAGTCTCGTGGCCCTCTGTCAGAATCGAGAGTTTCAAGAAGATCGGAGGGGGTCAAAATTTCGGCCAAAAACGACAGTGTTACCCCTTATGTTTTTTTTTCAGGTCAAAACTTTGACATCCGATATCTCGGCTCTGGAAGGGTCTAGAGCCTCCATTTTTGCGCGCTGGTCGAAGTCTCGTGGCCCTCTGTCAGAATCCAGAGTTTCAAGAAGATCGGAGGGGGTCAAAATTTCGGCCAAAAACGACAGTGTTACCCCTTATGTTTTTTTTTTTCAGGTCAAAACTTTGACATCCGATATCTCGGCTCTGGAAGGGTCTAGAGCCTCCATTTTTGCGCGCTGGTCGAAGTCTCGTGGCCCTCTGTCAGAATCCAGAGTTTCAAGAAGATCGGAGGGGGTCAAAATTTCGGCCAAAAACGACAGTGTTACCCCTTATGTTTTTTTTTTCAGGTCAAAACTTTGACATCCGATATCTCGGCTCTGGAAGGGTCTAGAGCCTCCATTTTTGCGCGCTGGTCGAAGTCTCGTGGCCCTCTGTCAGAATCCAGAGTTTCAAGAAGATCGGAGGGGGTCAAAATTTCGGCCAAAAACGACAGTGTTACCCCTTATGTTTTTTTTTCTGGTCAAAACTTTGATATCCGATATCTCGGCTCTGGAAGGGTCTAGAGCCTCCATTTTTGCGCGCTGGTCGAAGTCTCGTGGCCCTCTGTCAGAATCCAGAGTGTCAAGAAGATCGGAGGGGGTCAAAATTTCGGCCAAAAACGACAGTGTTACCCCTTATGGTTTTTTTTCGGGTCAAAACTTTGACATCCGATATCTCGGCTCTGGAAGGGTCTAGAGCCTCCATTTTTGCGCGCTGGTCAAAGTCTCGTGGCCCTCTGTCAGAATCCAGAGTTTCAAGAAGATCGGAGGGGGTCAAAATTTCGGCCAAAAACGACAGTGTTACCCCTTATGTTTTTTTTTCTGGTCAAAACTTTGACATCCGATATCTCGGCTCTGGAAGGGTCTAGAGCCTCCATTTTTGCGCGCTGGTCGAAGTCTCGTGGCCCTCTGTCAGAATCCAGAGTTTCAAGAAGATCGGAGGGGGTCAAAATTTCGGCCAAAAACAACAGTGTTACCCCTTATGTTTTTTTTTCTGGTCAAAACTTTGACATCCGATATCTCGGCTCTGGAAGGGTCTAGAGCCTCCATTTTTGCGCGCTGGTCGAAGTCTCGTGGCCCTCTGTCAGAATCCAGAGTTTCAAGAAGATCAGAGGGGGTCAAAATTTCGGCCAAAAACGACAGTGTTACCCCTTATGTTTTTTTTTCTGGTCAAAACTTTGACATCCGATATCTCGGCTCTGGAAGGGTCTAGAGCCTCCATTTTTGCGCGCTGGTCGAAGTCTCCTGGCCCTCTGTCAGAATCCAGAGTTTCAAGAAGATCGGAGGGGGTCAAAATTTCGGCCAAAAACGACAGTGTTACCCCTTATGTTTTTTTTTCAGGTCAAAACTTTGACATCCGATATCTCGGCTCTGGAAGGGTCTAGAGCCTCCATTTTTGCGCGCTGGTCGAAGTCTCGTGGCCCTCTGTCAGAATCCAGGGTTTCAAGAAGATCGGAGGGGGTCAAAATTTCGGCCAAAAACGACAGTGTTACCCCTTATGTTTTTTTTTCTGGTCAAAACTTTGACATCCGATATCTCGGCTCTGGAAGGGTCTAGAGCCTCCATTTTTGCGCGCTGGTCGAAGTCTCGTGGCCCTCTGTCAGAATCGAGAGTTTCAAGAAGATCGGAGGGGGTCAAAATTTCGGCCAAAAACGACAGTGTTACCCCTTATGTTTTTTTTTCTGGTCAAAACTTTGACATCCGATATCTCGGCTCTGGAAGGGTCTAGAGCCTCCATTTTTGCGCGCTGGTCGAAGTCTCGTGGCCCTCTGTCAGAATCCAGAGTTTCAAGAAGATCGGAGGGGGTCAAAATTTCGGCCAAAAACGACAGTGTTACCCCTTATGGTTTTTTTTTCGGGTCAAAACTTTGACATCCGATATCTCGGCTCTGGAAGGGTCTAGAGCCTCCATTTTTGCGCGCTGGTCGAAGTCTCGTGGCCCTCTGTCAGAATCCAGAGTTTCAAGAAGATCGGAGGGGGTCAAAATTTCGGCCAAAAACGACAGTGTTACCCCTTATGTTTTTTTTCAGGTCAAAACTTTGACATCCGATATCTCGGCTCTGGAAGGGTCTAGAGCCTCCATTTTTGCGCGCTGGTCGAAGTCTCGTGGCCCTCTGTCAGAATCCAGAGTTTCAAGAAGATCGGAGGGGGTCAAAATTTCGGCCAAAAACGACAGTGTTACCCCTTATGTTTTTTTTTCTGGTCAAAACTTTGACATCCGATATCTCGGCTCTGGAAGGGTCTAGAGCCTCCATTTTTGCGCGCTGGTCGAAGTCTCGTGGCCCTCTGTCAGAATCCAGAGTTTCAAGAAGATCGGAGGGGGTCAAAATTTCAGCCAAAAACGACAGTGTTACCCCTTATGTTTTTTTTTTTCAGGTCAAAACTTTGACATCCGATATCTCGGCTCTGGAAGGGTCTAGAGCCTCCATTTTTGCGCGCTGGTCGAAGTCTCGTGGCCCTCTGTCAGAATCCAGAGTTTCAAGAAGATCGGAGGGGGTCAAAATTTCGGCCAAAAACGACAGTGTTACCCCTTATGTTTTTTTTTTCAGGTCAAAACTTTGACATCCGATATCTCGGCTCTGGAAGGGTCTAGAGCCTCCATTTTTGCGCGCTGGTCGAAGTCTCGTGGCCCTCTGTCAGAATCCAGAGTTTCAAGAAGATCGGAGGGGGTCAAAATTTCGGCCAAAAACGACAGTGTTACCCCTTATGTTTTTTTTTCTGGTCAAAACTTTGACATCCGATATCTCGGCTCTGGAAGGGTCTAGAGCCTCCATTTTTGCGCGCTGGTCGAAGTCTCGTGGCCCTCTGTCAGAATCCAGAGTTTCAAGAAGATCAGAGGGGGTCAAAATTTCGGCCAAAAACGACAGTGTTACCCCTTATGTTTTTTTTTTCGGGTCAAAACTTTGACATCCGATATCTCGGCTCTGGAAGGGTCTAGAGCCTCCATTTTTGCGCGCTGGTCGAAGTCTCGTGGCCCTCTGTCAGAATCCAGAGTTTCAAGAAGATCGGAGGGGGTCAAAATTTCGGCCAAAAACGACAGTGTTACCCCTTATGGTTTTTTTTCGGGTCAAAACTTTGACATCCGATATCTCGGCTCTGGAAGGGTCTAGAGCCTCCATTTTTGCGCGCTGGTCAAAGTCTCGTGGCCCTCTGTCAGAATCCAGAGTTTCAAGAAGATCGGAGGGGGTCAAAATTTCGGCCAAAAACGACAGTGTTACCCCTTATGTTTTTTTTTTCTGGTCAAAACTTTGACATCCGATATCTCGGCTCTGGAAGGGTCTAGAGCCTCCATTTTTGCGCGCTGGTCGAAGTCTCGTGGCCCTCTGTCAGAATCGAGAGTTTCAAGAAGATCGGAGGGGGTCAAAATTTCGGCCAAAAACGACAGTGTTACCCCTTATGTTTTTTTTTCTGGTCAAAACTTTGACATCCGATATCTCGGCTCTGGAAGGGTCTAGAGCCTCCATTTTTTCGCGCTGGTCGAAGTCTCGTGGCCCTCTGTCAGAATCCAGAGTTTCAAGAAGATCGGAGGGGGTCAAAATTTCGGCCAAAAACGACAGTGTTACCCCTTATGGTTTTTTTTTTCGGGTAAAACTTTGACATCCGATATCTCGGCTCTGGAAGGGTCTAGAGCCTCCATTTTTGCGCGCTGGTCGAAGTCTCGTGGCCCTCTGTCAGAATCCAGAGTTTCAAGAAGATCGGAGGGGGTCAAAATTTCGGCCAAAAACGACAGTGTTACCCCTTATGTTTTTTTTTCTGGTCAAAATTTTGACCTTCGATATCTCGGCTCTGGAAGGGTCTAGAGCCTCCATTTTTGCGCGCTGGTCGAAGTCTCGTGGCCCTCTGTCAGAATCCAGAGTTTCAAGAAGATCGGAGGGGGTCAAAATTTCGGCCAAAAACGACAGTGTTACCCCTTATGTTTTTTTTTCTGGTCAAAACTTTGACATCCGATATCTCGGCTCTGGAAGGGTCTAGAGCCTCCATTTTTGCGCGCTGGTCGAAGTCTCGTGGCCCTCTGTCAGAATCCAGAGTTTCAAGAAGATCGGAGGGGGTCAAAATTTCGGCCAAAAACGACAGTGTTACCCCTTATGTTTTTTTTTTTCAGGTCAAAACTTTGACATCCGATATCTCGGCTCTGGAAGGGTCTAGAGCCTCCATTTTTGCGCGCTGGTCGAAGTCTCGTGGCCCTCTGTCAGAATCCAGAGTTTCAAGAAGATCGGAGGGGGTCAAAATTTCGGCCAAAAACGACAGTGTTACCCCTTATGTTTTTTTTTCAGGTCAAAACTTTGACATCCGATATCTCGGCTCTGGAAGGGTCTAGAGCCTCCATTTTTGCGCGCTGGTCGAAGTCTCGTGGCCCTCTGTCAGAATCCAGAGTTTCAAGAAGATCGGAGGGGGTCAAAATTTCGGCCAAAAACGACAGTGTTACCCCTTATGTTTTTTTTTCAGGTCAAAACTTTGACATCCGATATCTCGGCTCTGGAAGGGTCTAGAGCCTCCATTTTTGCGCGCTGGTCGAAGTCTCGTGGCCCTCTGTCAGAATCCAGGGTTTCAAGAAGATCGGAGGGGGTCAAAATTTCGGCCAAAAACGACAGTGTTACCCCTTATGTTTTTTTTTCTGGTCAAAACTTTGACATCCGATATCTCGGCTCTGAAGGGTCTAGAGCCTCCATTTTTTGCGCGCTGGTCGAAAGTCTCGTGGCCCTCTGTCAGAATCGAGAGTTTCAAGAAGATCGGAGGGGGTCAAAATTTCGGCCAAAAACGACAGTGTTACCCCTTATGTTTTTTTTTCTGGTCAAAACTTTGACATCCGATATCTCGGCTCTGGAAGGGTCTAGAGCCTCCATTTTTGCGCGCTGGTCGAAGTCTCGTGGCCCTCTGTCAGAATCCAGAGTTTCAAGAAGATCGGAGGGGGTCAAAATTTCGGCCAAAAACGACAGTGTTACCCCTTATGTTTTTTTTTCGGGTCAAAACTTTGACATCCGATATCTCGGCTCTGGAAGGGTCTAGAGCCTCCATTTTTGCGCGCTGGTCGAAGTCTCGTGGCCCTCTGTCAGAATCCAGAGTTTCAAGAAGATCGGAGGGGGTCAAAATTTCGGCCAAAAACGACAGTGTTACCCCTTATGTTTTTTTTTCAGGTCAAAACTTTGACATCCGATATCTCGGCTCTGGAAGGGTCTAGAGCCTCCATTTTTGCGCGCTGGTCGAAGTCTCGTGGCCCTCTGTCAGAATCCAGAGTTTCAAGAAGATCGGAGGGGGTCAAAATTTCGGCCAAAAACGACAGTGTTACCCCTTATGTTTTTTTTTTCTGGTCAAAACTTTGACATCCGATATCTCGGCTCTGGAAGGGTCTAGAGCCTCCATTTTTGCGCGCTGGTCGAAGTCTCGTGGCCCTCTGTCAGAATCCAGAGTTTCAAGAAGATCGGAGGGGGTCAAAATTTCGGCCAAAAACGACAGTGTTACCCCTTATGTTTTTTTTTTCAGGTCAAAACTTTGACATCCGATATCTCGGCTTCTGGAAGGGTCTAGAGCCTCCATTTTTGCGCGCTGGTCGAAGTCTCGTGGCCCTCTGTCAGAATCCAGAGTTTCAAGAAGATCGGAGGGGGTCAAAATTTCGGCCAAAAACGACAGTGTTACCCCTTATGTTTTTTTTTTCAGGTCAAAACTTTGACATCCGATATCTCGGCTCTGGAAGGGTCTAGAGCCTCCATTTTTGCGCGCTGGTCGAAGTCTCGTGGCCCTCTGTCAGAATCCAGAGTTTCAAGAAGATCGGAGGGGGTCAAAATTTCGGCCAAAAACGACAGTGTTACCCCTTATGTTTTTTTTTCTGGTCAAAACTTTGACATCCGATATCTCGGCTCTGGAAGGGTCTAGAGCCTCCATTTTTGCGCGCTGGTCGAAGTCTCGTGGCCCTCTGTCAGAATCCAGAGTTTCAAGAAGATCAGAGGGGGTCAAAATTTCGGCCAAAAACGACAGTGTTACCCCTTATGTTTTTTTTTTCGGGTCAAAACTTTGACATCCGATATCTCGGCTCTGGAAGGGTCTAGAGCCTCCATTTTTGCGCGCTGGTCGAAGTCTCGTGGCCCTCTGTCAGAATCCAGAGTTTCAAGAAGATCGGAGGGGGTCAAAATTTCGGCCAAAAACGACAGTGTTACCCCTTATGTTTTTTTTTTCAGGTCAAAACTTTGACATCCGATATCTCGGCTCTGGAAGGGTCTAGAGCCTCCATTTTTGCGCGCTGGTCGAAGTCTCGTGGCCCTCTGTCAGAATCCAGAGTTTCAAGAAGATCGGAGGGGGTCAAAATTTCGGCCAAAAACGACAGTGTTACCCCTTATGTTTTTTTTTCTGGTCAAAACTTTGATATCCGATATCTCGGCTCTGGAAGGGTCTAGAGCCTCCATTTTTGCGCGCTGGTCGAAGTCTCGTGGCCCTCTGTCAGAATCCAGAGTGTCAAGAAGATCGGAGGGGGTCAAAATTTCGGCCAAAAACGACAGTGTTACCCCTTATGGTTTTTTTTCGGGTCAAAACTTTGACATCCGATATCTCGGCTCTGGAAGGGTCTAGAGCCTCCATTTTTGCGCGCTGGTCAAAGTCTCGTGGCCCTCTGTCAGAATCCAGAGTTTCAAGAAGATCGGAGGGGGTCAAAATTTCGGCCAAAAACGACAGTGTTACCCCTTATGTTTTTTTTTCTGGTCAAAACTTTGACATCCGATATCTCGGCTCTGGAAGGGTCTAGAGCCTCCATTTTTGCGCGCTGGTCGAAGTCTCGTGGCCCTCTGTCAGAATCGAGAGTTTCAAGAAGATCGGAGGGGGTCAAAATTTCGGCCAAAAACGACAGTGTTACCCCTTATGTTTTTTTTTTCTGGTCAAAACTTTGACATCCGATATCTCGGCTCTGGAAGGGTCTAGAGCCTCCATTTTTTCGCGCTGGTCGAAGTCTCGTGGCCCTCTGTCAGAATCCAGAGTTTCAAGAAGATCGGAGGGGGTCAAAATTTCGGCCAAAAACGACAGTGTTACCCCTTATGGTTTTTTTTTCGGGTCAAAACTTTGACATCCGATATCTCGGCTCTGGAAGGGTCTAGAGCCTCCATTTTTGCGCGCTGGTCGAAGTCTCGTGGCCCTCTGTCAGAATCCAGAGTTTCAAGAAGATCGGAGGGGGTCAAAATTTCGGCCAAAAACGACAGTGTTACCCCTTATGTTTTTTTTCAGGTCAAAACTTTGACATCCGATATCTCGGCTCTGGAAGGGTCTAGAGCCTCCATTTTTGCGCGCTGGTCGAAGTCTCGTGGCCCTCTGTCAGAATCCAGAGTTTCAAGAAGATCGGAGGGGGTCAAAATTTCGGCCAAAAACGACAGTGTTACCCCTTATGTTTTTTTTTCTGGTCAAAACTTTGACATCCGATATCTCGGCTCTGGAAGGGTCTAGAGCCTCCATTTTTGCGCGCTGGTCGAAGTCTCGTGGCCCTCTGTCAGAATCCAGAGTTTCAAGAAGATCGGAGGGGGTCAAAATTTCGGCCAAAAACGACAGTGTTACCCCTTATGTTTTTTTTTTTCAGGTCAAAACTTTGACATCCGATATCTCGGCTCTGGAAGGGTCTAGAGCCTCCATTTTTGCGCGCTGGTCGAAGTCTCGTGGCCCTCTGTCAGAATCCAGAGTTTCAAGAAGATCGGAGGGGGTCAAAATTTCGGCCAAAAACGACAGTGTTACCCCTTATGTTTTTTTTTTCAGGTCAAAACTTTGACATCCGATATCTCGGCTCTGGAAGGGTCTAGAGCCTCCATTTTTGCGCGCTGGTCGAAGTCTCGTGGCCCTCTGTCAGAATCCAGAGTTTCAAGAAGATCGGAGGGGGTCAAAATTTCGGCCAAAAACGACAGTGTTACCCCTTATGTTTTTTTTTTCTGGTCAAAACTTTGACATCCGATATCTCGGCTCTGGAAGGGTCTAGAGCCTCCATTTTTGCGCGCTGGTCGAAGTCTCGTGGCCCTCTGTCAGAATCCAGAGTTTCAAGAAGATCGGAGGGGGTCAAAATTTCGGCCAAAAACAACAGTGTTACCCCTTATGTTTTTTTTTTCGGGTCAAAACTTTGACATCCGATATCTCGGCTCTGGAAGGGTCTAGAGCCTCCATTTTTGCGCGCTGGTCGAAGTCTCGTGGCCCTCTGTCAGAATCCAGAGTTTCAAGAAGATCGGAGGGGGTCAAAATTTCGGCCAAAAACGACAGTGTTACCCCTTATGTTTTTTTTTTCAGGTCAAAACTTTGACATCCGATATCTCGGCTCTGGAAGGGTCTAGAGCCTCCATTTTTGCGCGCTGGTCGAAGTCTCGTGGCCCTCTGTCAGAATCCAGAGTTTCAAGAAGATCGGAGGGGGTCAAAATTTCGGCCAAAAACGACAGTGTTACCCCTTATGTTTTTTTTTCTGGTCAAAACTTTGATATCCGATATCTCGGCTCTGGAAGGGTCTAGAGCCTCCATTTTTGCGCGCTGGTCGAAGTCTCGTGGCCCTCTGTCAGAATCCAGAGTGTCAAGAAGATCGGAGGGGGTCAAAATTTCGGCCAAAAACGACAGTGTTACCCCTTATGGTTTTTTTTCGGGTCAAAACTTTGACATCCGATATCTCGGCTCTGGAAGGGTCTAGAGCCTCCATTTTTGCGCGCTGGTCGAAGTCTCGTGGCCCTCTGTCAGAATCCAGAGTGTCAAGAAGATCGGAGGGGGTCAAAATTTCGGCCAAAAACGACAGTGTTACCCCTTATGGTTTTTTTTCGGGTCAAAACTTTGACATCCGATATCTCGGCTCTGGAAGGGTCTAGAGCCTCCATTTTTGCGCGCTGGTCAAAGTCTCGTGGCCCTCTGTCAGAATCCAGAGTTTCAAGAAGATCGGAGGGGGTCAAAATTTCGGCCAAAAACGACAGTGTTACCCCTTATGTTTTTTTTTCTGGTCAAAATTTTGACCTTCGATATCTCGGCTCTGGAAGGGTCTAGAGCCTCCATTTTTGCGCGCTGGTCGAAGTCTCGTGGCCCTCTGTCAGAATCCAGAGTTTGAAGAAGATCGGAGGGGGTCAAAATTTCGGCCAAAAAAAAAAATGACAGTGTTACCCCTTATGTTTTTTTTTCTGGTCAAAATTTTGACCTTCGATATCTCGGCTCTGGAAGGGTCTAGAGCCTCCATTTTTGCGCGCTGGTCAAAGTCTCGTGGCCCTCTGTCAGAATCCAGAGTTTCAAGAAGATCGGAGGGGGTCAAAATTTCGGCCAAAAAAAAAAATGACAGTGTTACCCCTTATGTTTTTTTTTCTGGTCAAAATTTTGACCTTCGATATCTCGGCTCTGGAAGGGTCTAGATCCTCCATTTTTGCGCGCTGGTCGAAGTCTCATGGCCCTCTGTCAGAATCCAGAGTTTCAAGAAGATCGGAGGGGGTCAAAATTTCGGCCAAAAAAAAAAAATGACAGTGTTACCCCTTATGTTTTTTTTTTTCTGGTCAAAATTTTGACCTTCGATATCTCGGCTCTGGAAGGGTCTAGAGCCTCCATTTTTGCGCGCTGGTCGAAGTCTCGTGGCCCTCTGTCAGAATCCAGAGTTTCAAGAAGATCGGAGGGGGTCAAAATTTCGGCCAAAAACAACAGTGTTACCCCTTATGTTTTTTTTTTCTGGTCAAAACTTTGACATCCGATATCTCGGCTCTGGAAGGGTCTAGAGCCTCCATTTTTGCGCGCTGGTCGAAGTCTCGTGGCCCTCTGTCAGAATCCAGAGTTTCAAGAAGATCAGAGGGGGTCAAAATTTCGGCCAAAAACGACAGTGTTACCCCTTATGTTTTTTTTTTTCGGGTCAAAACTTTGACATCCGATATCTCGGCTCTGGAAGGGTCTAGAGCCTCCATTTTTGCGCGCTGGTCGAAGTCTCGTGGCCCTCTGTCAGAATCCAGAGTTTCAAGAAGATCGGAGGGGGTCAAAATTTCGGCCAAAAACGACAGTGTTACCCCTTATGTTTTTTTTTTCTGGTCAAAACTTTGACATCCGATATCTCGGCTCTGGAAGGGTCTAGAGCCTCCATTTTTGCGCGCTGGTCGAAGTCTCGTGGCCCTCTGTCAGAATCCAGAGTTTCAAGAAGATCGGAGGGGGTCAAAATTTCGGCCAAAAACGACAGTGTTACCCCTTATGGTTTTTTTTTCGGGTCAAAACTTTGACATCCGATATCTCGGCTCTGGAAGGGTCTAGAGCCTCCATTTTTGCGCGCTGGTCGAAGTCTCGTGGCCCTCTGTCAGAGTCCAGAGTTTCAAGAAGATCGGAGGGGGTCAAAATTTCGGCCAAAAACGACAGTGTTACCCCTTATGTTTTTTTTTTTCAGGTCAAAACTTTGACATCCGATATCTCGGCTCTGGAAGGGTCTAGAGCCTCCATTTTTGCGCGCTGGTCGAAGTCTCGTGGCCCTCTGTCAGAATCCAGAGTTTCAATAAGATCGGAGGGGGTCAAAATTTCGGCCAAAAACGACAGTGTTACCCCTTATGTTTTTTTTTCTGGTCAAAACTTTGACATCCGATATCTCGGCTCTGGAAGGGTCTAGAGCCTCCATTTTTGCGCGCTGGTCGAAGTCTCGTGGCCCTCTGTCAGAATCCAGAGTTTCAAGAAGATCGGAGGGGGTCAAAATTTCGGCCAAAAACAACAGTGTTACCCCTTATGTTTTTTTTTCTGGTCAAAACTTTGACATCCGATATCTCGGCTCTGGAAGGGTCTAGAGCCTCCATTTTTGCGCGCTGGTCGAAGTCTCGTGGCCCTCTGTCAGAATCCAGAGTTTCAAGAAGATCAGAGGGGGTCAAAATTTCGGCCAAAAACGACAGTGTTACCCCTTATGTTTTTTTTTTCGGGTCAAAACTTTGACATCCGATATCTCGGCTCTGGAAGGGTCTAGAGCCTCCATTTTTGCGCGCTGGTCGAAGTCTCGTGGCCCTCTGTCAGAATCCAGAGTTTCAAGAAGATCGGAGGGGGTCAAAATTTCGGCCAAAAACGACAGTGTTACCCCTTATGTTTTTTTTTCTGGTCAAAACTTTGACATCCGATATCTCGGCTCTGGAAGGGTCTAGAGCCTCCATTTTTGCGCGCTGGTCGAAGTCTCGTGGCCCTCTGTCAGAATCCAGAGTTTCAAGAAGATCGGAGGGGGTCAAAATTTCGGCCAAAAACGACAGTGTTACCCCTTATGGGTTTTTTTTTCGGGTCAAAACTTTGACATCCGATATCTCGGCTCTGGAAGGGTCTAGAGCCTCCATTTTTGCGCGCTGGTCGAAGTCTCCTGGCCCTCTGTCAGAATCCAGAGTTTCAAGAAGATCGGAGGGGGTCAAAATTTCAGCCAAAAACGACAGTGTTACCCCTTATGTTTTTTTTTCAGGTCAAAACTTTGACATCCGATATCTCGGCTCTGGAAGGGTCTAGAGCCTCCATTTTTGCGCGCTGGTCGATGTCTCGTGGCCCTCTGTCAGAATCCAGAGTTTCAAGAAGATCGGAGGGGGTCAAAATTTCGGCCAAAAACGACAGTGTTACCCCTTATGTTTTTTTTTCTGGTCAAAACTTTGAA
>CM075866.1:36162215-36272215 GCA_038021265.1 Cyprinella venusta
TACTCTGGATTCTGACAGAGGGCCATGAGACTTCGACCAGCGCGCAAAAATGGAGGCTCTAGACCCTTCCAGAGCCGAGATATCGAAGGTCAAAATTTTGACCAGAAAAAAAAACATAAGGGGTAACACTGTCATTTTTTTTTTTTGGCCGAAATTTTGACCCCCTCCGATCTTCTTGAACTCTGGATTCTGACAGAGGGCCACGAGACTTCGACCAGCGCGCAAAAATGGAGGCTCTAGACCCTTCCAGAGCCGAGATATCGAGGTCAAAGTTTTGACCAGAAAAAAAAACATAAGGGGTAACACTGTCATTTTTTTTGGCCGAAATTTGACCCCCTCCGATCTTCTTGAAACTCTGGATTCTGACAGAGGGCCACGAGACTTCGACCAGCGCGCAAAAATGGAGGCTCTAGACCCTTCCAGAGCCGAGATATCGGATGTCAAAGTTTTGACCTGAAAAAAAAAACATAAGGGGTAACACTGTCGTTTTTGGCCGAAATTTTGACCCCCTCCGATCTTCTTGAAACTCTGGATTCTGACAGAGGGCCACGAGACTTCGACCAGCGCGCAAAAATGGAGGCTCTAGACCCTTCCAGAGCCGAGATATCGGATGTCAAAGTTTTGACCTGAAAAAAAAACATAAGGGGTAACACTGTCGTTTTTGGCCGAAATTTTGACCCCCTCCGATCTTCTTGAAACTCTGGATTCTGACAGAGGGCCACGAGACTTCGACCAGCGCGCAAAAATGGAGGCTCTAGACCCTTCCAGAGCCGAGATATCGGATGTCAAAGTTTTGACCTGAAAAAAAAACATAAGGGGTAACACTGTCGTTTTTGGCCGAAATTTTGACCCCCTCCGATCTTCTTGAAACTCTGGATTCTGACAGAGGGCCACGAGACTTCGACCAGCGCGCAAAAATGGAGGCTCTAGACCCTTCCAGAGCCGAGATATCGGATGTCAAAGTTTTGACCTGAAAAAAAAACATAAGGGGTAACACTGTCGTTTTTGGCCGAAATTTTGACCCCCTCCAATCTTCTTGAAACTCTGGATTCTGACAGAGGGCCACGAGACTTCGACCAGCGCGCAAAAATGGAGGCTCTAGACCCTTCCAGAGCCGAGATATCGGATGTCAAAGTTTTGACCTGAAAAAAAAACATAAGGGGTAACACTGTCGTTTTTGGCCGAAATTTTGACCCCCTCCGATCTTCTTGAAACTCTGGATTCTGACAGAGGGCCACGAGACTTCGACCAGCGCGCAAAAATGGAGGCTCTAGACCCTTCCAGAGCCGAGATATCGAAGGTCAAAATTTTGACCAGAAAAAAAAACATAAGGGGTAACACTGTCATTTTTTTTTTTTGGCCGAAATTTTGACCCCCTCCGATCTTCTTGAAACTCTGGATTCTGACAGAGGGCCACGAGACTTCGACCAGCGCGCAAAAATGGAGGCTCTAGACCCTTCCAGAGCCGAGATATCGGATGTCAAAGTTTTGACCTGAAAAAAAAAACATAAGGGGTAACACTGTCGTTTTTGGCCGAAATTTTGACCCCCTCCGATCTTCTTGAAACTCTGGATTCTAACAGAGGGCCACGAGACTTCGACCAGCGCGCAAAAATGGAGGCTCTAGACCCTTCCAGAGCCGAGATATCGGATGTCAAAGTTTTGACCTGAAAAAAAAAACATAAGGGGTAACACTGTCGTTTTTGGCCGAAATTTTGACCCCCTCCGATCTTCTTGAAACTCTGGATTCTGACAGAGGGCCATGAGACTTCGACCAGCGCGCAAAAATGGAGGCTCTAGACCCTTCCAGAGCCGAGATATCGAAGGTCAAAATTTTGACCAGAAAAAAAAACATAAGGGGTAACACTGTCATTTTTTTTTTTGGCCGAAATTTTGACCCCCTCCGATCTTCTTGAAACTCTGGATTCTGACAGAGGGCCACGAGACTTCGACCAGCGCGCAAAAATGGAGGCTCTAGACCCTTCCAGAGCCGAGATATCGGATGTCAAAGTTTTGACCTGAAAAAAAAACATAAGGGGTAACACTGTCGTTTTTGGCCGAAATTTTGACCCCCTCCGATCTTCTTGAAACTCTGGATTCTGACAGAGGGCCACGAGACTTCGGACCAGCGCGCAAAAATGGAGGCTCTAGACCCTTCCAGAGCCGAGATATCGGATGTCAAAGTTTTGACCTGAAAAAAAAAACATAAGGGGTAACACTGTCGTTTTTGGCCGAAATTTTGACCCCCTCCGATCTTCTTGAAACTCTGGATTCTGACAGAGGGCCACGAGACTTCGACCAGCGCGCAAAAATGGAGGCTCTAGACCCTTCCAGAGCCGAGATATCGGATGTCAAAGTTTTGACCTGAAAAAAAAACATAAGGGGTAACACTGTCGTTTTTGGCCGAAATTTTGACCCCCTCCGATCTTCTTGAAACTCTGGATTCTGACAGAGGGCCACGAGACTTCGACCAGCGCGCAAAAATGGAGGCTCTAGACCCTTCCAGAGCCGAGATATCGGATGTCAAAGTTTTGACCTGAAAAAAAAAACATAAGGGGTAACACTGTCGTTTTTGGCCGAAATTTTGACCCCCTCCGATCTTCTTGAAACTCTGGATTCTGACAGAGGGCCACGAGACTTCGACCAGCGCGCAAAAATGGAGGCTCTAGACCCTTCCAGAGCCGAGATATCGGATGTCAAAGTTTTGACCTGAAAAAAAAACATAAGGGGTAACACTGTCGTTTTTGGCCGAAATTTTGACCCCCTCCAATCTTCTTGAAACTCTGGATTCTGACAGAGGGCCATGAGACTTCGACCAGCGCGCAAAAATGGAGGCTCTAGACCCTTCCAGAGCCGAGATATCGAAGGTCAAAATTTTGACCAGAAAAAAAAACATAAGGGGTAACACTGTCATTTTTTTTTTGGCCGAAATTTTGACCCCCTCCGATCTTCTTCAAACTCTGGATTCTGACAGAGGGCCACGAGACTTCGACCAGCGCGCAAAAATGGAGGCTCTAGACCCTTCCAGAGCCGAGATATCGGATGTCAAAGTTTTGACCTGAAAAAAAAACATAAGGGGTAACACTGTCGTTTTTGGCCGAAATTTTGACCCCCTCCGATCTTCTTGAAACTCTGGATTCTGACAGAGGGCCACGAGACTTCGACCAGCGCGCAAAAATGGAGGCTCTAGACCCTTCCAGAGCCGAGATATCGGATGTCAAAGTTTTGACCCGAAAAAAAAACCATAAGGGGTAACACTGTCGTTTTTGGCCGAAATTTTGACCCCCTCCGATCTTCTTGAAACTCTGGATTCTGACAGAGGGCCACGAGACTTCGACCAGCGCGCAAAAATGGAGGCTCTAGACCCTTCCAGAGCCGAGATATCGGATGTCAAAGTTTTGACCAGAAAAAAAAACATAAGGGGTAACACTGTCGTTTTTGGCCGAAATTTTGACCCCCTCCGATCTTCTTGAAACTCTGGATTCTGACAGAGGGCCACGAGACTTCGACCAGCGCGCAAAAATGGAGGCTCTAGACCCTTCCAGAGCCGAGATATCGAAGGTCAAAATTTTGACCAGAAAAAAAAAACATAAGGGGTAACACTGTCATTTTTTTTTTGGCCGAAATTTCGACCCCCTCCGATCTTCTTGAAACTCTGGATTCTGACAGAGGGCCACGAGACTTCGACCAGCGCGCAAAAATGGAGGCTCTAGACCCTTCCAGAGCCGAGATATCGAAGGTCAAAATTTTGACCAGAAAAAAAAACATAAGGGGTAACACTGTCATTTTTTTTTTTGGCCGAAATTTTGACCCCCTCCGATCTTCTTGAAACTCTGGATTCTGACAGAGGGCCACGAGACTTTGACCAGCGCGCAAAAATGGAGGCTCTAGACCCTTCCAGAGCCGAGATATCGAAGGTCAAAATTTTGACCAGAAAAAAAAACATAAGGGGTAACACTGTCATTTTTTTTTTTGGCCGAAATTTTGACCCCCTCCGATCTTCTTCAAACTCTGGATTCTGACAGAGGGCCACGAGACTTCGACCAGCGCGCAAAAATGGAGGCTCTAGACCCTTCCAGAGCCGAGATATCGAAGGTCAAAATTTTGACCAGAAAAAAAAACATAAGGGGTAACACTGTCATTTTTTTTTTTTGGACGAAATTTTGACCCCCTCCGATCTTCTTGAAACTCTGGATTCTGACAGAGGGCCATGAGACTTCGACCAGCGCGCAAAAATGGAGGCTCTAGACCCTTCCAGAGCCGAGATATCGAAGGTCAAAATTTTGACCAGAAAAAAAAACATAAGGGGTAACACTGTCATTTTTTTTTTTTGGCCGAAATTTTGACCCCCTCCGATCTTCTTGAAACTCTGGATTCTGACAGAGGGCCACGAGACTTCGACCAGCGCGCAAAAATGGAGGCTCTAGACCCTTCCAGAGCCGAGATATCGGATGTCAAAGTTTTGACCTGAAAAAAAAAACATAAGGGGTAACACTGTCGTTTTTGGCCGAAATTTTGACCCCCTCCGATCTTCTTGAAACTCTGGATTCTGACAGAGGGCCACGAGACTTCGACCAGCGCGCAAAAATGGAGGCTCTAGACCCTTCCAGAGCCGAGATATCGGATGTCAAAGTTTTGACCAGAAAAAAAAACATAAGGGGTAACACTGTCGTTTTTGGCCGAAATTTTGACCCCCTCCGATCTTCTTGAAACTCTGGATTCTGACAGAGGGCCACGAGACTTCGACCAGCGCGCAAAAATGGAGGCTCTAGACCCTTCCAGAGCCGAGATATCGGATGTCAAAGTTTTGACCTGAAAAAAAAACATAAGGGGTAACACTGTCGTTTTTGGCCGAAATTTTGACCCCCTCCGATCTTCTTGAAACTCTGGATTCTGACAGAGGGCCACGAGACTTCGACCAGCGCGCAAAAATGGAGGCTCTAGACCCTTCCAGAGCCGAGATATCGGATGTCAAAGTTTTGACCCGAAAAAAAAACCATAAGGGGTAACACTGTCGTTTTTGGCCGAAATTTTGACCCCCTCCGATCTTCTTGAAACTCTGGATTCTGACAGAGGGCCACGAGACTTCGACCAGCGCGCAAAAATGGAGGCTCTAGACCCTTCCAGAGCCGAGATATCGGATGTCAAAGTTTTGACCTGAAAAAAAAACATAAGGGGTAACACTGTCGTTTTTGGCCGAAATTTTGACCCCCTCCGATCTTCTTGAAACTCTGGATTCTGACAGAGGGCCACGAGACTTCGACCAGCGTGCAAAAATGGAGGCTCTAGACCCTTCCAGAGCCGAGATATCGGATGTCAAAGTTTTGACCCGAAAAAAAAAACCATAAGGGGTAACACTGTCGTTTTTGGCCGAAATTTTGACCCCCTCCGATCTTCTTGAAACTCTGGATTCTGACAGAGGGCCACGAGACTTCGACCAGCGCGCAAAATGGAGGCTCTAGACCCTTCCAGAGCCGAGATATCGGATGTCAAAGTTTTGACCAGAAAAAAAAAACATAAGGGGTAACACTGTCGTTTTTGGCCGAAATTTTGACCCCCTCCGATCTTCTTGAAACTCTGGATTCTGACAGAGGGCCACGAGACTTCGACCAGCGCGCAAAAATGGAGGCTCTAGACCCTTCCAGAGCCGAGATATCGAAGGTCAAAATTTTGACCAGAAAAAAAAACATAAGGGGTAACACTGTCATTTTTTTTTTTGGCCGAAATTTCGACCCCCTCCGATCTTCTTGAAACTCTGGATTCTGACAGAGGGCCACGAGACTTCGACCAGCGCGCAAAAATGGAGGCTCTAGACCCTTCCAGAGCCGAGATATCGAAGGTCAAAATTTTGACCAGAAAAAAAACATAAGGGGTAACACTGTCATTTTTTTTTTTGGCCGAAATTTTGACCCCCTCCGATCTTCTTGAAACTCTGGATTCTGACAGAGGGCCACGAGACTTTGACCAGCGCGCAAAAATGGAGGCTCTAGACCCTTCCAGAGCCGAGATATCGAAGGTCAAAATTTTGACCAGAAAAAAAAACATAAGGGGTAACACTGTCATTTTTTTTTTTTTGGCCGAAATTTTGACCCCCTCCGATCTTCTTCAAACTCTGGATTCTGACAGAGGGCCACGAGACTTCGACCAGCGCGCAAAAATGGAGGCTCTAGACCCTTCCAGAGCCGAGATATCGAAGGTCAAAATTTTGACCAGAAAAAAAAACATAAGGGGTAACACTGTCATTTTTTTTTTTGGACGAAATTTTGACCCCCTCCGATCTTCTTGAAACTCTGGATTCTGACAGAGGGCCATGAGACTTCGACCAGCGCGCAAAAATGGAGGCTCTAGACCCTTCCAGAGCCGAGATATCGAAGGTCAAAATTTTGACCAGAAAAAAAAACATAAGGGGTAACACTGTCATTTTTTTTTTTTGGCCGAAATTTTGACCCCCTCCGATCTTCTTGAAACTCTGGATTCTGACAGAGGGCCACGAGACTTCGACCAGCGCGCAAAAATGGAGGCTCTAGACCCTTCCAGAGCCGAGATATCGGATGTCAAAGTTTTGACCTGAAAAAAAAACATAAGGGGTAACACTGTCGTTTTTGGCCGAAATTTTGACCCCCTCCGATCTTCTTGAAACTCTGGATTCTGACAGAGGGCCACGAGACTTCGACCAGCGCGCAAAAATGGAGGCTCTAGACCCTTCCAGAGCCGAGATATCGGATGTCAAAGTTTTGACCTGAAAAAAAAAACATAAGGGGTAACACTGTCGTTTTTGGCCGAAATTTTGACCCCCTCCGATCTTCTTGAAACTCTGGATTCTGACAGAGGGCCACGAGACTTCGACCAGCGCGCAAAAATGGAGGCTCTAGACCCTTCCAGAGCCGAGATATCGGATGTCAAAGTTTTGACCTGAAAAAAAAACATAAGGGGTAACACTGTCGTTTTTGGCCGAAATTTTGACCCCCTCCGATCTTCTTGAAACTCTGGATTCTGACAGAGGGCCACGAGACTTCGACCAGCGCGCAAAAATGGAGGCTCTAGACCCTTCCAGAGCCGAGATATCGGATGTCAAAGTTTTGACCTGAAAAAAAAAACATAAGGGGTAACACTGTCGTTTTTGGCCGAAATTTTGACCCCCTCCGATCTTCTTGAAACTCTGGATTCTGACAGAGGGCCACGAGACTTCGACCAGCGCGCAAAAATGGAGGCTCTAGACCCTTCCAGAGCCGAGATATCGGATGTCAAAGTTTTGACCTGAAAAAAAAACATAAGGGGTAACACTGTCGTTTTTGGCCGAAATTTTGACCCCCTCCAATCTTCTTGAAACTCTGGATTCTGACAGAGGGCCACGAGACTTCGACCAGCGCGCAAAAATGGAGGCTCTAGACCCTTCCAGAGCCGAGATATCGGATGTCAAAGTTTTGACCTGAAAAAAAAAACATAAGGGGTAACACTGTCGTTTTTGGCCGAAATTTTGACCCCCTCCGATCTTCTTGAAACTCTGGATTCTGACAGAGGGCCACGAGACTTCGACCAGCGCGCAAAAATGGAGGCTCTAGACCCTTCCAGAGCCGAGATATCGAAGGTCAAAATTTTGACCAGAAAAAAAAACATAAGGGGTAACACTGTCATTTTTTTTTTTTGGCCGAAATTTTGACCCCCTCCGATCTTCTTGAAACTCTGGATTCTGACAGAGGGCCACGAGACTTCGACCAGCGCGCAAAAATGGAGGCTCTAGACCCTTCCAGAGCCGAGATATCGGATGTCAAAGTTTTGACCTGAAAAAAAAAACATAAGGGGTAACACTGTCGTTTTTGGCCGAAATTTTGACCCCCTCCGATCTTCTTGAAACTCTGGATTCTAACAGAGGGCCACGAGACTTCGACCAGCGCGCAAAAATGGAGGCTCTAGACCCTTCCAGAGCCGAGATATCGGATGTCAAAGTTTTGACCTGAAAAAAAAAACATAAGGGGTAACACTGTCGTTTTTGGCCGAAATTTTGACCCCCTCCGATCTTCTTGAAACTCTGGATTCTGACAGAGGGCCACGAGACTTCGACCAGCGCGCAAAAATGGAGGCTCTAGACCCTTCCAGAGCCGAGATATCGGATGTCAAAGTTTTGACCTGAAAAAAAAACATAAGGGGTAACACTGTCATTTTTTTTTTTGGCCGAAATTTTGACCCCCTCCGATCTTCTTGAAACTCTGGATTCTGACAGAGGGCCACGAGACTTCGACCAGCGCGCAAAAATGGAGGCTCTAGACCCTTCCAGAGCCGAGATATCGGATGTCAAAGTTTTGACCTGAAAAAAAAACATAAGGGGTAACACTGTCGTTTTTGGCCGAAATTTTGACCCCCTCCGATCTTCTTGAAACTCTGGATTCTGACAGAGGGCCACGAGACTTCGACCAGCGCGCAAAAATGGAGGCTCTAGACCCTTCCAGAGCCGAGATATCGGATGTCAAAGTTTTGACCTGAAAAAAAAAACATAAGGGGTAACACTGTCGTTTTTGGCCGAAATTTTGACCCCCTCCGATCTTCTTGAAACTCTGGATTCTGACAGAGGGCCACGAGACTTCGACCAGCGCGCAAAAATGGAGGCTCTAGACCCTTCCAGAGCCGAGATATCGGATGTCAAAGTTTTGACCTGAAAAAAAAACATAAGGGGTAACACTGTCGTTTTTGGCCGAAATTTTGACCCCCTCCGATCTTCTTGAAACTCTGGATTCTGACAGAGGGCCACGAGACTTCGACCAGCGCGCAAAAATGGAGGCTCTAGACCCTTCCAGAGCCGAGATATCGGATGTCAAAGTTTTGACCTGAAAAAAAAAACATAAGGGGTAACACTGTCGTTTTTGGCCGAAATTTTGACCCCCTCCGATCTTCTTGAAACTCTGGATTCTGACAGAGGGCCACGAGACTTCGACCAGCGCGCAAAAATGGAGGCTCTAGACCCTTCCAGAGCCGAGATATCGAAGGTCAAAATTTTGACCAGAAAAAAAAACATAAGGGGTAACACTGTCATTTTTTTTTTTTGGCCGAAATTTTGACCCCCTCCGATCTTCTTGAAACTCTGGATTCTGACAGAGGGCCACGAGACTTCGACCAGCGCGCAAAAATGGAGGCTCTAGACCCTTCCAGAGCCGAGATATCGGATGTCAAAGTTTTGACCTGAAAAAAAAACATAAGGGGTAACACTGTCGTTTTTGGCCGAAATTTTGACCCCCTCCGATCTTCTTGAAACTCTGGATTCTGACAGAGGGCCACGAGACTTCGACCAGCGCGCAAAAATGGAGGCTCTAGACCCTTCCAGAGCCGAGATATCGGATGTCAAAGTTTTGACCTGAAAAAAAAAACATAAGGGGTAACACTGTCGTTTTTGGCCGAAATTTTGACCCCCTCCGATCTTCTTGAAACTCTGGATTCTGACAGAGGGCCACGAGACTTCGACCAGCGCGCAAAAATGGAGGCTCTAGACCCTTCCAGAGCCGAGATATCGGATGTCAAAGTTTTGACCAGAAAAAAAAACATAAGGGGTAACACTGTCGTTTTTGGCCGAAATTTTGACCCCCTCCGATCTTCTTGAAACTCTGGATTCTGACAGAGGGCCACGAGACTTCGACCAGCGCGCAAAAATGGAGGCTCTAGACCCTTCCAGAGCCGAGATATCGGATGTCAAAGTTTTGACCTGAAAAAAAAACATAAGGGGTAACACTGTCGTTTTTGGCCGAAATTTTGACCCCCTCCGATCTTCTTGAAACTCTGGATTCTGACAGAGGGCCACGAGACTTCGACCAGCGCGCAAAAATGGAGGCTCTAGACCCTTCCAGAGCCGAGATATCGGATGTCAAAGTTTTGACCCGAAAAAAAAACCATAAGGGGTAACACTGTCGTTTTTGGCCGAAATTTTGACCCCCTCCGATCTTCTTGAAACTCTGGATTCTGACAGAGGGCCACGAGACTTCGACCAGCGCGCAAAAATGGAGGCTCTAGACCCTTCCAGAGCCGAGATATCGGATGTCAAAGTTTTGACCTGAAAAAAAAACATAAGGGGTAACACTGTCGTTTTTGGCCGAAATTTTGACCCCCTCCGATCTTCTTGAAACTCTGGATTCTGACAGAGGGCCACGAGACTTCGACCAGCGCACAAAAATGGAGGCTCTAGACCCTTCCAGAGCCGAGATATCAAAGGTCAAAATTTTGACCAGAAAAAAAAACATTAGGGGTAACACTGTCATTTTTTTTTTTGGCCGAAATTTTGACCCCCTCCGATCTTCTTGAAACTCTGGATTCTGACAGAGGGCCACGAGACTTCGACCAGCGCGCAAAAATGGAGGCTCTAGACCCTCCCAGAGCCGAGATATCGAAGGTCAAAATTTTGACCAGAAAAAAAAACATAAGGGGTAACACTGTCATTCTTTTTTTTGGCCGAAATTTTGACCCCCTCCGATCTTCTTCAAACTCTGGATTCTGACAGAGGGCCACGAGACTTCGACCAGCGCGCAAAAATGGAGGCTCTAGACCCTTCCAGAGCCGAGATATCGAAGGTCAAAATTTTGACCAGAAAAAAAAACATAAGGGGTAACACTGTCATTTTTTTTTTTGGCCGAAATTTTGACCCCCTCCGATCTTCTTCAAACTCTGGATTCTGACAGAGGGCCACGAGACTTCGACCAGCGCGCAAAAATGGAGGCTCTAGATCCTTCCAGAGCCGAGATATTGAAGGTCAAAATTTTGACCAGAAAAAAAAACATAAGGGGTAACACTGTAATTTTTTTTTGGCCGAAATTTTGACCCCCTCCGATCTTCTTGAAACTCTGGATTCTGACAGAGGACCACGAGACTTTGACCAGCGCGCAAAAATGGAGGCTCTAGACCCTTCTAGAACCAAGATATCGAAGGTCAAAATTTTGACCAGAAAAAAAACATAAGGGGTAACACTGTCATTTTTTTTTTTTTTGGCCGAAATTTTGACCCCCTCCGATCTTCTTGAAACTCTGGATTCTGACAGAGGGCCACGAGACTTCGACCAGCGCGCAAAAATGGAGGCTCTAGACCCTTCCAGAGCCGAGATATCGGATGTCAAAGTTTTGACCTGAAAAAAAAACATAAGGGGTAACACTGTCGTTTTTGGCCGAAATTTTGACCCCCTCCGATCTTCTTGAAACTCTGGATTCTGACAGAGGGCCACGAGACTTCGACCAGCGCGCAAAAATGGAGGCTCTAGACCCTTCCAGAGCCGAGATATCGGATGTCAAAGTTTTGACCTGAAAAAAAAAACATAAGGGGTAACACTGTCGTTTTTGGCCGAAATTTTGACCCCCTCCGATCTTCTTGAAACTCTGGATTCTGACAGAGGGCCACGAGACTTCGACCAGCGCGCAAAAATGGAGGCTCTAGACCCTTCCAGAGCCGAGATATCGGATGTCAAAGTTTTGACCTGAAAAAAAAACATAAGGGGTAACACTGTCGTTTTTGGCCGAAATTTTGACCCCCTCCGATCTTCTTGAAACTCTGGATTCTGACAGAGGGCCACGAGACTTCGACCAGCGCGCAAAAATGGAGGCTCTAGACCCTTCCAGAGCCGAGATATCGGATGTCAAAGTTTTGACCTGAAAAAAAAAACATAAGGGGTAACACTGTCGTTTTTGGCCGAAATTTTGACCCCCTCCGATCTTCTTGAAACTCTGGATTCTGACAGAGGGCCACGAGACTTCGACCAGCGCGCAAAAATGGAGGCTCTAGACCCTTCCAGAGCCGAGATATCGGATGTCAAAGTTTTGACCTGAAAAAAAAACATAAGGGGTAACACTGTCGTTTTTGGCCGAAATTTTGACCCCCTCCAATCTTCTTGAAACTCTGGATTCTGACAGAGGGCCACGAGACTTCGACCAGCGCGCAAAAATGGAGGCTCTAGACCCTTCCAGAGCCGAGATATCGGATGTCAAAGTTTTGACCTGAAAAAAAAAACATAAGGGGTAACACTGTCGTTTTTGGCCGAAATTTTGACCCCCTCCGATCTTCTTGAAACTCTGGATTCTGACAGAGGGCCACGAGACTTCGACCAGCGCGCAAAAATGGAGGCTCTAGACCCTTCCAGAGCCGAGATATCGAAGGTCAAAATTTTGACCAGAAAAAAAAACATAAGGGGTAACACTGTCATTTTTTTTTTTTGGCCGAAATTTTGACCCCCTCCGATCTTCTTGAAACTCTGGATTCTGACAGAGGGCCACGAGACTTCGACCAGCGCGCAAAAATGGAGGCTCTAGACCCTTCCAGAGCCGAGATATCGGATGTCAAAGTTTTGACCTGAAAAAAAAAACATAAGGGGTAACACTGTCGTTTTTGGCCGAAATTTTGACCCCCTCCGATCTTCTTGAAACTCTGGATTCTGACAGAGGGCCACGAGACTTCGACCAGCGCGCAAAAATGGAGGCTCTAGACCCTTCCAGAGCCGAGATATCGGATGTCAAAGTTTTGACCTGAAAAAAAAAACATAAGGGGTAACACTGTCGTTTTTGGCCGAAATTTTGACCCCCTCCGATCTTCTTGAAACTCTGGATTCTGACAGAGGGCCACGAGACTTCGACCAGCGCGCAAAAATGGAGGCTCTAGACCCTTCCAGAGCCGAGATATCGGATGTCAAAGTTTTGACCTGAAAAAAAAACATAAGGGGTAACACTGTCGTTTTTGGACGAAATTTTGACCCCCTCCGATCTTCTTGAAACTCTGGATTCTGACAGAGGGCCACGAGACTTCGACCAGCGCGCAAAAATGGAGGCTCTAGACCCTTCCAGAGCCGAGATATCGGATGTCAAAGTTTTGACCTGAAAAAAAAAACATAAGGGGTAACACTGTCGTTTTTGGCCGAAATTTTGACCCCCTCCGATCTTCTTGAAACTCTGGATTCTGACAGAGGGCCACGAGACTTCGACCAGCGCGCAAAAATGGAGGCTCTAGACCCTTCCAGAGCCGAGATATCGGATGTCAAAGTTTTGACCTGAAAAAAAAAAACATAAGGGGTAACACTGTCGTTTTTGGCCGAAATTTTGACCCCCTCCGATCTTCTTGAAACTCTGGATTCTGACAGAGGGCCACGAGACTTCGACCAGCGCGCAAAAATGGAGGCTCTAGACCCTTCCAGAGCCGAGATATCGGATGTCAAAGTTTTGACCTGAAAAAAAAACATAAGGGGTAACACTGTCGTTTTTGGCCGAAATTTTGACCCCCTCCGATCTTCTTGAAACTCTGGATTCTGACAGAGGGCCACGAGACTTCGACCAGCGCGCAAAAATGGAGGCTCTAGACCCTTCCAGAGCCGAGATATCGGATGTCAAAGTTTTGACCTGAAAAAAAAAACATAAGGGGTAACACTGTCGTTTTTGGCCGAAATTTTGACCCCCTCCGATCTTCTTGAAACTCTGGATTCTGACAGAGGGCCACGAGACTTCGACCAGCGCGCAAAAATGGAGGCTCTAGACCCTTCCAGAGCCGAGATATCGAAGGTCAAAATTTTGACCAGAAAAAAAAACATAAGGGGTAACACTGTCATTTTTTTTTTTTGGCCGAAATTTTGACCCCCTCCGATCTTCTTGAAACTCTGGATTCTGACAGAGGGCCACGAGACTTCGACCAGCGCGCAAAAATGGAGGCTCTAGACCCTTCCAGAGCCGAGATATCGGATGTCAAAGTTTTGACCTGAAAAAAAAACATAAGGGGTAACACTGTCGTTTTTGGCCGAAATTTTGACCCCCTCCGATCTTCTTGAAACTCTGGATTCTGACAGAGGGCCACGAGACTTCGACCAGCGCGCAAAAATGGAGGCTCTAGACCCTTCCAGAGCCGAGATATCGGATGTCAAAGTTTTGACCTGAAAAAAAAAACATAAGGGGTAACACTGTCGTTTTTGGCCGAAATTTTGACCCCCTCCGATCTTCTTGAAACTCTGGATTCTGACAGAGGGCCACGAGACTTCGACCAGCGCGCAAAAATGGAGGCTCTAGACCCTTCCAGAGCCGAGATATCGGATGTCAAAGTTTTGACCAGAAAAAAAAACATAAGGGGTAACACTGTCGTTTTTGGCCGAAATTTTGACCCCCTCCGATCTTCTTGAAACTCTGGATTCTGACAGAGGGCCACGAGACTTCGACCAGCGCGCAAAAATGGAGGCTCTAGACCCTTCCAGAGCCGAGATATCGGATGTCAAAGTTTTGACCTGAAAAAAAAACATAAGGGGTAACACTGTCGTTTTTGGCCGAAATTTTGACCCCCTCCGATCTTCTTGAAACTCTGGATTCTGACAGAGGGCCACGAGACTTCGACCAGCGCGCAAAAATGGAGGCTCTAGACCCTTCCAGAGCCGAGATATCGGATGTCAAAGTTTTGACCCGAAAAAAAAACCATAAGGGGTAACACTGTCGTTTTTGGCCGAAATTTTGACCCCCTCCGATCTTCTTGAAACTCTGGATTCTGACAGAGGGCCACGAGACTTCGACCAGCGCGCAAAAATGGAGGCTCTAGACCCTTCCAGAGCCGAGATATCGGATGTCAAAGTTTTGACCTGAAAAAAAAACATAAGGGGTAACACTGTCGTTTTTGGCCGAAATTTTGACCCCCTCCGATCTTCTTGAAACTCTGGATTCTGACAGAGGGCCACGAGACTTCGACCAGCGCACAAAAATGGAGGCTCTAGACCCTTCCAGAGCCGAGATATCAAAGGTCAAAATTTTGACCAGAAAAAAAAACATTAGGGGTAACACTGTCATTTTTTTTTTTGGCCGAAATTTTGACCCCCTCCGATCTTCTTGAAACTCTGGATTCTGACAGAGGGCCACGAGACTTCGACCAGCGCGCAAAAATGGAGGCTCTAGACCCTCCCAGAGCCGAGATATCGAAGGTCAAAATTTTGACCAGAAAAAAAAACATAAGGGGTAACACTGTCATTCTTTTTTTTGGCCGAAATTTTGACCCCCTCCGATCTTCTTCAAACTCTGGATTCTGACAGAGGGCCACGAGACTTCGACCAGCGCGCAAAAATGGAGGCTCTAGACCCTTCCAGAGCCGAGATATCGAAGGTCAAAATTTTGACCAGAAAAAAAAACATAAGGGGTAACACTGTCATTTTTTTTTTTGGCCGAAATTTTGACCCCCTCCGATCTTCTTCAAACTCTGGATTCTGACAGAGGGCCACGAGACTTCGACCAGCGCGCAAAAATGGAGGCTCTAGATCCTTCCAGAGCCGAGATATTGAAGGTCAAAATTTTGACCAGAAAAAAAAACATAAGGGGTAACACTGTAATTTTTTTTTGGCCGAAATTTTGACCCCCTCCGATCTTCTTGAAACTCTGGATTCTGACAGAGGACCACGAGACTTTGACCAGCGCGCAAAAATGGAGGCTCTAGACCCTTCTAGAACCAAGATATCGAAGGTCAAAATTTTGACCAGAAAAAAAACATAAGGGGTAACACTGTCATTTTTTTTTTTTTTTTGGCCGAAATTTTGACCCCCTCCGATCTTCTTGAAACTCTGGATTCTGACAGAGGGCCACGAGACTTCGACCAGCGCGCAAAAATGGAGGCTCTAGACCCTTCCAGAGCCGAGATATCGAAGGTCAAAATTTTGACCAGAAAAAAAAACATAAGGGGTAACACTGTCATTTTTTTTTTTTTGGCCGAAATTTTGACCCCCTCCGATCTTCTTGAAACTCTGGATTCTGACAGAGGGCCACGAGACTTCGACCAGCGCGCAAAAATGGAGGCTCTAGACCCTTCCAGAGCCGAGATATCGAAGGTCAAAATTTTGACCAGAAAAAAAAACATAAGGGGTAACACTGTCATTTTTTTTTTTTTGGCCGAAATTTTGACCCCCTCCGATCTTCTTGAAACTCTGGATTCTGACAGAGGGCCACGAGACTTCGACCAGCGCGCAAAAATGGAGGCTCTAGACCCTTCCAGAGCCGAGATATCGAAGGTCAAAATTTTGACCAGAAAAAAAAACATAAGGGGTAACACTGTCATTTTTTTTTTTTTGGCCGAAATTTTGACCCCCTCCGATCTTCTTGAAACTCTGGATTCTGACAGAGGGACACGAGACTTCGACCAGCGCGCAAAAATGGAGGATCTAGACCCTTCCAGAGCCGAGATATCGAAGGTCAAAATTTTGACCAGAAAAAAAAAACATAAGGGGTAACACTGTCATTTTTTTTTTTTTGGCCGAAATTTTGACCCCCTCCGATCTTCTTGAAACTCTGGATTCTGACAGAGGGACATGAGACTTCGACCAGCGCGCAAAAATGGAGGCTCTAGACCCTTCCAGAGCCGAGATATCGAAGGTCAAAATTTTGACCAGAAAAAAAAACATAAGGGGTAACACTGTCATTTTTTTTTTTTGGCCGAAATTTTGACCCCCTCCGATCTTCTTGAAACTCTGGATTCTGACAGAGGGCCATGAGACTTTGACCAGCGCGCAAAAATTGAGGCTCTAGACCCTTCCAGAGCCGAGATATCGAAGGTCAAAATTTTGACCAGAAAAAAAAACATAAGGGGTAACACTGTCATTTTTTTTTTTTGGCCGAAATTTTGACCCCCTCCGATCTTCTTCAAACTCTGGATTCTGACAGAGGGCCACGAGACTTCGACCAGCGCGCAAAAATGGAGGCTCTGGACCCTTCCAGAGCCGAGATATCGAAGGTCAAAATTTTGACCAGAAAAAAAAACATAAGGGGTAACACTGTCATTTTTTTTTTTTGGCCGAAATTTTGACCCCCTCCGATCTTCTTGAAACTCTGGATTCTGACAGAGGGCCACGAGACTTCGACCAGCGCGCAAAAATGGAGGCTCTAGACCCTTCCAGAGCCGAGATATCGAAGGTCAAAATTTTGACCAGGAAAAAAAACATAAGGGGTAACACTGTCATTTTTTTTTTGGCCGAAATTTTGACCCCCTCCGATCTTCTTGAAACTCTGGATTCTGACAGAGGGCCACGAGACTTCGACCAGCGTGCAAAAATGGAGGCTCTAGACCCTTCCAGAGCCGAGATATCGAAGGTCAAAATTTTGACCAGAAAAAAAAACATAAGGGGTAACACTGTCATTTTTTTTTTTTGGCCGAAATTTTGACCCCCTCCGATCTTCTTGAAACTCTGGATTCTGACAGAGGGCCACGAGACTTCGACCAGCGCGCAAAAATGGAGGCTCTAGACCCTTCCAGAGCCGAGATATCAAAGGTCAAAATTTTGACCAGAAAAAAAAAACATAAGGGGTAACACTGTCATTTTTTTTTTGGCCGAAATTTTGACCCCCTCCGATCTTCTTCAAACTCTGGATTCTGACAGAGGGACACGAGACTTCGACCAGCGCGCAAAAATGGAGGCTCTAGACCCTTCCAGAGCCGAGATATCAAAGGTCAAAATTTTGACCAGAAAAAAAAAACATAAGGGGTAACACTGTCATTTTTTTTTTGGCCGAAATTTTGACCCCCTCCGATCTTCTTGGAACTCTGGATTCTGACAGAGGGCCACGAGACTTCGACCAGCGTGCAAAAATGGAGGCTCTAGACCCTTCCAGAGCCGAGATATCGAAGGTCAAAATTTTGACCAGAAAAAAAACATAAGGGGTAACACTGTCATTTTTTTTTTTTGGCCGAAATTTTGACCCCCTCCGATCTTCTTGAAACTCTGGATTCTGACAGAGGGCCACGAGACTTTGACCAGCGCGCAAAAATTGAGGCTCTAGACCCTTCCAGAGCTGAGATATCGAAGGTCAAAATTTTGACCAGAAAAAAAAACATAAGGGGTAACACTGTCATTTTTTTTTTTTTGGCCGAAATTTTGACCCCCTCCGATCTTCTTGAAACTCTGGATTCTGACAGAGGGCCACGAGACTTCGACCAGCGCACAAAAATGGAGGCTCTAGACCCTTCCAGAGCCGAGATATCAAAGGTCAAAATTTTGACCAGAAAAAAAAACATTAGGGGTAACACTGTCATTTTTTTTTTTGGCCGAAATTTTGACCCCCTCCGATCTTCTTGAAACTCTGGATTCTGACAGAGGGCCACGAGACTTCGACCAGCGCGCAAAAATGGAGGCTCTAGACCCTCCCAGAGCCGAGATATCGAAGGTCAAAATTTTGACCAGAAAAAAAAACATAAGGGGTAACACTGTCATTCTTTTTTTTGGCCGAAATTTTGACCCCCTCCCATCTTCTTCAAACTCTAGATTCTGACAGAGGGCCACGAGACTTCGACCAGCGCGCAAAAATGGAGGCTCTAGACCCTTCCAGAGCCGAGATATCCAAGGTCAAAATTTTGACCAGAAAAAAAAACATAAGGGGTAACACTGTCATTTTTTTTTTTTTGGCCGAAATTTTGACCCCCTCCGATCTTCTTCAAACTCTGGATTCTGACAGAGGGCCACGAGACTTCGACCAGCGCGCAAAAATGGAGGCTCTAGACCCTTCCAGAGCCGAGATATCGAAGGTCAAAATTTTGACCAGAAAAAAAAACATAAGGGGTAACACTGTCATTTTTTTTTTTGGCCGAAATTTTGACCCCCTCCGATCTTCTTCAAACTCTGGATTCTGACAGAGGGCCACGAGACTTTGACCAGCGCGCAAAAATGGAGGCTCTAGACGCTTCCAGAGCCGAGATATCGAAGGTCAAAATTTTGACCAGAAAAAAAAACATAAGGGGTAACACTGTAATTTTTTTTTGGCCGAAATTTTGACCCCCTCCGATCTTCTTGAAACTCTGGATTCTGACAGAGGACCACGAGACTTTGACCAGCGCGCAAAAATGGAGGCTCTAGACCCTTCTAGAACCGAGATATCGAAGGTCAAAATTTTGACCAGAAAAAAAACATAAGGGGTAACACTGTCATTTTTTTTTTTTTTTGGCCGAAATTTTGACCCCCTCCGATCTTCTTGAAACTCTGGATTCTGACAGAGGGCCACGAGACTTCGACCAGCGCGCAAAAATGGAGGCTCTAGACCCTTCCAGAGCCGAGATATCCAAGGTCAAAATTTTGACCAGAAAAAAAAACATAAGGGGTAACACTGTCATTTTTTTTTTTTTGGCCGAAATTTTGACCCCCTCCGATCTTCTTCAAACTCTGGATTCTGACAGAGGGCCACGAGACTTCGACCAGCGCGCAAAAATGGAGGCTCTAGACCCTTCCAGAGCCGAGATATCGAAGGTCAAAATTTTGACCAGAAAAAAAAACATAAGGGGTAACACTGTCATTTTTTTTTTTGGCCGAAATTTTGACCCCCTCCGATCTTCTTCAAACTCTGGATTCTGACAGAGGGCCACGAGACTTTGACCAGCGCGCAAAAATGGAGGCTCTAGACCCTTCCAGAGCCGAGATATCGAAGGTCAAAATTTTGACCAGAAAAAAAAACATAAGGGGTAACACTGTAATTTTTTTTTGGCCGAAATTTTGACCCCCTCCGATCTTCTTGAAACTCTGGATTCTGACAGAGGACCACGAGACTTTGACCAGCGCGCAAAAATGGAGGCTCTAGACCCTTCTAGAACCGAGATATCGAAGGTCAAAATTTTGACCAGAAAAAAAACATAAGGGGTAACACTGTCATTTTTTTTTTTTTTGGCCGAAATTTTGACCCCCTCCGATCTTCTTGAAACTCTGGATTCTGACAGAGGGCCACGAGACTTCGACCAGCGCGCAAAAATGGAGGCTCTAGACCCTTCCAGAGCCGAGATATCGAAGGTCAAAATTTTGACCAGAAAAAAAAACATAAGGGGTAACACTGTAATTTTTTTTTGGCCGAAATTTTGACCCCCTCCGATCTTCTTGAAACTCTGGATTCTGACAGAGGGACATGAGACTTCGACCAGCGCGCAAAAATGGAGGATCTAGACCCTTCCAGAGCCGAGATATCGAAGGTCAAAATTTTGACCAGAAAAAAAAAACATAAGGGGTAACACTGTCATTTTTTTTTTTTTTGGCCGAAATTTTGACCCCCTCCGATCTTCTTGAAACTCTGGATTCTGACAGAGGGCCACGAGACTTCGACCAGCGCGCAAAAATGGAGGCTCTAGACCCTTCCAGAGCCGAGATGTCGAAGGTCAAAATTTTGACCAGAAAAAAAAACATAAGGGGTAACACTGTCATTTTTTTTTTTGGCCGAAATTTTGACCCCCTCCGATCTTCTTGAAACTCTGGATTCTGACAGAGGGCCACGAGACTTTGACCAGCGCGCAAAAATGGAGGCTCTAGACCCTTCCAGAGCCGAGATATCGAAGGTCAAAATTTTGACCAGAAAAAAAAACATAAGGGGTAACACTGTCATTTTTTTTTTTTGGCCGAAATTTTGACCCCCTCCGATCTTCTTGAAACTCTGGATTCTGACAGAGGGCCATGAGACTTTGACCAGCGCGCAAAAATTGAGGCTCTAGACCCTTCCAGAGCCGAGATATCGAAGGTCAAAATTTTGACCAGAAAAAAAAACATAAGGGGTAACACGGTCATTTTTTTTTTTTGGCCGAAATTTTGACCCCCTCCGATCTTCTTCAAACTCTGGATTCTGACAGAGGGCCACGAGACTTCGACCAGCGCACAAAAATGGAGGCTCTAGACCCTTCCAGAGCCGAGATATCAAAGGTCAAAATTTTGACCAGAAAAAAAAACATTAGGGGTAACACTGTCATTTTTTTTTTTGGCCGAAATTTTGACCCCCTCCGATCTTCTTGAAACTCTGGATTCTGACAGAGGGACATGAGACTTCGACCAGCGCGCAAAAATGGAGGATCTAGACCCTTCCAGAGCCGAGATATCGAAGGTCAAAATTTTGACCAGAAAAAAAAAACATAAGGGGTAACACTGTCATTTTTTTTTTTTTGGCCGAAATTTTGACCCCCTCCGATCTTCTTGAAACTCTGGATTCTGACAGAGGGCCACGAGACTTCGACCAGCGCGCAAAAATGGAGGCTCTAGACCCTTCCAGAGCCGAGATGTCGAAGGTCAAAATTTTGACCAGAAAAAAAAACATAAGGGGTAACACTGTCATTTTTTTTTTTGGCCGAAATTTTGACCCCCTCCGATCTTCTTGAAACTCTGGATTCTGACAGAGGGCCACGAGACTTTGACCAGCGCGCAAAAATGGAGGCTCTAGACCCTTCCAGAGCCGAGATATCGAAGGTCAAAATTTTGACCAGAAAAAAAAACATAAGGGGTAACACTGTCATTTTTTTTTTTTGGCCGAAATTTTGACCCCCTCCGATCTTCTTGAAACTCTGGATTCTGACAGAGGGCCATGAGACTTTGACCAGCGCGCAAAAATTGAGGCTCTAGACCCTTCCAGAGCCGAGATATCGAAGGTCAAAATTTTGACCAGAAAAAAAAACATAAGGGGTAACACTGTCATTTTTTTTTTTTGGCCGAAATTTTGACCCCCTCCGATCTTCTTCAAACTCTGGATTCTGACAGAGGGCCACGAGACTTCGACCAGCGCACAAAAATGGAGGCTCTAGACCCTTCCAGAGCCGAGATATCAAAGGTCAAAATTTTGACCAGAAAAAAAACATTAGGGGTAACACTGTCATTTTTTTTTTTGGCCGAAATTTTGACCCCCTCCGATCTTCTTGAAACTCTGGATTCTGACAGAGGGCCACGAGACTTCGACCAGCGCGCAAAAATGGAGGCTCTAGACCCTCCCAGAGCCGAGATATCGAAGGTCAAAATTTTGACCAGAAAAAAAAACATAAGGGGTAACACTGTCATTCTTTTTTTTGGCCGAAATTTTGACCCCCTCCGATCTTCTTCAAACTCTAGATTCTGACAGAGGGCCACGAGACTTCGACCAGCGCGCAAAAATGGAGGCTCTAGACCCTTCCAGAGCCGAGATATCCAAGGTCAAAATTTTGACCAGAAAAAAAAACATAAGGGGTAACACTGTCATTTTTTTTTTTTTGGCCGAAATTTTGACCCCCTCCGATCTTCTTCAAACTCTGGATTCTGACAGAGGGCCACGAGACTTCGACCAGCGCGCAAAAATGGAGGCTCTAGACCCTTCCAGAGCCGAGATATCGAAGGTCAAAATTTTGACCAGAAAAAAAAACATAAGGGGTAACACTGTAATTTTTTTTTGGCCGAAATTTTGACCCCCTCCGATCTTCTTGAAACTCTGGATTCTGACAGAGGACCACGAGACTTTGACCAGCGCGCAAAAATGGAGGCTCTAGACCCTTCTAGAACCGAGATATCGAAGGTCAAAATTTTGACCAGAAAAAAAACATAAGGGGTAACACTGTCATTTTTTTTTTTTTTTGGCCGAAATTTTGACCCCCTCCGATCTTCTTGAAACTCTGGATTCTGACAGAGGGCCACGAGACTTCGACCAGCGCGCAAAAATGGAGGCTCTGGACCCTTCCAGAGCCGAGATATCGAAGGTCAAAATTTTGACCAGAAAAAAAAACATAAGGGGTAACACTGTCATTTTTTTTTTGGCCGAAATTTTTACCCCCTCCGATCTTCTTTAAACTCTGGATTCTGACAGAGGGCCACGAGACTTCGACCAGCGTGCAAAAATGGAGGCTCTAGACCCTTCCAGAGCCGAGATATCGAAGGTCAAAATTTTTACCAGAAAAAAAAACATAAGGGGTTACACTGTCATTTTTTTTTTTGGCCGAAATTTTGACCCCCTCCGATCTTCTTGAAACTCTGGATTCTGACAGAGGGCCACGAGACTTCGACCAGCGCGCAAAAATGGAGGCTCTAGATCCTTCCAGAGCCGAGATATTGAAGGTCAAAATTTTGACCAGAAAAAAAAACATAAGGGGTAACACTGTAATTTTTTTTTGGCCGAAATTTTGACCCCCTCCGATCTTCTTGAAACTCTGGATTCTGACAGAGGACCACGAGACTTTGACCAGCGCGCAAAAATGGAGGCTCTAGACCCTTCTAGAACCGAGATATCGAAGGTCAAAATTTTGACCAGAAAAAAAACATAAGGGGTAACACTGTAATTTTTTTTTTTGGCCGAAATTTTGACCCCCTCCGATCTTCTTGAAACTCTGGATTCTGACAGAGGGCCACGAGACTTCGACCAGCGCGCAAAAATGGAGGCTCTAGACCCTTCCAGAGCCGAGATATCGAAGGTCAAAATTTTGACCAGAAAAAAAAACATAAGGGGTAACACTGTCATTTTTTTTTTTGGCCGAAATTTTGACCCCCTCCGATCTTCTTCAAACTCTGGATTCTGACAGCGGGCCACGAGACTTCGACCAGCGCGCAAAAATGGAGGCTCTAGACCCTTCCAGAGCCGAGATATCGAAGGTCAAAATTTTGACCAGAAAAAAAAACATAAGGGGTAACACTGTCATTTTTTTCTGGCCGAAATTTTGACCCCCTCCGATCTTCTTGAAACTCTGGATTCTGACAGAGGGCCACGAGACTTCGACCAGTGCGCAAAAATGGAGGCTCTAGACCCTTCCAGAGCCGAGATATCGAAGGTCAAAATTTTGACCAGAAAAAAAAAAACATAAGGGGTAACACTGACATTTTTTTTTTTTGGCCGAAATTTTGACCCCCTCCGATCTTCTTGAAACTCTGGATTCTGACAGAGGGCCACGAGACTTCGACCAGCGCGCAAAAATTGAGGCTCTAGACCCTTCCAGAGCCGAGATATCGAAGGTCAAAATTTTGACCAGAAAAAAAAACATAAGGGGTAACACTGTCATTTTTTTTTGGCCGAAATTTTGACCCCCTCCGATCTTCTTGAAACTCTGGATTCTGATAGACCCTTCCACGGCCACGGACTCAGGGGCCTCAACTGAGTGCAGATAAATGGTTTTCATCATGACAGGAACTTTAATTAAAATGTCCACATCGAATAAACTGTCTGAATCATCATTAAATAGATTGCTGGTGGGATTCTGTCCAATTGCAGCTAATTGCATGAAGGCCGGGGTAAGTATATTTAAAGCCACAATATGTACTTTTTCGGCTTTAAAAATAGCAAAAATAACTGTATCTATGTTATATATTTCTATTAGATGTGTACTTACATTATCCCGACAGTTTCCACCAACTTTCAAATACAGAGAAATTAATAGTTTACTTCGAAGACACGGACCGTTTCTTTATTTCCGTTTCGTCGCCTGTCTATGCCGTCATATAACCTTTGACTCCTCTATTTTCTCTAACTTCCTTGCGGAACCCGGCGAAACCACCAAACACAAACGGGAACACTGGACTACCACCAATAAAGCAAAGAAAATGACGAAGAAAAAAAAGTAACACGTATTTTTATGCGTGTAAATCACGTGCCCGCTCACGAGCGCTCACTCAGACGAGACGCACTGTCCCCCGGTGCTGCTCACGCATATAGCTCTCCTCGTTCACAGTAACCGGTCGTCTCATTCAAAGCAGCCAACTGTTGCTGTTAGCGAGCCGCGCACATTGGATACTCATATGAGTCAGGTTGCGAATGTACGTGCCCGCTTCAGCGCGCTCATGCTTACTAAATAAACGTCTCACCTGCAGCGCAAGCTCTCACTACATTCCCTTTTAGCCTTTTGCACATAGTGGATGCATAACGCAAACCCAGTCAAACGTTTGACTGCAGTATCTTACGTGCTTATAAAATCCAGTGTGCCCTATACATGAAAACTGTTCTAAAATAGGTCATTCATTGAAGGAGCTTAATATAAATATTTTTTATTCGTCTGTATTATAGTTATGAACCATGATTACGCTTTGCCTGCACGTTCAGCTGCTACAGCCAGCTCAGTAAAGCTCAAACGTACGGGTGAAAGATATGACCCGAGAAGGGTTTGGGGACAGGAGAAGCATGACACAGGTAAACATTGGGGTTGCATTTAAAGATTCTTGACAAGCTAAATCTACCGTATCCGTATATTTTGTGAAACAATGATGTCATGTCATGAGCTGAGCTGGTTGTTGATTGACAGTGACAACAACTCCCGTGAGCCCACGCTGTTTCCTGACGTCATCAAAGTACGTCTTTTGTTATGTTAAATGAGTGACCCCTGGTGGCCAAAAAAATTACATATAGTACGTTTAAAAATAGTGGGTTATTGGACAAATAGTGAGTTCGCGGACAGTGGAATTTTGGGACGGCGCTTGGTGCTACGGAGTCCGGGGGGCCTCCTGAGTGCGGTAAAATAGCTTTTTTTTTCACGACAGGAACTTTAAATAAAATGTCTATCAAAAACACTACCCGAATACCCATTCAATAGATTGCCGGTGGGACAGCGTCCATTTGCAGCATATTAAATGAACTGCAGAAAAACTTTAAAAAATATAGTGGGTTTTTGGACAAATAGTGGGTTTGTGGGACGGGGGCGTGGCCCGGGAGTGGTCCCGGGACATTCGGTAAATATAGAGGGTTTTTAGACAAATAGTGGGTTTGTGGGACGGGGGCGTGGCCCAGGAGTGGGCGGGGGGTGGTCCTGTGACATTAGGCAAATATAGTGGGTTATTGGACAAATAGTGGTTTCGTGGGACGGGGGCGTGTCCGGGGACCGGTCAGTGGGCGGGGGGGGCCGGTCGCCCTGTGGAAGTGGTGGTCGGTCGCACGAATAGTGGGTTCGTGGGACGTTTCGAGGGTGGCTCCACTGAGGGGGCCTTTGCAGAACTGCCTCGGGGGTCTCAAAACTTCGGGCTCCTCTCGTCGGCCCCCCGGGGGGTCAGGGCGTGCCTGACCCACCCTACCGTCTCGCCCCTTTCGGTGAGGCCCGGGGGCGCCGTCGGCCGGTCCCCCAAAAATTTCGGAGGGCTGGTGCGCTCGTCCTCCAACCCACGTCCGTTTGCCTATGGCCCAAGGACGACGGAATGGACCTTTTTTTCGGCCTTGGACTAGCTAGAGTTACTGGAAATCGAAATACAGTAACTTGCTGGCAACCGTCCTGCCAGTACTGTAAAAATATAAGAAAACACAGGATGCACACAGGAAATGACTAACATGAATGCATTGATTGATTCCTAGGTTTATTTTGTTATGAATAAACAAATGTGCAATATAAAGGAAAAACCTTACGATTAAAGTTGTAATGTTATAATGTTCAAGTTTTTGTTCTAAAAATAAAAAGATGCACACAGAAAATGACTCTAATATGAGCAGATTGATTGATTCGAAGATATTTTGTTTGTTACAAACAATGTGCAATCTGTAAAAAAAACCCTCAAAATTATAGTTGAAATGGTATAGATTAAGTATAAGTATATATAAGTATAGACCAACAAATTTTATGTTTATTAATTTATTTCATGTTGGTACATTTTTGGGAAGTACACCTGTTTTGACCTGATGTCCATTGGAATGGACAAAAAAAAATCACAATGAAAGATATATATATATATATATATATATATATATATATATATATATATATATTCATTTGTTTTCATTTAAATAGAAACCTCATGAGCTGGGAAAATGTACTTTTATTTTTGTCAGAAACTTGAAACATAATTCAGGTCTGAGGGGGTTAATGCTATTTGGACTAAGGTACATTTCAAGGAATCCTGTTTTAATAATCCGTTTCTTTGGGGCACTCACAATTACATTTCATTGAATGACCCTGACAAAAGATTATTTTAAAGTCGATATAAGATAAAGTGTTTAAAAAAACAGAGGTTTATTTCTTTTAGAAGTGTCTTATTTTTCCCCAGTTATTTTCAGGAATTGGTCTGAGGCGGAAACAAGTTTGAGCACCCTCCCCTCCCCTTAACCGGGAGGTGTCACATGGCTAACTATGGCAAAGGCTGCTTCAGTTACTGCTCTCCGGGAAGCGCTTTAATGTTTGTTTACTTCTGAACAACGGTAAACTATCTTTTAAAAATTAGCCAACAGCTAACGTTACTCTCGTGAATTGCTGTACTCACGCTGCCGTCAGCGAAAGTATATTATAAATATTCTGAATTGACCGGTCAGTTTTCATGACATTGCGTTTATGTCATCGTTTGTATTTTGTATCAGGCATGTAATTTTTAATTTGGCGAGAACGGGCTAATTTCATGCTTATTGTGGTTTTTAAGTAGCCTAGTTTTTATTGTCGTGTACGGCGACAAATCAATTTACTTAGATATACGTAGGAAATCTAGACCTCCTGGACTGGATGGACAGCACTGATGCCGGTTTCAGGGGTGTAAAGTATATAAGTGACAAGTTTAATTATTTTAGTATAATTTTATGGAATGTGTACTTTAGTACAATTCAAACGTAATGCTTATAGATTTAATGACATTTCCGCAATTAAATAAATCAAATTTTGTATTCATTAAAAATGTAGACGTCCAGTGTGTAACAAACTTAAGAGCTTTAACGAGTTTTGAATTAGTTTTGAGTTTTTTTCAAGTAAAGGAACAAGCCTGTCAAACTGACATCCTGCTATTTTCATTTGAAACAGCCAATGAAATCCACGTTAATAGCCACAGTTACGTCTATTTGTTCTCGCGAAGAAATCTTAACAGTCATCATGATAACAACATAGTGGTTTACCTAAAACAATGCTTTAATCATAACCATAGTAAAAAATGGGGAATGTATGTATGTTGAATGTACAGTAGATGATCAGTCTATAAACAATAACATGTACTGTAACACTACTATAAAATCAGATTTGGCTGAATGTAAAGCTTAACTAGCAGGTATCACTATGTTTCACTTTTGACATGTAATAGCCTTACTAAAAACAATCACAACTAATTTTGTGAAACATTTTGACAGTCCTCATATTTTAATTTAATTTTTTTTTACACCCCTGTCCGGTTTGTTTTAGAAAAGATTCCACCATGATTAGTTCTCCAGACTTGGTGGCTTTTACTAAAGAAACAGATTTCAGTGAAATAGACCCATCAGCTCTTCCAGAGGAACTGTCTGTACCCATGTATCCCTACACTGGGGATATCACGCCGTGGTCCAGGATGTCTGGTGCTAATTTTAAGAAGGACTTTATTCTTTTATCAGAGTTTTCAGAGCAAGTTGGGCCCCAACCTTTGCTTACTGTTCCTCCTGAAACCAAAGCTTGTGGGACATTTGATTTGAACCACTTCTCCCTTCGGATTATGTCAGTGGACTATCAGTCCTCTCTTGCCAGCTCGGCAAGTTGTGGCTCTTTGAAACTGAACTTTGTAGAAGACTCAAAGGTAGTTTTAGGGGATTCTAGAGAAGGAGCATTTGCATATGCGCACCACCTTACGCTTTATGACCTGGAGGCTCGAGGGTTTGTGCGACCACTTTGCCTTGCTTATGTGTCGTCTGATGAGAATAAAATCATTCAACAATTCCAGCTGCTTTCCACAGAGTTCTCCAAAGTCTCTGAATGTCTGAAAACAGGGAACAGGAAGAACTTTGCGAAAGAGCTGGAGGTAAAACTAAGAGATCTGGAGTATACAAAAGTCATGTTACTTAGAGAGATAAAAAGAGAGTTCAATAATGCATCTGTGAAGTGTGCCAATGAAAGGGAACGGATGTGGAATGGTACGCCTACATTAGCTAGAAATACAGAAGATGTGAAACTGAATGAGTGTGAAAGTGAAATGAAATTACAAGAGAAAGACGGATGTGGGATTTCAAAAAAGGAGGAAGTAGAGTCTGAACACGAGAATAGGTCACGTATTACACACGAGAAAGATAAACGGTTTGGGGATCGAAGGAACAAGCAGGATAAAGGATCTTGCCCAATGCCAATGGTTAACAAAGAACAGGAGTTGGCCACTGTAGAAAAATCGATTCAGGATTATAAAAGCCTTTTAAAACAGGTCACTTGCTACCCAACCAGGAAGCTTAGAAACTCTGAGTACTCCCCTTACGAACCAGATGACCTTCCTCATTCTCTGGATCTTGACCTGGATGATTTAAGGCACGATCAGCTTGCTGAGCCAATGCTAGAATCCAATGTTTTTCCTTGCACAAACACACCCTCGAATACTCTCCAGGTGATTAACTCCACTTCATCTTGCCGATTTGATAAGCATCTGAAAACTCTCGAGGAATTGTGTGACGACTACTTCCACCAACAGGCTCTACAGCAACTGTACTCCATAGAGAGGACATTCAGAGGAGATATTTGCCATCTCTACACACAACTCCTCTGCCGCAATCTTCTCCGCAACCTTAAATCTACCAATTTCTTATTTGAGGATCCATGTGACTTGGAAGAGGGTGCTGGATTACAGACTGAAATAGCTGGTCAACATTCAGTGCGACAACCGTCCTTTCTTCCTGCACCCTCAATTCTAAGTGAACCTGTCAGTCTTGAGTCATATGCCTCCTGTGTTGAAATGGTGCCAATCAAACTAGAGTTGGCTGGATCTAACCTAACTTCAGTTGTACCCAGCTCTGTAAATACACCTTCCGAGCATAACCCACCCTTGACATTCGACACCACCCAAGTAGAGGCTGAAATGGAAAATGGGGGAGTAGTTACAGCTCTGGATTGTCAAGAAAATGTGGACTATGTTTCAGCTTTGATGAAGACCAGTATTAGTAGTGGAGATAGTATCGAAGTCTTAGGGACGGAGAAGTCCTTCAGATCCCAAGGTTCAAATTTACCAATGGTCACAGCACTGCAAAATCCAACACCTTTGTCCACTACAGCTGCACTGGAGGGTCTAAGGCAAGGGAGGGTACTTACCAGACGGACTTGCAGTGAAGACAGCATTGAGGTGCTCAGCACGGCAGAATCCATCCTACAAGAAGAATTGCTTGCCTCATACCCTTGCGCAATTGATGAGGAAAGCCCTGAGCAAGAGAATGATGAGAAAGACAGGTGTCAAAAACAAGACAACAAAAATGTTGAAGGTGTTTTCAGGGTGGGAAATGCTCCTGGAGATCATGGAAGTGCCTGTTTGGAGTCACCGCAAGGTTTTTATCCTGCCGTCACCCTGACTCCATCTGACTGTCCTATTACTTTATCCCTTGGTGGGTCAAGCTTCCAAGATGCTTGTCATGCAACAGAATCTATCCCCCTCTCGCTGTCAGATAAGCCCTGTCGGACAATACCTGATGATTTGTCAGACTGCTTCAGTTATCGGAGCACCACTGCTTCCACAACCTCCGAATGCCCTTTCTCTGCTTGTCTTCCCAGGGGAAAAAAAGAAGGTGGGACCAGACGAAGGCGTGGCAGAGTAGGGCGGGCAGCATTGCAGTTCTTGCGACAGTTTCCCTTTGCAGTGCATGCAGTGTATAGCCTTTTGAGTGGGCGAACATTGGTGGTACTAGGCAGCGAGGAGGCTGCAGTGAGACGGCTAGTTACAGCACTGTCTGTGTATGTGCCACATCCGAGTAAATACGGAGAGAGCATTCAACCTTGGACTTCAACGCCGCTGCAGCTTACTGACCTGCTCAACTGGAAACTCATCGGCTTTAATAGGTAACATTTACTAAGCATCATAATCTTGATTGAATGCCTGTTTTTAACTCAAATATCTTAAAGGAGTAGTTCACTTTTAAAAACACTTTAGCTGATAAGCTTAAATGATACAGTGATTATTAAAGGGGCATTTTACTTTGGATGCATAAAAACGAATCTAGTTACGCTTTCAGCAATGACATTAGGATAAACACTGCTAGCCAAGTTGACAATATTTTTGCTTTTTATATTTCCTCAGGATGTGCGGTTATACTCAAACAACTTTGCCTCACTGCCTGGGCCATTACAGTCGATACATCAGTGTTCTAGATGTGGATCAAAAGACACTGCGCTGCCCAACCTACAGTGGTACTCTAATCAACCTACTGGTGGATCCAAGGTGCAACTTTAAACGAGGAAACACCTACTTCACGTTTGCTCAAAGTGTGCAAAGCAAGCTTGTCACCAGAGCATTCCTTTTAACATTTCTAAATGGTCAACTTACTCCCAGAAGGGCTAGGGAAAGTACATGGACAAAATGTTTTCTTTCTGAATTTCACAAAGATGATAAGAAAATCCTCAACTATTTATCTGAGCTCATTAAACTAAACTTCATGGAGATTCCACCCAATGTCCTCCGATTCAGCTACACCACAACCTCCATTTTCAAACACTGAAACATACAAACTAGTCCACAATACTAGTCCACTCTACGGTAGTCATACGTGGCTTACACACCTAGTTGTTTATGCCCATCTGTAACTTTACATTTTATGCATGATTTGAAATCTTGTTTATAAAGGCAGTTGAACAGAATATTTATAGTAATATCTTGCAAAGATCCTGTCCTAGTTCACAACCTTAAATGATCTGTAACAAAGCAATATTAAATAGCTTTTCAGTGTTGCATTTTAAACTGTCATTTATTTGCAATACTTGTCATGTTCAAAGATTTGTATATTGCTCTGTTTCTGAATATAATGCTCCATCTATTAATCACAGTACTGTAATGTTAGAAAATACTGGTCATTTCTCAAAAAAGAAAAAACTTGGCTATGAAAACATTCTGAACAAACGCTTATAACTTTTGAAAATATTAGAGGCACTCTTTCTGTACATTAAAACTGCACAGACTTTTCATGTTGTCAAAAAGTCAAATGTTAATATATACATAATAACGATAGTTCTAAATGTTTACAGTTTTAAAATTCTGAATAACTGAATTGACTGAAAAAATGCCTGTTATATTAGAAGTGAGTTTCAAAGCAAAGTCAGGAATTGTGTCTTTACTTTGCCAAACAAAAACCTTGGGATAAAACATTTCCCCAGCAGATAATCAAGGATAAATGAAACACTGATCTCATCCAAAATATTGCATGGAATGAAATGCAGTGCATGTCATTTATTCTGGATGTTGGTCAGGCTTATTTTCCTTGGCGTTGGATTTTTTGCAGGATTTTACACTTTTCTGTAGTAAGTCTGGCCACCTGCAAGAGAGAGAGAGAAGAGCAGGTCACCTTAAAAACACTTGAATTATTGAGATCTAATTATATCTTTGTATATATATATACACACTCTACCAGTCAAAAGTTTTAGATCAGTAAGATTTTTTTTTATGTTTTTAAAAGAAGTCTCTTCTCACAAAGCCTGCAATTATTTGATAAAAATACAAAAACAAAACAGTAATATTGTGAAATATTATTACAATTTAAAACAGCAGTTTTCTGTGAATATATAGTGAAGTGTAATTTATTCCTGTGATCAAAGCAGAATTTACAGCATCATTACTCCAGTCTTTAGCGTCACATGATCCTACAGAAATTATTATAATATGATGCTCAAGAAACATTTATGATTATTATCCATGTTGAAAACAGTTTTTTACATGTTTATTTCAGGATTCTTTGATGAATAGAAAGTTCAAAAGATTTGATCTCAAATGGAAAGCTTTTGTAACAATCACTACCATTCAAAAGTTTGGGGTCAGTAAGAATTTTTTTTTATTTTTGGGAAAGAAATTAGAAAAGACTTTTATTCATCAAGGATGATTTAAATTGATCAAAAGTTACAGTAAAGACATAAAAGATTATATTGACCATAGAATTTTTGGGTAAAAAAATGGTACACGACAGTTTTCAACATTGAAAATAATAAGTTATGTTTTTTTGAGCATAAAATCAGCATATTAGAATGATTCATCATGTGACACTGAAAACTGATGTGTAATCAGCAACAGTACTGATGTTGAAAATTCAGCTTTCAAATTACATTTTAACATTTATTGAAATAGAAAACAGTCATTTTAAATTGTCATAATATTTCACAATATTAGTATTTGTCATTTTTTTTCCATCAAATAAAGCAGCTTTGGTGAGCAAAAGAGGTTAAAAACATAAAAAATCTTACTGATCTAAAACTTTTGACCAGTAGTGTATATGGAAAAAGGATACTTACATTGCTTTCAAGTTGCAGTCTCAAGCTTAATTGCCAGGGGAAGCACAATCTGAAATCAAATAGAATGCAAATTGTTGACAAATGAAACTTCATATTATGTTTATATCTATTTATTATGAACAAAATAATCCAACTGCTTTATAGTAGAATTCATGTTTTATTTTCGATCTTCCTTTTTATATCCCTCTGGATTTAGAATATTAGGAATATCCAAAATGTCCAACGCAATTCCAATATTCAATCAGAAATAAGCTCTTTTAATATTCTTGCATGTACATCATAAACATCCCTCAGTGCTGAAATATGACATGAATTTACTATAGTGATTGACTGCTGCTTCTTACTCATTCCAAGTGGCAAGCAAGCTATTGATGGGATAGGTGTGGGCGTCTAGAACCACACTGTTTTCCACAAAGTACAAGCAGAGGAAGGATGCAACCAGGGAATGTTCAGTTTCACTCCATGATCTGAAACAGATATAGAGCATGTACATATGCTTGTCATAGATGTTTTTGTTCAGTTTTGATGTATGCGTGTGAGCACACAGACTTACTTCTGTTTGAGTTGGTACTGCTCATGAGAAAGTTCCTGCAGAAGACAGCACAGGATGTAGTGCAGCACATCCGGCCTCCCCAGCAAACTGTTGAAGAACCAACGGAGCGCCCAGTGGTTGAACTGGAGGCAAATGGCACATACACACAATTACACGAAATCAAAACTACTAAATTTAAATAAAACTAAAACTACAGAAAAAAAGTACCCTGAAGGAAATTATGACATCGAGGATGGGGCTGAGCTGAGAGTGGAAAATGCGCAGCACCAAAGCCTGAGTTGCTAACAGCAGTCTAGCTTGGTCAGGATAACCCTAATGGGAAAAACAATAAGACAAAACAATTTATAGACCATTTTGCAAGATGTAAACAACACTGGTCCAGAAGCACATCCTGTTTCAGTTTTTTTAACACTACATAAAAGCTGGGATAAAATACAACCAACAGAACATATAAAACTGAATCAAAAAGTTAAACAAACATCTTTAAGATGTTTTCTTTACATGTGAAATAAAAAAAAAACAGTTACAAACTGAAACAGGAAGTGTTTCTAGACCAGTGTTGTTTACATCTTGCAAAATGGTCTATAATATATAACTGGTTTGATCTGCCTCAGATCTGGGTATTTTCTATTTTTCAAAATTTATTTAATATATGCCACGCCTATTCAGAGGCCTAAGAAGAATTATGTTGTTTTTTTTTTGTTGTTTGTTTTTGTGCTTCTCATTTACTATCATAAAATATACTGCCATTATATTAGGCATCAGACACACTGCTTTATAGATAAATGTAATTTGCCACATACATGTCATTCACAAATAATCTTAGGTTTACAAAAAATAAAAAAAAACTGCAGAGAAATTCAATAAACTCACATTCTCAAAGGTTTTGGGGATCTGTATACGGGAAGTCAGTGTCAGCTCCTTGAGAATTGTATTGGCAGTGTCTTTGGTCACCTGAACAGAAACACACAACCATCTGTGTCTCCAAAATATCTCAGTATGTTTTCCATCCTGACAGACAAGATAAACACTCTTCTCACCACTTGAAAGGTGACGTCAGGCTCGGCATAGAATGCACCAACGACATGACCATCTGGAGTAATAAAACTGGAACTGACAACGCTTAGCAGATACACCCAGGTTTCTGACTACAAAGAGACATTCATCATAAAAGACACCAGAGTAGAAAAGTACACACTGACAACTTCACAAGCACACATGAAGAGTTAATATGAGATCACAATGGGTTTTGATGTTTTTATGATAGGTTGAACTGTTGGCCACACACTCAATAAGCAACAGCTAAACACTGTCAGAATGTTAATAAATAAAGCAAAATATAGTTTGGTGGCCAGCGATAAATATACTGTATTGATCAGAATTTAAGAATGTTCTTCTCTTGGAAATACATCTGAAAAAAAATAATAATAATAAAAACGGTGTCACCTTATATTCAGGGTCTAAACTTTTATGTCAAAATTGGAGAGTGCCAAATATGTGTGAAATGAGTGTTTACCCCTGGACTGAAAAACGCAGAGGAGTCAAACAACTCTAAGCACCCAAGAAATACAATGTGTCAGAGTGTAATGTTAGAAGATGGCGAGCACAAAAAGAGTTACGATGAACTCATAAAAAAAATCTAACAGTCCTAAAAGTGGCCAGTTCAAAGAAACTGACAGGAAAGTGTGTCAGTATGTAGCCCGAAAAAAGACATGAGGGGTTGCCTATAACCAGAGATGCCGTCCATCTGAAGGCATTGAAAATTCTGAACATACCCAGCAGCAGCGAGGCTCACCATTTCTTATTTCGGCTACGTATTGACGCACTTGCCTGTCAATATCCTCGAAGCGGCCATTTTGATGCAGCGTAATGGATTAACGCTAGTCCTCCGACTTCAGGAGGAACTCCAGCATTATGTGATCGACCAAAGGAAAAAAACATTCATATCCCCCTGGATCAGATAATACGCATCAAATACCTGTTTTTTGACATGCCAACATCTGTCACTGTACATAAAGGTGAGAAATCAGTCATTGTGAAATCGACTAAATGAGAACTTCAATTTATTTTTTATGGTAGCTATAAAGTGTTTATTTCTGAATGTGATTGTTGTTGCTACATTTTACCAGAAAAATAATTTTGAATATGAAAAATGTGCAATGTGAAAATTATTTTCACATATTAGGGGGGGTCATCTAATATTCAGAACCATAGGGTAAATTTACAAATGGCAGTGCCTGCTCTTACCTTAAAAAAATAAGGTGGATTAAGTTACATAAAATAAACAATATATAAAATTGTACCTACATCTGTAAAAACAGCAGCGTTGCAGTCCAGAACCCTCAGTGCAAACTTCAACACCTCCATCCTCTTGAACGAATTTGAACCTTTATTGAAAGAACAGGGTTGGTATTCAGCATAAACATTCATTATTTGTTGATGATGTTAAAGGGAAGATTCATAAAAATGCAGGAAAACAAGAGCCAGGCTAACCATTTAGATAAACAAGGTAAATTCTCTACCTTCAATGAGTGTCCACTTGGTGCTCAGTAAAGGATCAGGTGTGATAATCTGGCCATTTCCTGGGTCAAATTCCTGTTGGGGTATATCAGGGACTTGGCCTGATGTAAAAATTCTGAGGTAAGCTCTGAACTGTGCAGGTGTGAGTCGGGAGGCGGGACAAGAGGCACCGAGCATTGGCGATAACATTGTGTGGACCGCACCGCTGTAGTCGGCAACCTAAACACACAAACATAACAGGAATGCAGTTAAAGGAATAGTTAACTTAAAAAAATGAGAATCTTACTCGCCCTCGAGTTATTTCAAAACTCTATGATTTTTTATCTTCAAGAAGATAGTTTGATTTGACTTCCCATTGACTTCCATATTAGGGAAAAGAAATACTATAAAAGTCAATGGGGTACATCAACTGTTTGGTTTCTGACATTCTTCAAAATATATCTTCCTGTTCAGCAGAAAAAAAAAAATCATACAGTTTTGAAACGACTTGAGGGCGAGTAAATGACAGAATTTTCATTTTGAACTATTCCTTTAACATAAGGCATTTACATAGTCACGATCATTTACCTTTAACAAATTATATTTTAAGAGATCAATTATATTTTATGAGAGGTGTCCTTGTAGGGGTGTGTAGATCATCACACTAGCCACAAATCCTCTGCATCAAAGTTAGAAAACTCCTAAGAGTCCGGACTTAAAATGTATAAAACTAAAGTATATTAAGGTAGAGAAAGCACTGAAGGAAAAGGCTTTATTCCAATGTACCTTGCACAGGTAGAGGGGAACCAAGTCTCTCATTTTCTGCAGCCTAAATTCCAGACAGACAGATACTCAATGAAAGATTGTACTATAAATTGTAAAAATGTTCTGCTTATATGACAACAACGTTCATGAAATACAGCTGGCACTCACGTGGGATGATTGGTACTTCTGACAACTTTCAGATAGCGAGCCAGCTCACGGTACCTAACGTGTTAAAAAAAAGGTAGATTGTTATAATAATCATTGGCCCTACAAAGAAAGTACAAACTTTTTGCCCTACATTTTCTGTGCTGTTTACAAGGAATAATCCCCAGAATGAATTTAAAAAGGCGGTATTAAGCCCTTTTATAAAGTCTTGCTTTTGTTTTGGGGGGTCTACTTAAATAGGTTTTCATACTTGAAAGTCAAAAAAATGTTTGTAATATGTAATATATTTTACTTGTATATTTACAGGATTTTATTGGACATGTATTGTATTCAGAGTATGCGCTGATGAACTGGTCAGAGATACAGGGTTCAATTGTTCAAGTATAACCGATACAAATATTCTTTTGTATCACTGTCTGCTAAATTAATTAATGAGCAATAGCAGCAGGAAGCTAAATAACCGCAATAGTAGCAGGTACAACAGACAGGAATTGAGGGTGGTGTTATGAGATGTACTGTTTTTATGATTTGAAATGTTTGTTAATGTTTTGTTACATGTGTTGATATGTCAGCAGTTCTCTAATCTAAAACCAATTTCTCCTAAGGGAGACAGTAAGTGCTACCTTGACCTCTATGTGGAAAAAAAATTCCACATATATTAGATTGTTACAGCACCTCTCTGTCAGTAAAGCTCTGATTAGTTCCTGTCTCCATGAAGCCCCTCCTTCCAAAAAGCAAAATGTGCTGGACCAGTGTGTTGTGATTGGTTGTGTGCAGGTTTATTTCATACATCCTTGCAGTAAATTAAGAGGTTTGATAAGGAGTAAACAAAACACAAAAAGTAGACTAAGGAAGAGCCATTACTTGTTTTGTTGTTGAAGTTTACAGACTCTCGCTTGAACCACGCACAGAGGTTCATACAAGACTTGAGGCTTTCGACCTTTGACATGCCTCTCTCCAGAGATATTTTGACCTTTGATCACACCAGAAAGCAAGGGGTCATCCCAAGGAAGCACACTAAGACTGCAATCAAAGAAAAGACAATTTCATTAAACAACAAAGCAATGCGAGACCACAACTGAACAATTATTGTATTATTAACAAGTAAAATATTAGAAACATTTTTTAAAAAAAACTAGGAAACAACACAGGCAGAGCAAATGATGAAGTGAAACTAAAAGAAATTATCATCTTGGATGAAATTTTCTTCAAGAAGCAAAAAGTGCATGGCTTTTCCAAACACATGAATGTGTTGTTACCTTTTTGGCAATGTGGAGTAAGAAGGCAGAGGAAGCCCCAGGAAGAAAAAGTCCAGTTGCTTTAAGAAAGTGCTGGAAAAATCGAAGTCAACCAAAAGCGTCCACACCTTCGTCATAAATCTGGAAGACAAACAGACAAATTCAAAAGGAACTTTCCAAGTAAACATAAAAGTACAAGTTTGTAGCATTAGCCTACCTCCACAGGAACATGGACACGGTCTGAGACACAGTGGTAGCAGCATGCACATTTCTGCAAGGGAGACATAAACCAAGATTATGAATTACATACCATAACCAGGGATCAGAGTATTCAACAGTGTATAGTATTTTACCCAGGAACAGTGTGAGTGACGAAAAGCTTGATAGCGCCTAACAGCATCACAACAGAAGCCTTTGGATTCTCTTTCTTTGCTTCATTAAAAAACATATTGATATGTTGGCTCACAACAGTGTAACTGCAAAAAAAAACAGAGAGAAAAGAAACAACTTTAGTATAGCATAGTGATCGTGAAAGGCTAGAATACACTACACGACTTTTAAAATCTGAGCAGTTTTTAAAACACCAGGCATCATACGCTTGCTGACTTTGTAAATGGTTACTGTGGAAAAACTGGGCTAAAACCACCAGACTTTCCGAATACAACAAATGCACACAGAAACACGCCTTGTTGCTTGGAAATGCATGACAGATGAAACAAACATGGACCTGCAGATTATCAAGTATCAAGATGATCAAGTATTCTAATGCATAAAAAGCTTTCATCTGTCCTCCTTTTCTTTCCTTACAGCCTTCCCTCGCATCCTACTGGGGTGGAGCTGGGATGTGAGGAAAGGAAATGAGGATGCACAAATAAGAATTGAGAAGCACCCAATGAGTCAAATATTGAGGCTAATTTGATGTTCTGTTACTAGTGCACATATTTTTGTTCTCAAATCGCCTCAAAATGTCAAACGTTTTGATATCTTCCAACTGGATGAAATGAAATCACAGCCTGAAGCTAAAAATCAGAGTCTCTGCCCAGTGCCCATCATACACTATGTGATTATCTGTGAATTCGGACAACCCCGACTGCCCAAAACCTGCAGACTCCGGGCAATCTCATCTAGACTGCAAACTGAGCTCAAAGTCGTGTTGTGTATTTCAGCCTTAAGAATCACTATTACTATTAGTCATGTTAAAAATCTAGTTACTTATGCTGCAATAACAATCAATGTGTTATGTTAATTTCTTACCCAAAACACAATTCTGAAATTAATTTACAGTTTATCAATTGCACCTACATTACCCAAATTAACCAAATTGTGACCGATTTGGCGATTTCCAATTTTATAAAGCAGATAGCAAAATTATACTAAAAATAATATAAAAGGAGGACCACTCACTCGAAATCCAGAATCTTTAAGTGATGTTTATGGCATCCTTTACATCCAAAGGCTTGACTCTGTGTAGTGTCATTATAGTTGCTGTGACAGGCGCACCGACAGCCTGGACGGTTCGAATTCTCAAACCCCAACAAGAAATTTGCATACTTCATTGCCAAACTACCAGCAAATTTGTGCAGTGAAGCCTCTAACACAAACACACAATTGAAATATTTAGGCTGGCACAGGTCCGATTCTACGGCACATTAAATCTGCAGTTTAAATCGCGCAAGAGAGAACATACCTGCACGTCGTAGATCTGAATCCATATCCAGTGGCTCAAAGGAGAAGTTCAGCTCATGTAGATATCCCATCAGGCTTTTATCCCGGAGGGCCTTCCAGTAGACGCTGTGCTTATGGCTATTACAGTGGCAAATGCCGGGGATGGTCCAAAACTCGCACTTTAAAACACAAGTCATAGCACTTTACCAATGCTTCACAAACACCAAAGTGGCCTTATTTTTAAACTGGTATAGTATAGAGGGAATAACACAAATCAGGCCTAGTATCCATCCACACACCAAACGAAGAAACTGTCCAAAGGAAACGAATGATTCACATTGTTGCATTTTTGTATTGCAATATATTGTGCCACGATATATTGTTATACCCCTAGTAAATAAGATAAACCCTAGATATATGAAAGTAAGTCTTTGAGGGTGATTTTTAGGTTTGAAGCCAGTGAACTCACCGTGGAGGCCAGTTTGTCACAGACGTAGCAAAAACACTGATCACAGTACTTCGCATTTTTGTGTAGAGGTCCTGAGACGTCCTGTTCTGCTCGACTAGAACAAGCAAACACACAATGACACACATAAACAATCACAGACAAAAAAGTCCTTCACAGGACAGTGGCCTCACACTCATTTTACTGACCAGAAAGCCAGGGTGCAGTCGTATCTAGCATGTGGAAGCACTATTGCTGTTTGGGAGTATGTGATGGCCAAGTCCTCATCCAACTCCTCAATATGTTTGGATATATCTGAGATAAACAGAAACAAAGAGAAGCAGAGAGATGACAATGGTATTGAATGTTTACCATGTGGTATACAAAGGTATATCAAAGAGGTACTGCCATGGTATATAAAAAAATATTTATTAACATGGTAATTTTGATAACCCACCATGACAATGCTAAAGCTCGTGTTAGAGAAAACATGGTATTGCCATACTATTTGTCCAAAAAACATTTTTGTGGTGCATATCTGAATGGTCAGTTGTCACTTTTAGTTTTGTTTAATATTAAACGTGTGTAACGCAGAGTACCTGCTTCGTTCCGCTCATTTTCAACGATAAACAAAGAGGAATCGTTGGGGGCCATCAAGGAGTCACCATTATCATCGTCATCATCGCTCAAAATGATGATAGGTATGTGGTACTGCGTCCTTTGGAACATGACAAACAACAATGAGAAGAAACGACCTCAAATACCAGCCTAACTCAACTAACACTGCGTGTGTCTCGTATAAAAATACTTTAACATTTACTTTGTTCGAGTTTTCTGTAACTTAGATAGTTAAACTTACATATTTTGTCGAAATTAACCATCGACTGCGTGCGTTCAAAGTTTGGCGCTTTTGCTGATTCACGTCACTCTGGCACACCGGAAATGACAGTAAACGGATAAAAAGTCCTGCCCTCCCCCAATTCAATTTTAAATAATTTTCATTTTAATTCCTTTTATATTCAATGCATTACAAAATCAGCAGTAGTGTTGATTTTATATTTTTTTTCTTTGAAATTTATATATATATTTTCTTTCTATACAGTATACAGTATTTTGTCACGCACTTACTGATTCCTACTTCGGTTGTAGAAAGTCTTCTCTCTTTGCAAAAAATAAATAAATAAATAAAATATTCGCTTTTTCTTTTTTGGCCCATCCCCATTCCAGTCAACCTTCTAGGTTTATTTTTAAAGGCGGCACACTCACTGCCAACTTTCTTGTAAAAAGGAAAAAAAAATGTACCCCAGGAAGACTGAGATACAAAATTTCAATCAAGAGAGCAATTCTCCAATTATAGCTAATGAGAAAGCAATTACATAAATCCTGGAGGTTACAAGCCATTTGAAATGTATATGTTTTTACATTGTATTTTTGTTGTTGTGGACAAATGCAAGCTATCTGCCTTTCAAGGTTAGAGAGCGTGACCCAAATGAAATATGCTAGCTGCACTAATTTAGTCACATCCTGAATAAAGATGTGTCATTTTATGGTGATGATTTTTTAAATGAGACAAACACTAAAATAAATACAATGATTTAATGTACATAAATCATACCTACAATTAATACATGAAATCAGCCTCAGATTATCCTCATACACTTTAACACACAGATTTCAGGAATTTGATTTATTCAGAAACTTGATTTTGTGAGGCGAGAACTCCATCTTGTTCTGTTTCCGGTTTTGGGGATCGATACTTTGCCCAGGGGTGTGGAGTTTCCTGACCAGGCATGAACTCCAGCCATTTTCTGTAAAAACCACGGAATCCATCAATCTTGTCCAGGTATATGTTCCGTGATTTTAACTGAAGAAAGAAAGATATAGAAGGCATAATTAATCCATGGATGTCCATATAGAATCTTGCACAATAACATGCTGAAAAACATTCACAAATTGCATGTTTTCAATTTCACTGAAGCTTAGTTATTTTTTTATTAAATTACCATAAGAATAATACCATGAAATCCTACTTTTTTATCATTACTATTACTTTATAACTGACCTGGTTTCACAAGTTGTATTACAAAATGTTACAAAACACAAATCTTGGTTGATATCAGATTGCCTGATAAACTTTCTAACCTTGTCATAAGAAGGAGGATACTGAGCTGCATACTCCAGCTGTCTGATGATGACGTCATTGGGCGGCACCTGCAGTTTGGTCATGTGTAGAAGAAGTTCGTGTAGATAAGCGTAGTCCAAACGCTTACATGCTTGGGCGATCAGGGCACTGTATACATGAGCATTCGGCACAAGTCCACAAGACTGCACAAAACAAAACAACAAAAATAAGAGTGGATCGAAGTAAAAGAAAGAGCACCCAACAAATATTAAAAGAATGGAATTGTTTTTCATACCTCCATTTCAGTAAAGAGTTGTATCGCATCTTTCTGTCTGCGGCAAGCCAAAGCAATACTACAGAACGTCTGAGTGTTCGCAGCCAGTCCTCTGTCAACCATAAGGGCTTTTACTGCCTAAAAAGAGAGAAAGCAAAGTAGTACTTACATTTTCACTTAAGCATTTGGCACATGCTTTTATTTAAATCTATGCAATTTTAATTATATAATAATAATAATAGCAAAAAGCAACATTATGATTAATTGGGTTTCTAACCTTAGCCCCATGCAAGTCTCCAGCTTTGGCCATCCTTCTGATCATAGTGTTGAAGAATGTCACATCAAGCTTGGCACCACTCTTTTTTGCCACATTAATCAAACTCTGCATTGACTGGCTACCAGGTTCCATGACATCAGCCAATAATGTGATGGTTTTTATGTTGGGCTCCAGTCCATCCTTGGCCATTTTCTCCACAAAGCCATCAAGATTTCCAATGAGAGCAAGTCTATCCGAAGCACTATCCACAGGACCCAAGGCAACCACACCTGAGTGGCAAGTGCTGGGGTCCAGAAGGTTTGGGAGGTGGGAACTTTGTGTTGGTAACTGTGATTGACAGGTCAGAGAGGCACTTGATAATACAGGCAGGACTTGAGTGTCATCTTGAGATGTGTTTAGAAGGGTGCAATCACTATCTTTGGCTTGTCCATGGCTCTGTTTGTGTGTGTCTACAAACAGCTCATTCTCAAATGCATCCATATCTAAAGGCTGACTCAACGTCCCCACTTTGACGTTTGTCCGACGGCTTTTCCTTCTACTTGTGAGCTTTGGGGTCACTTCTTCCGTTCGCTTCAGGAGTAACGCAGAAGCCAAACCAGGATCACCTATTCCACAATCTCGTGCTATGCGCAAAAGTATGGTGTAATTTTGAGTGTCTGGTTTTATTCCAATCCTAAGCATCTGCTGCCACACCTACAAAACAAATAACAATAAAATAATACTAACTTACTAACTTAACTGACCAAAAGTTAATTTTATAAGCACTTCTCTGATGATGTGTTTTGATTGTGTCAATGTCTATTTCATTCTCACCTGGATAAATCCTTTTAGCAGTGTGGACACAGTTAACTGTGACCAAACATGATGTAAGAGTAGCAGTAGCAGCTGAAATTTTAATAGGTTTGTTACCTTCTAAAAACACTTACGACTGGTTTATTATTTCATCGCCTAAGAACACAACATTCTGAACAGCGTAAAGAGATAAATTACCCAAATGTAATTATCAATACTTCGGTATCAATTTTCGGGCTAAATGAAAACGTTAATTTCGGGTTTTCTGTGTTTCGTTAAAAAATTAATTTCTGTGCTAGCCTGGGAAAACCCAGACAACTTCCGGCAAATTTAGATTTGCACTGAAAGTTAGTCTGGCAAAGAGCTCATTCAAGCCCATTTCCAATCTGTCGAAATCGCGGCACCAATCAGAAACGTTGGGGCGGGCTTTACAACGATGACGACAGCCCTGGAATTTTGAAGATTTTGTAGCCTACATTACAAAGATGGATGTCACCATCGAACATCACTTGTACAAATCAGCTATCGCGTCTGTTTTAAGCGATTTGAACGTTTCCTTTTAGTTAAAAACCAAGCAAAGAACTACACTCAGTGATGTTTCTCCACCGGCCGCCACTCTGCATACGTCATCTCCTTCATCGCTCTGATTGGTTTTAGGTCTACTCGCGACGCCCCTCTGGAAATGAATTGTCTATGATGCTTTGCCAGACCATAACTCAGTTACAACTGAGAATGGTCTGGTTTTAACCAGGCTATTTCTGTGCATCAATAACATGTGTATTAATGCTAACGTGTGTTTCTAGTCCGTAGGTGTGTGTAAGTACCTGTAAAGCCAGCCTGAACCCATGCTGCTTGTCGTTTGCACAGCTAATCAGCAGATAATGAAATGTCTCTTGTGTGATGGGATGTCCATTTTGAAGAATCTCCTATAAATGCATTTACACAAACCAAATGATATTACTGTGGTGTTAGAGCAAAAAGAATTCAAAAGCAAAACTAAATGTGCTGTGGCATTAGTTAGTACCTGCAGGACTTGAAAGCAAGACTTCAGATCTCCAGCAAGAGCGACTGCTTTGAGCAAAGCTTGCCAGGTTATGGCACTCAGAGGGATGTTCTTCCTGAGAAGCTCTTGCTTGAGCTTTATTGCCTGGTCCAACCCTGACTGCTTCCATGGTGATTCTGCACAAGCGTTGAACAGTGCAGTGTATGTAGCATCCGATGGCTCTATGCCTCGCTTCTTCATCTGAGTGGTAACATTGCATAACATAAAAACAGAATTCAATTATAATGTATAAATGACGCAAAAGCACCTAATATAAATAATGACATCAAAGTGCATCATAATGTGAAATGTGCATTACCATCTTACTTTATTGTACAGCTGGAAGGCTTTCTTTAGGTAGCCCACACGTCCACATCCACCGATGAGAACGGTGTAATTGTACTCCTCAGCCTGTAATCGCTCACCTTTGAGCATATCAGTCTCAAACAGAACTAATGCCTCACCCAGCTAGACAAAACAAGAATAAAGTGTGCATTGATTTATATAATAAAGAAACATTCTTTGATTATACAACCTACTAGGGCTTTTTAAACGATTAATCGCATCCAAAATAAAAGTTTGTGTTAACATAATATATGTGGGTGCACTGTGTATAATTATTTTGTATATAATACACAGACAGACATGTATATTTAAGAAAAAAATATTATTTATATATAAAATATTAATATTTACATATATAAAAATGTATATATATATAAACCTATATACAGTATATACATGAAAATATTTCTTAAATATATGTATATACAAAATTATACACAGTGCACCCACATATATTTTGTAAACACAAACTTTTATTTTGGATGCGATTAATCGTTTGACAGCCCTACAACCTACTTGTATACATGGCAACATGAGAATAGCATAATAGGGTACTTTTTAGGGAAATGAGACACTTTTAAGGAACATACAGAACTACTCGTGGAAGCTAAATGAGTAATTAATAATTATTACTAAGAAATGCTCTCAGACACTTAATTGCATGTTAAATTAACTTAGATGAAAATGTATTACAGCTAATATTTATATAAAATATTAATTTAGTTGAAGTTGCAATTTGGTACAGTATGTGAACTTTAAATTATACAATACAGTTAAAAGTATAAAATTTCAAGTCCTGTAATATGTGAGACAAAACATCAAAATAAGTGTATTTAAAGCATGACATTATTAAACCATAATGACTTTAAAAATATACTCTTCATTGAAAATTATTGTCATGAAAATTTACTCTCGTTGAGCACATTTTATTATACATGTACAGTACAGCCATGGTAAGGATGAGTTAAAATCACGTATTTTTTGACAACGTAGCCTACCTTGTCCTCTTTGATTAGCTTTTTGCACTGGAGAAAATACCAGTATGTTGTATTTTTCCGACCAGTTTTGGACCTGAACTTTTGCACCACCGGCATGTCCTCCTCATCATCCCTGTATCTCATATCCAGTAGCTCAGAGGATGTTTTGCGAAAGGTTCTTCTGGAGGAGAAACTTCTGGAATAATCACCAAACACATCACTGCTATCTTCCTCATTCACACGATCAGATGCAGATGCGTCTGAACTAGTCTTGTTGCTCTCAGTCCATCTAGGAGGTGATAAAGTCACTGATTCACTATATAATCTCAATGGTTCTTGATGCACTCTCTCAGAAGGACGGACAGATGATCTTCGCTCATTTGAGGATGCTGAAGCCCACTTAACAACATTAACACTTGTGTTCCGTGTGAAAATACCCCACGTACGAGTAGAACGCAACATTTTGGCCAGCGATCTTGAATTAAACCCTAGTTACGCTATTTATCACCTTTTAAAATCAAATAAACTGAGATAGAAACCGCTGATAGAATTAAACACATGACGCTTCTAAGTAAGTCGCCATGATGCCTTGCCCATAACGGAAGTTTAACGAGACATTACTAGTAGATAGTATCATAACCGAGCTATTTATTGTTATATCTGTTTACATATTATATGTAACATTCTTTATTTTTTAATGAGGCCTTCTTGCACTAAATTTACATTAAACGAACGAACTTTCAATTGCATCCTACAAAATAAATAATGAAGATTCGCGGGATCGATTAGTAGGACTTATCGTGTGTCTAACTCCAGCAATGTCACCTCTATCGTGGAACTGCCATCTAGTGACTAATATCGAAATAACAAATTTCACGTGACAAGAACAAGAAATGTTGTCTAAATACAAATAGGCCTATGCTAGAAAAATCCCTAATTTTACATTCCAAAATGAATCTTTTCGAGAAACATTGTTTTGTGATGCCTGCTTGCATTGTTTGAATTGAAATGATAGACTAATATAGCCTAGGCAAATTTGAAGATTAAAAAATAATTCCCTCTCTTACTGCAAAATGAATTGTTCCTGTATCACTATTAATAGCTTTTTATTTTTATTTTTTCTTGGGGTGGCTGCCATTAAATCAAGTGATGAGTGGCAAAGATCTGTGCTCTGTATTTTCATCATCACCAACTACAGTTAAATATTCATGCATTTTCCCTAGAATTCATTCAAAAATTATTTGATCTTCCTCCCCAAACACAAAGTATTAAAATGATTGTCTGATGTTCTTGAAACACTTTATTTCAGTAATCTGTGAGTTGTTTACATATTTTTTTTACATTTGACATTACAAGTGTACATTCAATACAGTTAAGTACATTCAATACAGTTAAGTACAGTTATACAGATGTGTATAAATGGAGACACTTTGCTGCTGTGAAATGATTATTCATGACATTTAAATTCACGTCTAATTAACTTCTCTGGCTTTCTCATTGCTTATATAAGTATATTTCAAGACAAGATGAATCTATAGTGAGATATTGAGGTGTGTGTGTGTGTGTGTGTGCTCTTGCATCGTGTCAGTAGATTTCTCACTTATCTTCCATGACAGACTGCAGTGCAGGATTTCTACTTAGACTGCTGAGCTGAAGCACACCCACCCACACTGCAGAAAAGAAGGGAGAAGGCTTTTGTTTCCCTTAACATTTCCTGAAATATCTCACACACAATGTTTCCATGGAGATGATACTTTTTGGTTTTATGTTGTGCATCTAATAAAATAATCAGAGACAATATGCTTCTAAAAGTAACTTATGTATCCAGAATTGCTTGTATGTCTGTGTTTCTCTCCTGCATTTGAATCCCCCTTTTTAAATTCTTCTTCTTTTTAACAATGATAACTCTGGGGTTTTATAGTGTGACTGTGACCTAAATGAGGGTAATAGATAATTTAAGGGTTCAGCTTTGCATTTCTTCCAAAATCACCCGAGGACTTTCTGCCCCGGAGCAAGCAGAGAAAAGAGAACAGTTCTACACTAGGCTATCCATTGAAATGCAAATGCCCAACACAATTAAAAACAAAGGTTCTTTATTGGCATCCATGGTCCCTTTCCATTGTGTAAAAGGTTTTGTAAAGTCGAAAAGATTTATCAAAATCTTTTTTACACTAAATTTATTTAATTTTTTTAAGGAATGATATTTGGAAAAAAGTTATTTGGGTGAAATATAAGGGTCCTTCTAGACTACAGTGCACTGCAAAAAAGAATACGTAATAAACTGAACATAGTAATATATATATATATATATATATATATATATGTGTGTGTGTGTGTGTGTGTGTGTGTGTGTGTGTCATTTTGCAAGTGCATCATATATATATATATATATATATATATATATATACATATATATCATCTTTTATATATATATATGATGCACATGCAAAATGATATCTATATATATATATATATATATATATATATATATATATATATATATATATATATATACAGTATATAAGATGCAGGCCTACATTGCGGCTTTGAATTAAATAGGGGATGTCGGGGCTAGTTGTCACAGTGGTTCTATCAATCTCAGTAACTTCAATTGTCAAAGATACACAAATCATATATTTTGTTTAGCAGTTTTGTAGGGCTATGTTATAGTTTTTAACACCTAGCGTATAGTTCACTTTAATCCTATAACCATATTCCTTAATTAAATTATTTTAATTAATTCATTCAGTGGCCTAAATTATTTTTCAATCATTTATATAAAAAGATTTTCAGTGTAACAAGCTGCTATCAGCGTTCGTTGATCAACTGATTTGTGAATCAACACGCATAATTTTCCTGTTCCTGTGCAATAACGGTGGAAATTGTTGTTTAGCCAATATTTTAAGGTAGGCTATATGTCTTACATACAAATGAGCCCCATCCTTAGACAGTGTGACAACTAGCCCCGGTGATCAATCGTAAGTCAAGTGCGTGATGATTCCCTGACTTGCGCATGAGGGCGGAGAGCCTCGAGAGAGAGAGAGAAAGAGAGAGAGAAAGAGAGAGAGAGAGAGAGAGAGAGAGAGAGAGAGAGAGAGAGAGAGAGAGAGAGAGAGAGAGAGAGCAGAAAACGTGCATCCTCAAATAAAACCGCTTTGGGAAGAGAACCTGGATCGTAATTAAATATAATTCTCCTGTGAGAGCGTGAATGACATTGGCACATCAGGTAAGAGACCTGTTATCCATTCACGAGAGCGCGCGACAGCTCTGATTGATATTCTCTCAATAGCGATCATACTGCGTGACTCTATTCCATTAGTTGCGAATAGTACTATAAGGCAGTCAGATGTCAAATAACCTTACAGACAAATGATATATCAAAAACATCCGTCATTAATGTGATGTATAGTAGCCTACTACATTTCAATATTTTCAATATCCCCGCCGTTAAAATTACACTCGGCTACACTACAGGCTATGATGACATAGACGCTCGATATTTCTAAAAATAGCTTTGGTGGATCTGTCAGGTGACAACGACGAAACTCGCGTTTATCACCTATAGTCCAACTAACCAGTGTTTTATAACGTCGCAAAATGTAAACCACACGCGCTTGTACAAAATAATTAAATATATGGGAGAATCATTCATGCTTAAAAAATACAGGTGGAGGAACAAAGATCCACTGCAATGTTTGGTTGCATAAAACAAACCAAAAGAAATAAAAAAAAAACCCAATTGATTCTTAATGCACAGCATACATGCCGGAGTTACTGGGGCAAGTTGTTAGTATTTCCCCAGTGGTCCGGTCAATAAGCTATTTCTTATAGGGAAAGTAGCCTATAGTTTTGACTTCAGTTGATGGGCTATCTCACTCTAAAAATGTTGGGTTGTTTGTAATTAAAAAAAATGTAACCCAATGGCTAGGTTTGTCCATATTTTACCCAAAGTTGGGTTAAAACAACCCACCATTATATTAAGTTACTAAATTTAAGGCCAACTGCATCTTGACAGTATGATCTTTTCCATGTGTGAATTCTCAGGCATGTACTCTGAGGAGTGGAGCAGGAATCGGCAGAGTAGAGACAAGGCTGTGATCACGAATTTCAGCTTTAGTCAGCTGCCAGAGGAAGAGAAGAGGGGTTGGATAAAATCTCACAGTGCTCATGGTGAGTTGCAGATATGCACAACTCAGAATTCAAATGCCTTAAAATTGCACATACAAAATGCATCAAATTGCACTTAAAATGACATGTATCGACATATTTGATGCATGCATTTAGGTCTTTGTATAAATGCATGATGCATGCATTCTTGAAATAATGTATACATTAGTTCCCAGCAAAATGACGTGTATCGATGTATTTGATGCATGCACTGAGGTCTTTGTGTAAATGCATGATGCATGCATTTGTGAAATAATGTATATGTTAGTTCCCAATTTTTTTGTGACATGCAGGTAAACAATAAAATATTTTCATGTTTTTAGTGAATGTCAAATTTTGATTATTTTTTAAAGTATTCATTTGTTTTTAATTTGACGTTTTTATGATTAAATTCATTATTTGCTTCTAATTAACTCCCTGCAATTTCCTCACAAACCACCAGGGGTTCACAAACTCCAGGTTGAGAAGCCCTGCATTAGTGCAAGACATCAGCATCATGAACAACACAAAAGCATTCATGACTTTTACATTTATGCATTTGTCAGACACTTTTAATCAAATCGACTTTCATTGCATTTAAGGTATACACTTTATCAGTGCATGCATTCTCTGGGAATCAAACTCATGACCATGGCATTGTAGCACCATATTCTACTGTATAAGAATGTTAACTTTTATTAATTAAAAATGGGGCTCAGGTTTATCAAGCTGCTCTGTCATTCTGGCTGGTATTAATCCAAGCTCATGCCTTCATTTCAGACTCAGAGGAATCCGTTCCTAATGATCGCTACCATGGCATCTACTTTGCCATGCTGTTGGCTGGTGTCGGCTTTCTGCTGCCATACAATAGTTTCATCACTGATGTGGATTACCTCCACCGCAAATTCAAAGGTTTGATGCAACCAACCTGTCGCACATCACAGTGGAAAAAGTGTCAACTATGCACTGCACAGTAATATTTCTCCACAAGTTGTGCTTGTCAATTCCCCTCTTTTCTATTGTCAGGCACCTCTATTGTGTTCGACATGAGTTTGACGTATATACTTGTGGCTCTCAGTGCCGTCATCGTGAACAACGCACTCGTGGAGAGACTGAGCTTACACACTCGCATCTGTGTGGGTAAGAACACGCAAAAGTCGCCTCAAAATACAACGATGAAAGGCTGCACAATATTAGCCACAATATTACTAAATTTCTTGTTTTGCATATATAGGATATCTATTTGCATTGGGACCTTTGGTGTTTGTGAGTGTGTGTGATGTCTGGTTGGAGCTGTTTGACACTCAGCAGTCCTATGCTGTTACTCTGGCTGCAATTGCCATTGTTGCATTTGGATGCACAGGTACATTTATACAAGCAATCATGTTCTGGCATTTGGCCTTCATTGTGTTTTTGTCATCTGAAACTTTGTCCATTGTCCTTTTGACCTTTGCAGTGCAGCAGTCCAGTTTTTATGGTTACACTGGGATGCTGCCCAAGAGGTACACACAGGGCGTGATGACTGGAGAGAGTGAGCTGAACTTCCAATTGCATGAATGAAATCACAATCATTATATTAATATATATATATATATATATATATATATATATATATATATTGTAATTCTGAATTTAAATTTTCAAATGATATATATATGATTTAAAAATGTAAATTCAGAATTAAATTCAAATTTAAATTCAGTTCAGTTCAATTTACCAAATATTGTAACAACTGTATTCGTTGTACTGCCTCTAATTTAATTTAACCATATATATTATATGCTGTTGTGATAGTTTGCTTATAAAGTATATTTGAGACCAAATAGATCTGGCTATGTGAGACTATAGTTTGATTTAATCTAGGGCTGTCAAAACGATTAATCGCGATTATTCGCATCCAAAATAAAAGTTTGTGTTTACATAATATATGTGGGGGCACTGTGTATAATTATTTTAGATATATAAACACACACACACATGCTTGTATATATTTAAGAAATATTTTCATGTATATTCTGTATATAGATTTATATATAATTTATATTATATATAAATATTAAATAATATTTTTTTCTTAAATATACATGCATGTGTGTTTTTATATATATACAAAATAATTATACACAGTGCACCCACATATATTATGTAAACACAAACGTTTATTTTGGATGCGATTAATCGCAATTAATCGTTTCCCAGCCCTATTTTAATCACTTTTGCTTTGCATGACACACTTTACTGTACTGTACAGAATGTATTTTTCGACATTATCCTGGACATTGTGGAAGCATTCGTTTCACGTGTCATAGAGTGAACGAGAGGCTCTCGTGAGTGCGAGTTAACATCAAATCCTTTTGATATTCCTGGCAAAAAAAAAAAAACCGGTCCTTCCTATAAAAATCAGTCTACGGGCTTTCATAGACAACATGTGGACGATCTTGTTTTTAAGTTCTCTTTACAAGCCTTTCATACATTGGCAATAAAAAAGCGATTAATACATGAACATTTTTATAGCCCCTTAAAATTATATTTAATAAAATCAAATATCTTAAATGTTAAAGAGAGAAATAGATTTAATTGGTAGGGGAAATATGCTTAATTGTCATAAAGATAATGGCACAATTAAAACAAATCTTATCGGTTCTTATATCATTTTAATTTTAATAAAACTTTATTGAAAATACAATTTCCTTGAAATATGAATTCACAGAATGTTTACTCATAATGAGTTGGGTTTTTTTGTCAATTGTTGTTTCAGGCACTGCTGGAGTTATTGTCTCTCTGAGTCGGATCTTTACAAAGCTGCTGGTGGAAGACGAGAAGAACAACACCATCATCTTCTTCCTGTTCTCAATCTCGATAGAGACGCTCTGTTTTCTGTTACACGTGGTGGTGCGACGAACACACTTTGTCCGTCATCACACCGACAGAGCTCGCCGCAGCCACAGCTGGCTCAAAGGACAGATTAATAATGTTGCGACACAGAAGCGCAGTGGCTACCAGATACATTATGACAGCAGTGCAGAGGAAGAGGTAAAGAGGTCACACACACAGTGATTTTTGTGAGATATGGATCCTTCATTCATTGGTTACTGACCAGTTCAGAAAGGTTTCTGTGGGTCTATCTAACTGTTTTCCTTCTTACATTTAAAGAAAAGTTACCTTGCAAAAAATATATATATATATATATATATGATTTAGGTGTACTTGGTGATGAGCTCCCTACGATAACCTTTTTGAATCACTTCAATACAAGGCAATGCACTGTGACAAAACTCACCAAAATTTTTTTCATCTAGATACTATATACATACATTTTAGAATGATTTTCTCAAAAAAAAAATGACATTAACTCATGGCATTTCTGCACATTAGGATGGAGTGGCCTCAAGCACAATTGATGAGGCTGATGCAGTTAATCTGAGTAACGGTTCGCACGGAGATGAAATTTATGTCAGATTTGATGTCCCCAAACCAGACAACAAAGGGACCTGGATCAGTGTAAAGGGTGAGCCATAATATAATCACAGACTGAAAAATAATGTTCATTTCAATGTCACATTTTTAGCACTGAAGTATTCTAACATGGCTTTCTTACAGAGATTCTGGGCCAGAGGTGTGCTGTTGCTCGGATGATCTGGCCATTTATGCTTTCAATCTTGGTGACGTATTTCATCACACTGTGTCTGTTCCCTGGTTTGGAGTCAGAGTTACGAAACGATACACTGGGAGAATGGCTGCCTATTCTCACCATGGCTCTGTTCAACATGGCAGACTTTGTGGGCAAGGTGAAATGAAACAGTTTGATGTCATTTACCAGCATATAATCTCATTTAAAAAAGGTAATGTCTAAAGCCGCCACAAAACGGAAGTTGCGATGATATTTTCTTCACTATTATGACATATCTGAGTGAAACAGCTTGTTGAACAAGAAATAATGTAGGACGGGACTTGAATTCGTCCTTTGGGAATTGTTTGGATGATTGGATTGTTGTGGCTTGCTATTTATAGTTTTCAGTCACGTGACTGGCACTTTTTCAATCACTTAACCTGCAAAAACACCTAAAATCCCTTCATGTACTAAAACAGTGAAAGATCAAATTCAGTGTACACCTACTTTTTACTCTCAAATTAAAATAAATACTTAAAATATCCACCTAATTCTGCTCTAAATAATGGGCGCTGCCATGACAACAACTCCGGTTGTCAACTTCCGGTTCGAGTCTATGCTTTTTTCGCCATGTGTTTTAGATTGTGTCATCCTCACCATCAATAAACCGAAAGAAAAAAAAATCATCAAATGTGATCTGATCACGTTATTTTTTATTAAATCACAGATAAAAACAAAATGTTTTTTAAACGTTTTTCTTTTCTTCATAACTTCCAAAGGATAGCTGATGCATGACTGCACGATCTCCCTAATCCAGCAAACATCCGACAGTTTATTTATTATTATTATTATTATTATTATTGAAACATCCGACATCACTCCGACTGCAGAACAGTACAGGCTGGTTAGCCCTTTGACTCCTGTCTAACTGCTTTCAAAGATGCATATATTTCACAGGGCTGCCTGTGAGGTTAGGCATAACGTTACGCCGAGTTTCAGACCAAAATCCAGTTTGCGCGCTGTTGCCTCTGTCATGATCATCTATTGTTTATATACCTCTTATTTATTAAAACCAGTCAATTGGTTAATGAAACATTGATTTAAATTAAGTTTCAATTAATAAAAACAAAATTCATTTTAAAGAAATGTTTATTTGTGGTTTCTCTTTAAACATCGGTGAAAGTTTTAAAGTCGCTTTCATAACGGTCATGTCCGTGAATATAAAACGCATGTGTAAACTGATATTTTTCTAAAGTCTGGACCACAGATCTATATTATAGCATTCTATGTAAACAATTCAACAGGAAGTGGAAAACCGTTTAGTCAGTTGAAACCGCAATGAATCATGGGAAATATAACGGGCGCAGAATAAGGTGGATACACAATATAAATATAAAAAATGTCTCAAATTAAAATAAAATAGTTGGGGGTTTTGGATATTTCCCCTCATTTTAAGTCCCTAGCTACACCAAAAACTAAATGGTTACCTTTCCTTTGACTTTATTTCTCTGTCGCTTTCTTTAGATCTTGGCAGCGTGTCCGTATGAGTGGGGCGGCGTGCAGCTGCTGGTGTGTTCGTGTTTTCGTGTTCTCTTCCTGCCGCTGTTTGTGATGTGTGTGTCTCCTGTGCAGCGCCCCCTGCTGGCGCACCCCGCCTGGCCCTGCGGCCTCTCCATGTTGCTGGGTATCAGTAACGGATACCTTGGCTCTGTACCAATGATACAGGCGGCCGGTAAGGTGCCACTTCAGCACCGAGAAGTGGCGGGTGAGTATATCACACACACATAAAGTGTGAGCAAAACGTGTAGTGTGGTATACATTCCCCTTCACACACCTGACTTAAGTTAAATACAATGTGTGACCCAGACACCTACGATTGGTTCCACCAATTCAAATTTACTTGGAAAATCAGTACTCAAAAATCTGAAAGATTCATAAAATTCATTGTGTGAAGCGGGAGGACAATCCATTTGCTTTCCATTTGATCTCATTTCTGTCATTTTGAGAAGCAAATTAAATATATTGAAATCTTATTGTGATTTTTCTCCACTAATTTTGTTTTCTCAATGATTATTTTACAGGGAACACTATGACCGTATCATATATGGCTGGACTGATGCTCGGGTCTGCAGTGTCTTACTCAACATACAGTCTGACCTCACAGGCACACTCTGCTCACACACTGAAACTCAACAACACACTCACATTACACAACTACATACCTGGCCACTGAGTGTCTCTCTCACATGTACACTGGTTTATATAGTTGTTAATGTAAGAATAAAGAACATTTCCAAAGACTATTCCTGCTTAAACACCAGTTTAGGCTAAACCAGAGTTTGCTCTTTGCCACTGGTTTATGTAAGGAAAGTCTGCTGGTTAAGCTGGTTTAGGAGACCAGAATATTAGCATTTCATTCTGGCAACCAGCATCCAAAACACAACATATGCTGGTCATCAGCCATGCTCATTAAAATTAGTTGTGATACTCATTGGCATATTATCAGAGACTGTCTGAATTACCATAAAATTGTTAAATAAACTGACTGTTTCTGTCATGTTTAAATGTAGGCCTACTAATGTGGACCATGTGTATTTTACTGTATATGATTTATAGCTCTACTAAATGACTGGTTGATAAAGTCAGTTTGGTATTTTAGTTTTAGTTTATGCTTATGACCTTCCACTTTTACCTATTTAAACCAAGCAAACCAGAAAGACTCGGGAAGCTAAATAACGTAACAAGCATAGGCCACATTTATTTACAACCCAGCAAGTATGTGATATAAAGTCAGCATGATTAAAATGTTATATTAAGTTATTACAACAGTTTAATAAACAATCATTTAATTACAATTAATCAAATGTTGCAGAATAATGTAATATATATATATATATATATATATATATATGAATGAATAATAGCCTATAAAGAACCTTTGTGCTAAAAGGGTTCTGTCTTGTCATTATAGAACCTTTTTAGCATAAAAGGTTCTTTGGAGTTGAGTAAAGAATCCTATGCTTCATATATACTTTTCTAAAACTACTTGAAAATATGGTTCACTTCTAGTAAACACATTATAATTGTTTTGATTATTACAGTCAAACATCTAATAATTAGAAGAATTAGAGAATTAAAAGTAAAACTTTCTTTTAAAGGATTTTCTTTATGACAGTTGATGATTATAACAATTTATAGTCAGAAATAAAAAGAATAACAAAAGAAAAACTTTTTGTAAATATTCTCTTTCAGACAATAGCTCAAGACTTGATTTTTTCTATTTTTGGTTTCTTTTCGTTGTAGAGAGATTAGTTAAACACCTTAAAAGAACTGACTTTATAAAGTGTTGTCAACGCTTTCTCTAAATCTTCCACAGTGATGTTCAGGGGAGTGCTGTTCTGATTCTGTCCAATAAATCCTCTTGAGATTTGACATTTGTTATTGTTGTCTAAGCAGCAGTATGCAGTCCAAAAATGACTAGGCACATTCACTCTGTTTTTCAGTTTCCTTTTTCCTGGAACCACCCCTGTTACAATGAAAACAGAATATTTTAAATCTAGACATTGTTTGTTCAGTTCTTTAGCCATTTCTTCTTCTAGTACCCTCCATTTGCCTCTGTTAAAAGAGAAGTATTGTGGAGCAGCATTAGTGAGAGTGAAGGTGGCGTAAGCACAGCTCTGTGTTTCTGCCTGGTAGACTGGAGCCAGATGACCTTTGTCGTACTTAGAGGACTTGTAGTCTTTATTGAGAGCTTGATGGACTCCGCGTAGTTTTTCTTCCACAGACCCCTCAGATGCCATTTTTGATACTGCTGTCATATCATCAAGCTGCAATATTGAAGCAATTGAAAACATGACCTTAAGAACAGTTTCATTAGAAGATAAATAAAAGTAACTAATTGTAACTAAGTACTAAGTGTCACAGAAACAAAAGTAGCAAGCAAAGTATAATGCAAAGTTGCATTATGGGAAATAGGTCGAATCCGCTGTGGTTCTTCAATCCTTCCATATGGCTCCTTCTGCTATTCAGATTTGTTATTGACTGTACCACTGTTTATGATCTATCTCTGATTTGTTTAAGCATTTATCTGATTCTGTGATCATTTGAATTTCGCATTGTTTGGCATATTTATTCAGTTTTGTCATGTTTCTAAACAGAATAATGTTTTCACTTACTTGAGGTTCAATGTACCAGTTGCTTTTTCTTTTGCAGCTCTTTATCCCTTTAAACATGTAGGCTGAGTACACTGGGATCTTGTTGTTAGTATCATAATATGTGGCATAATAAGGAACACCATTTAGAGTTTGGCAGATCTGCTTGTACTGTAGTCCAGGTAATATTGTTGGTGATATTCCATTTGCAAAAAATTTACCACACTCCCGCTCAAGATCATCCACAACTTCGGCTGAACCACCGGAGAGAAGAACCAGCGTCAGCACATGAAGAAGCAGCACCATAATGAAGAGGATGAGGTTATAGATGATCAAAATCTCTGTCAGAACAACCACATGCGATACCTTTTTAAGATTTAAAAAGAAAATAAAAAAATGTATAGCAGTGCAAGTCAAAGATCAAGCTATTATCATTGAAAAGACTATGCAAGAACGTAAGAAACATGATACATAAAACCATCTGTGGAGTAATTAAACTTAAACTTCTAATATATTAAATAAAAATGTAAATGTAAAAGACAAAAGACAGCTCTACAAATACAACATACTGACCCCAAAGGTGAGAACACACTGGTGTTGCAGTGAACTGGAGTATTTATACAACGTTATGAGCAATTCCAAGGAAATGAGCCAGGGCACATCTTGAACACCACATATCTCGCTAACCATACATATTTAAACAAATTTCCTTAAGTCCACCAAACAAGTATGCGTTTGTTTATGAAGATAATGCTTTAAAGTAAACAATATCTGACATATGTTACACGGTATGACGCATGTCTTTGCCAGGTGGCAGAGCTGCTGACTGACATCAGAGTCGGGTCACATGGTGACCATTTTCTATCACGCAAGTATAGATCCGGTTCAGTAAGCAAAGACTTTTTCTCCAAAGGTGTTTTCTATGACAAGCCAAATTATTTTCTAATGTTCTCAGCATCATAATTACATTGTTATCAAATTGTAATTATTACAAGTAACAACTTTACTATAAACTTTAAAGCTCTGCATTTTTTATTGTTACCAGTAAGAATTAAGTTAAAGAGCTCTTAAATTAAATTTTACAAGTAAAAATGCAATTATGACTAATAATGTTACAGCTAATTCGGTTTGCCAGCTCTGATAGTAGCCCAAGTATAAAAAATATTGTGGAGCAAAACAGATCAGACTATTTCCCCGACAACTTTTCTACAGCTATCATTTAGTGTTTTTCTTATTCAATTTCTATGAGATATTTGTCTCCTCTTTATACTTTATCTGGTGAAATACACTTAAAGGATCTCATGTAGAGAAGGTTAAATAACCACACTGCCTGAATAGGACACTAAGTAAACTCTTCTTGTTTGTATCATATTTTCTCTCAGGTGGTTTCGGTTGAAATTGTGCCAAACATTTGTATAACACTCTAAACAGGATCTGACAACTGGTAATTGTCTTAAATAGAAGGAATGCAAACAAACGCACAAAAGTGTTTTATATTTCTCTCTGTTGAGCATAATCAAATTTGATGATATAATAAAAAGCTTGTGATACAATTTTGAGTTTGTAATACAATTTTTCCAGCTATGGGAAGTTTTTCTCCTAATAGCTTCACGATCATAATCTCTAGGTAAATTTACTCTCAAGGAAATGTCTACAACCTGAGTAGGAAATCAATCTTTATTGTAATATTATAATTATATTTTTTCAATTATTAATCACATCAAACATCTGTGAGACCTCCAGCTTTATATGTATTTGTTAAACTCCTCTAATTTATAGATGTTTGATGTTAATAATTGAAAGAAAATAATATCATTTTATATATATATATATATATATATATATATATATATATATATATATATATATATATATATATATATATATATATTAGGGCTGTCAAAACGATTAATCGCAACCAAAATAAAAGTTTCTGTTTACATAATATATGTGGGGGCACTGTGTATAATTATTTTGTATATATATATATAAAAACACACATGCATGTATATTTAAGAAAAAAATATTATTTATATATAAAATATTTATATTTATATATAATATAAATTATATATAAATCTATATACAGAATATACATGAAAATATTTCTTAAATATATACAAGCATGTGTGTGTATTTATATATATATATATAATAATTATACACAGTGCACCCATATATATTATGTAAACACAAACTTTTATTTTGGATGTGATTAATCGCGATTAATCATTTTGACAGCTAATAATATATATATATATATATATATATATATATATATATATATATATATATATATATATCCCATAGATTTTAGAACGAGGTAACTGGTAGTGCTAAAATGCTAATTCACTTAACTCAATTAAACTTAATTTTATTTTATTTTCCTTTTCAACTTTAGTTTCAACACATTAATAAATTTTGTTTTCATTTCTTGAACCTGTTCAGAGACCTGGTTCTGTGAAATTAAAAAAGGAAGAGGGGGAAAAAAAGACCTGTGAGAGGATATTCCAAGATTTTGTAAGAGAATATGTTGAATTACATTTTCTAAGAAAACCCCTTAGACTTCCCTTTTCCCCACAATCAGACTTTCGCAAATGTTATGAGCATAAAACAATAGCCACTGATTCAATGAACTCTTGACACAGACCACGCACTGATGATAAAACATGAGGCAAAAATGTATCATGTGATTTACCATGAATTAAAAAATGTATAATGTGATGCAAGTTCCACAACACTTCAGAAAATGTATTTATCAATACTTTATTTTTAAGGTTTTCAGATTTCAAACTCTTTAATGGAAAATGATGACCTCATCTAAAGCCGTGATTGTCCTCTTAAGTCAAAACAAATGTTTTTTATTGAATCCTCCAGATTGCTAATATTTATTTATCAAAGGGAGAGTTCCTACAATGCATCATTTCTCTCTCACAAAATAGCATGGGTAAGCATTACCCACATGTTTTGTTTTATTACATTGCTTCAGTCACAGTTGCCATTTCACAGGCTCTTCAGCGACGCGGCTTTTGAAAAGTGTGATCTCGTCCAGGTGGCAAAGTGGCATACCTCTGATCACATGGGCCAGGTCCTCGTGCAGTAAAGGGTAAATCACCACACTAAGGGCTGGACGAGAAATTGAGAAACTGCAAGGGGGAAAAGAACAAACAAGATGAATATTTGATGTAGACCAGGTTACTTCCTGTACAACAACCCAGACACCAACTTAGATCCGGTCCACATCTGGTACACGTGGATTCAACACACACCAGATGCTTGCCGAATCTAGGCCGACACTATGTCGCTGTCTGGAAATCTTCAGGCATTAAGTCTTTATTATTAAGAATTCTTTAAAACAACTAACCTTTCCAGCAGGGTTTTCTGCAGTGTTTTACATGCCACCAGGGTACCTCCCATGAACATGTGGCACATGATGACATCAGTGCAGCTCTGCATGAAGGCTGTCACAGCGGCGGGCTGGAAGGTCCCGTGTCGAGAAACCAGACAAACACGCCGCAGCTGCCGACACCGACTGAGCTCTTCAAAAAACGCGGCGTTCGCATTAAAGTAGGGCTGCTCCAGCCTGCAGTTTTACACATACAGACAGTGAATAAATGCAGAAGTTAGGGGAATAAAATATTCTGCTAAAAATTTTATTAATAATCAAGTAATCCTGGTTCTCATTATAGCCAGGGTCCAATAAAAAAACTCACTAATGGCAAATTCAGAATGAGTTATAAGCCAGTTAACAGATAACATTTTTAGGAATAAAAAAATAATGCATGTTAACATCTCTTATAAAATAATACTAAATTCCATTTTATGAATGCAAGTGCATCAACACGATACATGGTCTACCAAAAAGAGTGACTGTTGTGTGTCATATTTTACTTTAACCTCATGTAGCCATTATTTTTTCATGCACATCAAAATAAAATTATGAGAAACAAAATAATGGATGATGATGTTACTGTGAAAGCTGCCGTTTAGCTATGAAACTCTCTAAAATATAATGGTGCAAATGGCATAACCGCAGATCTTTTTTAGGTTGTTCTTGTGACCTTTTTTTTTTAAAATTTTTTTTATCAAAACTTAAATCATAGACCTTGTAACTTGGTCAAAACATATTTCAAATGGGAGAAAAATAAAACAGACATTCTAGTTTCCGACAGCAATAAACCACATACTAACTCTTCTAAGTGTTAATGTCCCCATGAGAAACAATTAACATATGAAAAGGGCTTAAGATTTCATAGTGTGTCATCATAAGAAATTAATTAAACTTCTACTATCACTATTTATTTATTTATTTTATTTATTTTTAAATGTATGCACCATACTCTGTATAGATCAAAACATAATTGGCTTTATGAACAGCTGCACTACTTCCTGAACTTAAGCCAGCTCCTTGTTTCCTGTCTGCCATTATTGGACAAATTGGTTAATTCAGGTGTGCTTGACCTCAGTAGTCACAGCAACAATAATCAGACACACCTGAATTAATCAAGTTTGTCCAATATTGGCAGACAGGAAACAAGGAGCTGGCTTAAGTTCAGGAAGTAGTGCAGCTGTGCATAAAACCAATTGAAATATTTTTTTTATGATTAATGGGCGCCAGATTCATGTGACTGCACAGTTTGCCCCAAATACACTTATTGTAAGGAAATAATTCAAAATATAAAGCATGTACAGCAATCCTGTCAGTATGACGCTGCCCCCTACTGGTGAGCTGCAGTTGTAATATTTACAAATGTCTGGCATGACTGGTGAAATATTATTTTCTTTTTGCCATGACAAGTCTACATTAAGAGTCTTTGCTTAATTTTGAGCATGGAGTGGTTAGTGACGTGTGCGTTCACCTTAAATCCCTGAGTTGTGTGCAGTGGGACAGAGCCTCCAGCAGGGCCTGTGTGTAATTCATGGTCTTCAACGATCCGAGATTTGCCAGCGATAAGGAATGAAGGTCCTTGCACCCCTTAAGCAACTCGATCAATCCTGTCCCCTTCAGGACTCCCGGTAAGTGAGCGAGGGTGAGCTTGCGCAAATTTTTCATCCCTCCTAAAGCAGCTAACTCACTGTCTCTGACATTGTAGGACCAGGGGCACGCGACGGGGTCCTTGCGGATGGCCGGCTCATTCCGTGGCATGGCAGAGGAAAAGCCCGCGCCAATCAGCTCCAGCTCCGCCAAATGTGGGCAACCTTGAAGCAGCGGCTGAATGCAGAAGCCTCTGTCGTGATGCTCTTCCCCCTGACCCTCGATGACCCCTGTCGAGGGTCGATATGTGGGTACACCGACACGGCTGCTCTTTTTAAGGCCGAGAAGTAGTGACCCTGATGTGAGGTCTGAGTTTGAGTCCTGAATGTTCACAGGTGTTGGAGAGGATTGCGCCAAGGCACACACCGGAAGTGCCAGCGAGTGCAAGGAGGAAAGACGTCCCAAAGCGCCACACAAGTGTCCATCTTGCCCAGTGGGAAAAGCATGGTGGTAGTGCGTGGCGGATAAATTAAGGTGAATAAGATGAGGGCAGCATTCAGTAAGCGCTTTGATGCTCTCCGTGTCCATCTCCACCTCGCTCTTCCCACAGCTCTCGGCGAGAGGTCCTCGGCCACAGCCACGCAGGTTGAGACTCCGTAGGGGTGTGAGGTCCCGACCCGCACTGAGCAGCACATGTAAAGGGTTAAACCCTGGAGATGAACAGTGCGAGACATTCAGGTAAACAGGGCAGCCATGCGTTAGGACTCGCCCTAGAATAGCACCATCCAACCACGAACGTGGAAGCTGGAGGGCGCTAACGCTATTTCCCACTGTTGACGCCATGCTCTCCATTAGCGCCGTCATTGCAACCGGCCTTGGCGGTGCGACTCCTGGCACAGAGAGCACCAGTCCTGTAAGACCCTCAGGCACTCTCATACTGAAAACAGCCAAGTAGAGCGCCAACAGAGTACGATTGACTTCACCTGGTGCGAGGCGTGCGGAGAACCAGCGCAGGTTCTGATAGTGCGGGACGCTGCTCTGGCCCACCATCAGTTGCGCACACCCGCCTGCTTCCCTCCAGCCCTCGCTGGCCTCCAGATACAGGTGAAGCCGTCGTAGGGCACTGCAGCATGGCACCACCCCATAAGAGGGAGTCAACAATGTCTGCTTGAGCTCCTGCAGGCGAGCCAAAGCTGACTTACCCTCTGCACTCAGTTGCTGGAGGTCGAACCCAGGCCCCACATCTAATGCCAGAGAGCACAGAGAACGAAGAGAGGTCAGCAGATGCGAAAGCCGAATTGACGTCAAACGGCAGCCTGAAAGGTCCAGGCTGACTAGACCCTTACAGCGGGTGACCTGATCCACCGTAGAGCCGGCCAACCAGTAGCAGCCACTGAGGTTTAAAGTCTGGATGTCACCGGAGAGGATCTTCAAGAGCTGCTTCACAGCATCGTCATTTGCCTGTGAATAAGAAGCAATTCAAAAGGTAAGATTTTCAGGTTTTAGGTACAAATTCTGCTTGTCGACTTTTCAAAACCTGTTAGATAGGTGGAATTATCATAGATGGCATAAACATAGATGACTAATGGCGCTTTTCCATGACACAATACCAGCTACTCGACTCGGCTCGCCTTTGTTTGGTTTTCCACTGTGTAAAAGTTGTACCTGTACCTGCTTTCGGGTACTTTTTTTGTATCACCTCCGGTGAGGTTCTGAGGCGAAACTAAGATGTGACGTGAAAACAATGCCGACTGCTGATTGGTCAGAGAGAATCGTCACCATTCACTGCGTCATCATTGCACGCGCCAGATGAATAACCCCACCATTTTTAAAAATGAGAACAATTTGTAAAAATATTGTATAACAATTAATGAATAAAAAAAAAAAACATTTTTAAATAGTTTGGCCTTAAACTTACTTCTATTATTATGGCAACTTGGAAGAATACACAACTTGGAAGAAGTGTAGACTTTCCTTTTTTTGGTGGCCGAAGAGAGGATCCAGCGAGAGATTGACGGGGAAACGAGAAACGAAAGGCGTCGCTATGACGACCGGGTACTATTTGTGGCAGTACTGTCTGCAATGGAAAACGGAGCGAAAAGCGAGCTGAGTCGAGGCGAGCCGAGCCGAGTCAAGTACTGGAAAAGCGTGGTGGGTGGTGAGCGTTTCGAACATCCCTTTGGTGTGAGAGACTCGGGTTCGAATTCACTGTGAGACACCAATGTGTCCCTGAGCAAGACACTTAACCCCTAGTTGCTCCAGAGGCATGCGACCTCTGACATGTATAGCAATTCTAAGTCGCTTTGGATAAAAGCATCAGCTAAATGAATCTAAAAGTGCCATTACATAGATTTTGTTGAAATTCCAAAAGTGACTTGATAATAGTCTTGGTAGCCTATGAATGGGATGAAATTGACATTATTTTCCAAGAAAAGGTGTTTATGAACTAATTGAATCTTGATCTTTCCTGTATAATTAATGCTATTTAAAATTATTGCTGTTAATGCAATTTTTCTTTGTAAACTGTTTTTCCGCTATGTACGTTTGATGAATTTTTTTTTAATTAATAAACATTAAATAATAAATAAAATAAATGTACATTTAAAGTCACCATGAAACAGAAATTGTGATCATCTTTTAATCCTTATTGTGATTTTATCAGTAAAAGTGACTTCTCAAATGAGAAAAACGGAAGGGTGGACTTGATTTTATCAATCAGAAATCGAGTAGATCTTTGTCGTTTGCTAAATGCTGAAGTCTCATAAGGGACAGGTTGCTGGAGGGAAGAGATTACTGTCCCACCTTGCGCCTGCTCACACATAATCAGACAAAACATGTGTTTTTGCAAGGGGAGGGGAAGTTAATGTCTTGGATTAAAAATTATAAGGGCACAAAATTTGTTTTAAAAAAATAATTATGTGCAATCCAGAAAAATAATACTATTAGTCACATTAAAAAAAAAATGTATTATTAATTTTATTTTGTGTGTTGGGTCCGTGAATATGGCATAAGAAAAAAAATCTGAACCCTCATCAGGCATCACAACACTATAATACACGATTGACAAGATGGCTAATTGTTGAACAGTTCTTTAACATTAAATAGAGTATAGTGGTATTGGAAAAATATGCCCCTTATATCAGCCCTAATTAAACCAGTGTGTTTGTCAAAAATACCCTAATGTTCATGAGAGAAAGTGTGTGTTTTAGGCTTACCGTATATTCTTTATGCAGGTGTACATGGGCTCTCAAGCTCTTGTCCAGACAGAGAGTTTGAAGTTTCCGGCACACTTGACTCACTTTGAGCATCAGATCATGACTAGGAATGAATCGCAGGATATTCAGTAGAATCTCATCTGAGAAGTCTGAGATGGTGACAGAAGTTTGGGAAATGCTATCTAGGCAGCACAGAGCCTGGAGAGCAGCAAAAGAAAGAGTCATTAAACATAGCACTAGTTTGACCTGAGTTTTTTTTGTTTGTTTTTTAAACAGGGAGAGTTCATTGTTAACTAAATGTGACATTAAAGTCCATCATGCTCAGTTTCGAAATATCTCCAATGTTATTACAATACAACTGTGTGGTGACCACTACTGTCAAAACAAATGTCAAAAATGACAGAAAGCTTTCAGACCGTTAGTTATACATTATTTTTTTCGCTGTTTAAATCTATATTACAGTAGTACAAACGTCGGTAATATAGTGTTATAACAGAAACTATGGTAATCATGGTGAGATCTGTATGCTTATCAGTCCCATGAGAAGCCTTCATATTCGTGTCCCAAATAATATCTATATGAATCGTTTCAAAACATTACTCTTGTATAAATAAATTCATCTTTGGATGCAACAAAATGTAGAAGCTAACTATCACTATATTGGCATGAATGAACAGTCCTCTGTTGTAACTTACCGTTTCAATTTGATTATCCATACCGCTTTAGGGAAATGTATTTGGACATGTACTTAAATGAAATACAAAAACAAATGCTTGCCATCTCAATAAATGTATAATTCATCCATTGAACAAAAATGTGTCTGGACTGTAGGCACACACACTAAACGGAAACAAAATGTAACACATTCGGAACGTTTTGGGAGACGTACATACTTCCGGTACAAAGCAACCAGTAAAAAAGTCCCCGGATGTTGTCTAAATTTGGAAAGCCGAATTGACATTTTTCATTATATTTTTTCCGTATTCAAGTTACAATCAAATCTAACAGTAATTAGGAGGATATTATATATCAGAAGTCTTCGAATCTGCTCCTAGGAAGCTACTGTTTTTCTTCCCATTCTTCCTTAGCACACTAGCTATGTTCAAGCTATGCTAAAGGGCTTGATTAGCTTCAGGTGTTTTATTAGGGTTGGAGGTAAACTCCGCCGGACAGTAGCGCCCCAAGACCACAGAATGTAAATTCACTTTATAGGGTTGACAAGAAATGTATGCAAGGCCTTTCCCCCCAAAATAATGCATTTACACACTGAGTTGGGTAGAGTCATTTAATTGATAAAAGATAAGATTATTAACATGTTGAGGCAAATCATCCACCATGAGACAGTTAATAAAATACTCAGGTTTCCAAGTCCATAACTGTAAATCCAAAATTCTCAAATACATGCTTTTTGTGCAAGAACTTATTGAAAAACATAACATTCACTCTAAGTTTATATATATATAATTAAGCTTAAATAAATCCTTTGTAAATATATAGGCCTCACCTGGTTTCACAGGCAGGGCTTAAATTGTCGTTTATATAGTAAAGCAACTAAATACTTGAATATATAACCTTGGTAGTGGCCTTTTTACAGCTAGGATTAGGCCTTAGTTAAATTAGAGCATTTAAATACCTTTTATTAGAGACAAAACAATGGCAGTGCCATGTTAAGATGTCAGTGCAAGTTGCTTTTTATAATATTTTAGCCAAAGACTAGGCCTAAAATCTTGTCTGAAGTCAGGGGTTAAGACCACAAAGCAATCTAAACTGTAAGCCACATGAATTTAAAGAATCTGACATTGTTACTTGTCTTGAACTAAAGCATCCCTTGTGCTTTTTAACTTTAGACAGGTATAAGAAAAAAAAAAAAAAAAACTTCAGACCAAGATAAGATTCATGCAAGCTTGTCAAATAAAAGTAACTTCAATCAGTTTAAAACCAGAGCAATATATTGAAGACAGTAGACATTATGTGGTTTTACATGTGCACGTTTTATTTGGGTTTACTTGTCAGTGTACAGAGACACCCTGGCTTACATACGCAAGGGATCATCCCTAAATCACATACCCTAGGGGAGTCCTGCAAGATATTCACTTTTTAAAAGGTAAAGCTTTCCCCATTGCAACAATAACAAACTGGGCCAAGTTTAAGGCTGAAGTACAAAAGAAAAAACAAATGTATCGAGTACATAATTTACATAAACACTATAACAAAGGTCATGTATGCCCACTGTGACGAGGGCAAAGTGGTAGACACGTCTGGAATGACTAAAAGAAGAAATGTACATTGAAGTCCTCTCGGGGAAAGCTTCTCCCCCTGCAAGACAACTACCTCCCTTTCCAGTTTACGCATCCTGAGTCAATGCGCCATACAGAGCAGAAGCCATGCTGATGTCATCTTGTTCGAGAGGTTTAGGTTGGTCGTTTGAATCCTACTGCATGGCCATTAAATGGTGGCAACAGTTCTGTTTAGAAGCACTTCCTGTGGACGATGGATGGGCCGGACTCATCGTACTCCTGCTTGCTGATCCACATCTGCTGGAAGGTGGACAGAGAGGCCAAGATGGAGCCACCGATCCAGACGGAGTATTTGCGCTCAGGGGGAGCAATGATCTACAAGAGAAAAGAGATGTTAGCTCATCCTTAACCACTGCAAGCAAACTTTAAGTCTCATCTTTGCATGCATTTAAGGTGCACACCTTAATTTTCATGGTGGAGGGAGCAAGGGAGGTGATTTCTTTCTGCATACGGTCAGCAATGCCAGGGTACATGGTGGTACCTCCAGACAGCACGGTGTTGGCATACAGGTCCTTACGGATGTCAACGTCACACTTCATGATGGAGTTGAAGGTGGTCTCATGGATACCGCAAGATTCCATACCTGCATAAAGAACAACAAGTTAGTCATCATAGCAAACCAGTTGACACAGGGATTGGTTAATACACAACACATTTAAGTGCACAGCATGAAACTCACCAAGGAAGGATGGCTGGAAGAGGGCCTCGGGGCAACGGAAACGCTCATTACCAATGGTGATGACCTGCCCGTCAGGCAGCTCGTAGCTCTTCTCCAGGGAGGAAGATGAGGCAGCGGTTCCCATCTCCTGCTCGAAGTCCAGGGCTACGTAACACAGCTTCTCCTTGATGTCACGGACAATTTCTCTCTCGGCCGTGGTGGTGAAGCTGTAGCCACGCTCGGTCAGGATCTTCATCAGGTAATCTGTCAGGTCACGACCAGCCAGATCCAGACGCAGGATGGCATGGGGAAGAGCATAACCCTCATAGATGGGCACGGTGTGGGTAACACCATCACCAGAGTCCATCACGATACCAGTAGTACGACCAGAAGCATACAGGGAGAGCACAGCCTGGATGGCCACATACATGGCAGGGGTGTTGAAGGTCTCAAACATGATCTGTAGGGAAAAGCAAAGTTAATTTAATAAGTAATCCCCTTTAGACACTTCCAATCCAAACCAATACAAGGTTAAGGAAGCAATAATGGGCAGGAAACCTCCCTGGCACACCATGCTGATACAGTTCACACTCAGGACATTGCTAGTAGGAAGTGTTAGAAATGCAAACATGCAAGAAAGAAAAGGGAGAAGCAAAGATGGATGAACCTTTTGAACCTCAGAACAGAGTTCATGGAAGAGGACAGAGAGCCTGAGAGGAAATGGATTGAAAAGAAAATGAAAAGAGGGAACAAAAGCCAAATAGTAGGGGCCATATGAATGCGTCACAAAACACACCTGTGTCATCTTTTCCCTGTTGGCTTTGGGATTCAGGGGAGCCTCTGTAAGCAGGACAGGGTGCTCCTCAGGGGCAACACGCAGCTCATTGTAGAAAGTGTGATGCCAGATCTTCTCCATATCATCCCAGTTGGTAACAATACCGTGCTCAATAGGATACTTAAGGGTCAGGATACCTCTCTTGCTCTGAGCCTCATCTCCCACATAGGAGTCCTTCTGTCCCATGCCAACCATCACTCCCTAGAGAAAGAAGTTAAAGATTAGCAAACAACCCAGTCAAAGAGGAAGTGCAAAGAAAAGCAAGTAGTTTATATATTTCAAAGGCATAAGGGGGAACCCATACGACTGTGAAAGTTATCAGAATTAAAAAAAAAAAATATATTACTGCTTTCAGTTCAATTCAAAGTTCACATCTGATAGTTAAATAATGACAGTCTGTGGAGCAGTTTTAAGTTGTCATAAGCAATTTGCAACATTAACATCACAGAATTAATTTGAACTTAGCCATCTGTAGAGCTGCTTTACAACTGAAATAAGTAAAATTATAATCAAATTATGCAAAACTACTGTCATTGCTGTTTTGATAGGAAAACTCCATAATGTAAATGTTAACCATTATAATGTAACTTTTGGATTTAATTCTACATTTATGCATATGGCACTCAAATATTTAACGTTTTAATAAAATACTTTATTCCCCGGTGAAAATAAAATTAAAATTATATACCTGATGCCTGGGTCGGCCAACAATGGAAGGGAAAACAGCACGAGGGGCATCATCTCCAGCAAAACCGGCTTTGCACATACCGGAGCCATTATCAACGACCAGGGCAGCGATTTCCTCATCCATGGCTGTACAAAAAGAAAGTGGAATCGTTAAAATACTGCAAGCCTTCAGTTTCTCATAGGCTGCGATAAAGCTCGAGTAACGTGTGACAACTGTCCAGTAGGCGGCGCAAAGGCGCAGGGTTGAAACTAAGCGATTTGAGACAAAGGAAGTGGTCAGGCAGTCTCACTATTGCCTTATATGGCAATAAGTTCGAGCAGCTCAATGCCGCCGATTCAGCGCGTGGAATCAGACCAACGGACACGACCACTCCCAGTTTCAAAGGCCGAGATAAGCTCTTTACCAAACGACCACCATTGTAATCCCGATGCCTGAAAAACTAACCTCTGTGTATCAGAAAATGATCTGTATTGCAGGCAGTTCAGCAGATACTACAAGTCCCGATATATCCCATTCAGTTAACTTACTAGAAATGACACGGCTGAATTTTATTTTTGCAGCCAAACGGTTAACAAGAAACTCAATTTAAATGTTTAGAATACAGTTAAACGAACCAAACGGCTGTAATGTTAAATATGCCGGTTAATGCTTTATAGTAGCCACACCCACCATTCAAACTGCGAACACATACACGGAGGAAACTACGCCACTAAAAATCCACATTTAACTGCATTATATGGATCAATTAAAATTAATTTCACGCCCAAAAGCGTGGATTTAAGCCCAAAAGCGGTTAACGTGAAATCCTTCCGATTAAGAAAGCTTAAATTGCGACCGGTTGATACTACTGCAAGATCCATAAGTGCAATATATTTGTAACTTTAAGCGTAACTGGAGCTATAAAAATCCACATTAAAATTATACGGTTTGACGTCACTCAAACTGCATTCACAATTCAAACTCAAATCACATACCGATAACGTTATCAATGTGAACTGAATATGCGTAGCTTACGCAATTAAAAAAATAAACCTTTAACCAGCGACATTACAAACAATATCATTATACCAAATTGCCATAACATATTATTAGAAAGGCTTTCTCACCTGTGTATTAGTAGGTTATTGTGAACAAGGGGTATGAAGCTCTTCTCAGCGTGCACTGAAAACTCACAATACTCTATGAGAGGTGGGTCACAGTTTTATATCGGGTGCTGGGGCCGGCTCCTTCCATATAAGGTAAACTTTCGGCATCGGGTGATATGATTGGCCAGCCTTCGTCCACTTGGCGAGTTTCAAGCTAGTTGCTTGAAATTCAAGTTCTTCTGACTGAGTTGTATGGCAGGGCTATTAATCGAACTGGCATAATTCTTTGAAAAAATAAGAAATGAAAAGTGAATTTAATACCACCTAAGCATATATATTACTGATTTTAATTAAGAATGTTTCAATAATTTGAAATAGGAGCAGTGGAAATGCGTTACGATTGTGTGTTGAATACTAAGTTTGTGGCTTCATTTTTAATTCGTTGTTTTACATAGCGACTGAACAGTTTGTTTACTGGCTCACCGAAACTCTAGCGATGGATCAAATACATTTAAATAAGCCTTTAATCGGGTTACAGGAATGAGAGGACATGGAAAACTGGTATTACGACATGTTGCTCATGTGCAATGTAATTGTATTGTATTTTAATGCATGTTATTGCACAATAAATTACCATAGCATATTAACCTATAATCCTTATTATCAATAGAACAGAGGAGCATCATTTAACATTATGGAATGAGCTGCTTACTTTTCAGACATTATTTGACATAATCTAATTTAAAGGAATTAATTCAGGATCAGTTCATAAAAAATACATTTGTTGATCGCCTATGCGATTTATTTCATTGCAATGGGTCAGTTTTGATCATTAGATGAACTAACGTTACGTGGGCGTGGCTGGCTCTCATTTAAAGTACATATATTTTTCACGACAATTTGTAAAATCAACTGTAAATCAACACATTAATTAGTAACTGTTTAACATAATCGTAGTCCACTTTTGTACACAATGCTTTGGATGCTTTTGGCGTTTGTAATATATGAATTTAAAGTTGCAGTCTGAATGCATCAGGGGTCATTCAGAAATGAATGACATGTTGACGATCTTCGTTTGGACCGGTGTCTCCGGCATATATGCTCAAAAGAATTAAAGATCAATTCATTAGGGAATATTTTATGTTTTGGGGTTGTCTGCAAAGCAGTGGGACAGACAACAAGGGAGCTATGCTCGGGAGTCGCATGAACCGGGCGGTCACTTCCTGTCAACCCGGCTTTTGCGTAATACGTCATAACCGATACCGATGACGTTTCACGCTGTTGCGGCATTAAAGGCAGCAAAAGACAGATCTCGCGAGTGCTCCCATATTACATTCTTTGTTACCATAAATAACTTATAAAATTTATAAACTGAATATCAGTTTCTGTTTTGAATGTTTGCTAAATGTTGAATGCGGACGTTTTGAAGATTTTCCAGGATAACAATAGTTTATTATAATTTATTATTAGTTTACTTAAAGTAAAACTGTGATAACTTGGGATTAGCCCCAAATGTCGTCAGAAAAATGAATGAAAATGAAAATGATGAAAAGATTCTTATACTATTCAAATGAGATCGCAGATTTATTATTTTGAGTGGAAACTATAGGCCTGTGTTAATCCTCTATTGGTACCATTGGTGCTTTTTTTGTACCTAAAGGTGCCATTAATAGATGAAAATCCCTGTTATATGTGTGTCACCTTCAGCATGGGCAATCTGAGACACGTAGCAACACGTCTTGTCTGGGGTGCTCTTCATTTCATGCCTTATCTTATCAGGGTTGAACTAAAAAGACAGCCAAATTGTTTATTTGGACTATTCAGGAGCTATATATTAAAGTATCAGTATCCCCACCACCACAGTCTTTGGTCAACAGCCTAGTGAGTGATTTATCTATCAATGAAAGCTTGTCATCAAGAGATGGCTGGAATGATTCTTCTAACGGGAGTGACACCCAATACACCTGCCCACCCCCAACCCAAACATGCGGGCATCAATATTAACACTAAATTTTGACTGTACCGGTTCCCATAGTGAATAGGTGACTCAACTGTGCTGTGTAATCTAAATGTTACACCTAAAGCTCACTGAGCAGAGGTGAATGAGTCATTACAGCCTACTGCAAAAAAATATTTCATAAAGTGATGTATGTAATGAGACAGAATTCATTGTTTCCTGGTGGGTGTGTGAGTATCAGCTGCTTGTTCAGGGTGTGTGGGGGTCCATGACTATCATGGTAAGAGTGTGTGTGTGTGTGTGTGTTTATGATGCTGTTTTATCAGTTTTAGATTCTATATTGTTTCTGTCATCAGCAGATACTGAAGCCCTTATATGGATGTTTCAAACAGAAAGAGGAAGAGGAAGAGAGATAGACGACTTAAAGTCTTACAGCAACAGCATGTGACAAATTTGAAAGGAAGTCGCTGGAGCTTGTATCAGAAAGGAAATATAAAGTAAGCCAAACTTAATTTAGTCTTCTCTCTTAAATCATTATAGCGTATAAACTGGTTGGTAAACTTGTAAAGTGTGATTGTTCATTCATTTATTAGTTCGAGCAGCTGTTTTGACATAAGGGCATGTTTATTGTGATGGAGGGTACCAAGACAAAGAGCTAAATGAAAAGTTTTCTTCCATATAGCCATATACAGTGTTCAAACATGTCACATGCTGCCCAATAAAGGAAGGAGATAACCTTTGTGTTGTTTCTTGTTTACAAAGACATCTCGTTCACTGCCCCTTTAAGAGATATTCAGTCAATCTCCTTAAAAGGCAATCTCTGGATGAGTCACATGGTATAGTAATTTGGAAAGCCAAGGCAAAGTCACGTGACTCCTTAAAGCGGAAATTAGAAAGAGTGATTGGCACTCTCTGCTTCTCTCTCTGCTGTCATTGCATTTATTCTTCTATTTTTTTTTGTACAATTGTCGTGTTCAATTACCGTAACAACATAGAATAATTGAAATACACAATAAGATTATATACAGAAACACTATAAGTGGCCTATACTGACTGTCTCCACCCATCAGGCCTCGAGTACCCTATATGGAAACATTGACAGGTAACACACACTCACCCAAGGTCTGATGGGATGGACTGGTGATGCTGCTCTCTATAAGCAATGGGAACAGGTAGACTCCTAATATGGAAATATAACCAAAATGACTGAGGTTCACAAAAGGAAACTAAGCATGATTGATCTTGAGTAAGTTACATAATGATGTATAACCCCAATATTTGTTTTCCACAGGTAACCTTTCCCAGGTATTTTGTTCGGTCCCACTTAAGCTCTCTCTTAGTGGTTCAGACTAGAGTACAGGGCTTTGAATTTGAGATATGTGTTGGAAGCCAACTTTGTGCTGTCTAATATCTGAACATAACAGTATAACACAACGCAAGTAGCTCTCATACTTTCATAAAATGAAACAGCCTATATAGCGTTCCAAGGAAAAGAGGGTCACTCGCTGTCATTTCAGGAATGTATATGTGTCAAAACATGCACAAACTCAGGCATATTAAAAAAAAGATTCACTTTTACTCTTCACACTCTTGCATCCATGAATGCAATCATGTAACTCAGATTCTCAATTTTAGCACTCTCCCATGAAGAAAATTAAAAGATTTGGTTTGAAAAAATGTTTAGAGGGGATGGTTTCATTTTGGTTATTTTGTGTGTACTGCAATGCATTATACTATAATTATATTTCCTTATTTTATGATGTGGCTTTAAAAACATATAAAGGAACAACTTGATTAAAAAATGTGTGGGTAGACTGTAAAAAAATATTTTCATGATTTGTAATCACAACATTTTTTCTTTTGTCAAATCAACTTGAGTTTCTGGTGATTCAATCAATCTCCTTCATTGTATTAACTCGATTTTTCCATTTCAGTGAACTTAAAATTTAAAGGCAACCAGGTTACTCATTTTTTTAAGTTAAACAAACAATCTAATAAGGACTAATAATAAGGACATTAAAAGTATCAAAATTGTAAGTAAAGGCATTTATAATGTCACACAAATTATAATTCTAAAAAACATGAACACAGTTCACAGTTCCACAAAAATATTAAGCAGCACAACTGTTTTCAACATTGATGATAATAATAAGACATGTTTCTTGAGCAGCAAATCTGAATGATTTCCGAAGAGTAATGATGGTGAAAAATCAGTTTATAACAAAAAGAGTTTGAGTTTCAACTTCTACAATATCATCAGCAGAGAGAGCTGTTGAGTCTGACTAAGAAGATCATGCAAGGTTTTATGCAAGGACACATTCATGACACACAGATGGGTTTACTTTCAACAAACACTCAATGCATTGACTTCCTGAAATACTTGCCTTATCATGGGCACAAATCCTCGAAAGACAACAGGACATTCGTGTTTTTGAATTTCATTCTTTGAGGACTTTGGAGAAAGAGATTGCAACATGTGTTGTGCGAGTTGTAAAGTATCTTAACACCAAAGTGAGAAACCTGCCAGATAGATCGACAATACTGATATTTTTTGAGTTAATTGGGGAGAAAAAACAAAATCTAGCTTTCAGCATTATATATTTTAGGATGTTATTTTCACTTAATGGTTTCATTAGTTGGGTTTGACAGATGAACCTCATTAAATCGAGAGATTTGCACTTTGTGTGCATCGTTTACGCTGCTTCATTAGCAGAGATCATGGCATAACTCAGTCAATTTTGGACTGAGAGAGCAGTCTGGAAGCCTGGAAGCAAGTCGAAATGTGTAGTTCTGGGCCACATAAGAGTTCAGCTCATTAAGAGAGTAAATGAAGCTAGTTTAATTAGCTTCTTATATATGAATGCATCCTAAACGTAGCTGTTTTTGTGTCTTGTCGGGGCATAGTTATCAGTGTAAATATGGTAACATTTATACATCAGAGTGTTTGTTCCACACAATGCACTCGTAAAGTTCATTTTCCAGAGGAAACTCAAGTTAGATATTGCATATGTCCTTTTTTAGTGTTTGTCTTCACTATTACGGTTGTAAACTTTCACATTTTTTCTTTTTAAAGAATTTGAGATATGTTAAAACTCTAGATCATGTGAAGATATCCACATGAACTCTTTTTAACAATTAGAATGGTAACACATTTGTTAACATTAGTTGACTATCTCAGAAAAAAATCAAGCTGTCACTTGTGCATATTAGTACCTCAAATGTACTGGTACCAAAAGGTTACATATTATTACCTAAATGGTACATATTGGTACCTTTTTAGTAACAGTGAACTAACGACGAAAATGACTTCTAAAGCATTTATTAATTTAACCATTTACTATTATGTTATTAAAATCAAAAGTTCTGTTAATATTAATCATTGGATTTAAGCTAACAATGAGTTGTATTTTACCATTAACAAAGATTATATTGCTTATAATAAATTTCAATAACTAATGGACCTTATTGTAGAGTGTTGCAAAGAAATCAAATAAAACAAATCATGCTTGAATATAAACTATTTGTTTAGTCAAGCTGTCTCAAATTTATAATGGTTTGTGTAATGTTTAGTGCTGTGTATTTGTGAATGTAAACAGATTTTACATTTAGTGTTGATTCTATTTGTGCCTGAATTTGACATCTTATAAAAATGAACTAATGTGCTGTGTGATTTAATGGATTTTGTTGTTGTTGTTGTTGTTAAATTCGACACCAAACACGGTTTCTAAATAGGCATAATAAGAAATAAATAATGAATTATCCCTTTAATGCAATCAATAATTGTACATCTTACCACTGGTATTTAGGCTATGTGTGTTCATGTGCTGAAGAAAAAAAGGGAGAGTATGAGTGGAGAGATTTAATTTCCATCACTGAATCAGTATCCTGTGTCCTTTAAGAGGAAGAGGAAGACTGCAGCGGGGGCTGAAATAACCCCAGCAAGTTCCTGCTTCCTTCGTTCTTAGTTATTTCAGATGAGCAGAGGAAATGTTTGGGGGGCTTCTACACTGTTATTAAAACTAATGTTAAATAGCCTATTAAATGTTTCATTGGTGATGTAACGAGTTTGTATGTTAGGATTGTTTCAGGATTTTTTTTTCCTGAGAAAGATAGACTTTATTGACCGCTGAACATTTTTAACATCACAGATTTGAACAACGGTGCCTAGTTTGATGTTACCATCAGTGTATAGGACGTTAGAACACAGACAGATCACACGAAGAGCGCCCCCTTCTGGCCGCAAACACAGCCGCAACCTCTGCTTTCCCAGAAGGTTTCCTATCAACTGACCAAGCTCAACCCCTCAGTCTAAAGCTACAGGTTGATATGATAGTTGTTGCAGATGGTCTCTTCAAGTGTCCCATTAACCCCGATTCCATAGTCCTCCAGGTTTAATTTCAATAATAATGTCAAATTATTTTTTTTAACTTAAATGTAGGCTACATTACAGTACATATATAAAGCACATGTTAATAGCTACTTGATAATATGGTAGTGTGTTATTTAATATAGGTAACCATTTAAAGTTAACATGTTTTAAAAGTACTAAATTGAAACTTCAACATTACAAATGTGTAATTGCACAAATGTTTTCAATATAAGACAAGGTATTAGGCCTATGCTAGGCCTTTAACCATATTTAAAAACAACAAAAGTCTAATTAGGCCTATTAACATACATATTATATTTAGACCTATTTGATGGTCAAAAGAGCACCCTTCAGTTAATATAAATGTAAACTATAACTGATTGCACTATATGCGCTATAAGTATCAGAAAGCATCATCCTATAACCAGTTCGCCTTTAAGTAAATTAAAGTATAAGCCTATGATTTCCATAAGTAGCTAGTCTTTTTAAAAGTGCACTTCTTTTTTCACAAGAGAAGTCACTTTAATTTAAGATCGGTCTATTCTTCCCATAGCAACAGCAGCAATATGACGTGGAAAGGTAGCGGTTCCAGTCTTTGCATTTTATTAGGGTAAATCAAGTGGTTTAAACAGCTGCCCAGTACGATGATGCTCCTGTGTGGAGTAAAACAGCAAGGCACCTAAAAAAATAACATAGGCTACAGCCTACATATCAGCATCAGCATCTCTCTCTCTCTCTTTCTCTCTCTCTCGCTCGCGCGCGCCATCGTATATATCACTCGTCAGTCACACCCACTCCTCGGAACCGCTGCTCACCGATTCTCACCGAACCGTAACGTCTGAACAGCTCCAGCATGTCTTCGGAAGGATTAGGCGAGACTTTGGTGATTCGGTTCGGGCTAATAAACGCCGGTAACAAATATCTGACCGCGGAGATGTTTGGTTTTAAGATCAACGCCTCCGCGAGCTCTATGAAGAAAAAGCAGGTGTGGACACTGGAACAGTCCGGAGACCACGGAGACTCCAATGCCGTGTTCATCAAAAGCCACCTGGGTCGCTACCTCGCCACCGACAAGGACGGTAACGTGACCGCGGACAGCGAGCAACCAGGCCCGGACTGTCGGTTCCTTGTGATCGCCCACGACGACGGCCGGTGGTCCCTGCAGTCCGAGCCCCATGCGCGCTACCTGGGCGGGACCGAGGACCGGATTGCGTGCTTTGCGCAAAGCATCTCGCCTGCGGAGAAATGGAACGTGCACCTGGCCGTGCATCCTCAGGTCAACGTCTACAGCATCGCGCGCAAGCGATACGCACACCTGTGCGCCGAGAGGAACGAGCTCGCCGTGGACCGCGACGTGCCGTGGGGTGTGGACTCACTGCTCACGCTCGTGTACCTGGACCACCGGTATCATCTGCAGACCGCAGACAACCGCTTCCTCACGTGCAGCGGCGCGCTGACGGCCAAACCGGGCACGGGCACCGGGTTCACGCTGGAATTTCGCGCGGGGAAGGTGGCTTTCCGGGACGCCACGGGCAAATACATCGCGCCCACGGGCCCCACCGGGACGATGAAGTCAGGCAAGAGTGCGCGTGTCGGGAAAGATGAGCTTTTTGTCCTCGAGCAAAGTCACGGGCAAGTGGTGCTCACAGCCAGCAACGAAAGAAACATCTCCATGCGCCAAGGTGAGCTGTGATTGCAGCATGATTCGATAATATTAGCCTATTAATAATAGGTCTGGGCCATATTTGGGAGAAGTCAAATTTCAGTAAAAATGAGCTACTTTTTAATTATCTTATTTAAATCTAAGCACCCAGCACTAAATGTATCCAGACTGCTTTTTGTGTTAACTGAAACCTTGCATGCAGGTCGCCCAATTTATGTTTTTATTTTAACTTATTGCATAACAAACATATAAAAAGCAAAGCATACATATTGGCTTTGAGTTTGGCTTTACTTTTAAGAGCTCTGGAAATCTGTGTCAGTGTGTGTACATGCATGCAGAATTTCAATTATATGTTGATTAACTTCACTCTCCTAGTCTATTTTAAAATGACACTCTGAATGAATTGTTATTTTAGGGGTTGATTTATCAGCCAATCAGGATGAGGAGTCTGATCAGGAGGTGTTTCAGATGGAGATGGACATGGAGACAAAGCGCTGTGCCTTCCGATCTTGCAATGGGAAGTACTGGAGCCTCACCCCAAGTGGAGCGATTCAATGCTCTGCCTCCACTAAGTAAGAGCAACTAACTATACCTAACTACTTTCAGAACATGTTTCGTAGATATAACTAGACACACGGTAGAATAGCCAGATCTGAGTCTAAAAGATTGTTTGAGTCTGACTGAACCATATGGCAAGAGGAATTAGATAAAGGCAATAGGGAATGCAAACATAACAGCTTGTCTTGATTAGATGTTCTGTTTACTCAACATTTTTTATATATATTCTCCAATAATTGGTTTTTAAACATACCAAAATGGAGGAAAGTTGTTTCAGTGATGGAATAAGTTTCCATTTCAGAAAAATAAAAAAAAGACATTTGTGAAAATGTGCACTGATGATAACAGCCACTTTTATCCAAAGCAACTTACAGTTAAAGTTTTCCTAAAAGCCACAATATTTGCAATAGCCTACATGAAGAAGTTTGTTGTTGGCTAGAGTTGAACATAAGCTCAATTGTGCTTGATAAGAAATCTACATTCCAAAATTAAGTTGATTTTTAAGAAACTGTCTTTTATTCCCAGATCACCCAGTTGTTTCTTTGACCTTGAGTGGAAAGGGTCAAAAGTGGCACTGAAAGCCAGTAATGGTAAATACTTGGCAGCCAAGAAGAACGGACAGCTGGCGGCCGCTGTGGACTCTGCAGGTTTGTGTGTGAGGGTGTGTTCACACTTGCCAGGTCTGGTTCGATTAAAATGAACTCTGTTGCAATTGGTTCATTTGAATAAGTGTGCACCAAACAAGCTTCCATACAAACTCTTTGTGACATCTAATCGAACCAAAAACAGGATGTGATGTCACAAGACACAACCCCAATAAACGGAGCTATTCCATGAGGGTCCTCACACCATCGGTGCTTGGCCCTAAAAAGGACAGAATGCGCAAGAATACCTGGTTCCTCTCGTCATAGGAGCCATGTTGCCAATTACAGTCTGGTATAAGCATTGGTGTGTGTAACGGAGAAATTCCTGGCGCTGTTTTGACTCTAAAGGCCAGTTCACACCAAGAACGATAACAATAAAAATAACGATAAAATATAGTTCTAAAAATCGTTCTCAATATTAAAATAGCAGATTTCACACCACAGCTAAAACCATAACGATATAGAGAAACGATATCATTGGGATCACTTTCAGAAAGATTTTTTTTTCAGCTGTTGAACAATAAAACACCGAAAGCCTATCAGTATTAATTCTAATTTAAGGGCTCACGCATTTAAAATGGCCGACAACATTGCAGTGAATTAATTGCAGAGGTCCAGAAAAATCCACCACTGTTTGAATTGAAAAGTCAAGCCCATTTAAAAAAAAAATGGATATGGGAAAAAAATCGTTCATACCCTCTGAATAAATAGTGAGAAGTAATTACCTCAGGTGTCCAGCACTCGTTTCGACAACATTGTCTTCTTGGACTACATCAGCTAAATTCACTGTTAGATTATTAGATCGATTGCACTAGCTTCACTCAAAACATAGAACGCTGTTATCGTTTGTTGGTGTGGTCGCAAATAAAGTAATCATTTTCGTTATCGTCCCTTTTCATATTTTATAAGCCTTTCGTGAGATGGCAGGTGATAAAAATGCCATCCTACTCAATCCGTTCTGAGTTCGAACCAGCGTGGGAGGCAGGTGCGCTAACAAGGACGCTAAAGTATGCAGCCTCTAGCACGCCTCTTGAGACCAGGGGAGTGAGGTTTACACGCACATTGACTACTAGCTTGCCTCCGTTACATTTATCCGCCTAAACCTCACTTCCATCCAGGTCCTGGCTCCAATGTAACCCCTCCGGTCCTACTCGACCTGCTCTGAGCGGGATTTGAACTGGTGTGCAGGGAAGGTGCGCTAACAAGGTCGCTAGCGCGCCTTTTGAGGTCAGGAGAGTAAGGGTTACACATACAGCAACTTCTAGCTTTCCTCAGCACACAGCATCTATCCCTGCACACACCATTGTTTTGGATGTTTGATAACAATATATACATCGTAAAAGATGTTTTTTTGTTTTGTTTCTTAAGGTTCAGTATTGTAGTGTGAATTAAATGTATCATTTTCATTGGTCCGAATCAAAAAAAACGAATCAAATCAACCAAGAAAACCAATCTACAAGTGTGAAAACACCCTGGATTCCTTATTAAGATTTGATTCATTCATATGTAAAATCAAGAGCACTGTATTATTAACCACAGGTTATATGTAAAGTATGTGCTAGCGTGTGCTGTTTTCTTTTACAGGCGAGCAGGAAGAGTTTGTGGTGAAGCTCATCAACCGGCCGCTGATAGTTCTGCGTGGGGAACACGGCTTTATTGGTTGCCGTAAGCAAGGAACCGGCACGCTTGATTCGAACCGCTCGTCATACGATGTCTTCCAGTTAGAGTACAACAACAACGCTTACAGCCTCAAAGGTGAGTGATAGTGTTGTTACTCTGACTGGGTAGGATTTGTTTTGGTAGGTTGTAAATAGTTAGCATTTCTCTAATTGCTCTCCTCAGACTCGGTGGGGAAGTTCTGGACAGTGGAGACAGACGGCTCTGTGATTAGCAGCAGTGGAACACCTGTCTATTTCCACTTTGAGTTCTGCGATTATAATAAAGTGGCCATTAAGACGGAGAAAGGCAAGTATCTTAAGGGAGACCACGCTGGGGCTCTCAAAGCCAGCGGCCAGGCGATTGCTGACGCAACATTGTGGGAATACTGAGAAACATTCATGAATCTGCACACGCACAAACAAACAATGTGTGTTCTTTAAACCTATACTTAAACATAACACGTTCTCTACTACAGCATAAGCACAAGATGATAATGTTCAGTCCACAACATACGGAAATATTTCAACATAATTTAATGGCTTAAAGGGATTGTTCACTTTGAAATTAATTTTTGGTATGTGTTAGCTTACCTCAAGGGCATCTAAGATGTAGGTGTCTTTGTTCCCACAGTATTTTCAATTTTGATATTTTTAGGTCAAACCGTTCTTGTCTATCAGTCATATAATGCAGGTCTATGGTCACCACCTCAAAGAGCATGCACAGAGAAGTCCAAATTAAACATGATTTAATGACTCATAAATGTAAGTACACGTTGATGGCCAAAGACACGAAACGAGCGGTTTGTGTAAGAAAACGAACAGTATTAAACGAACGAACAGTATACTGCGGAAACAAAGTCACCTACATCTTGAATGCCCTTGAGGTAAACTAAACATACCAAAAATTTATCCCTTTAAGACACAAAAACACATTTGAATGTAAACGTACAAATGCACAAATTACTTGTAAACTCATATTAAAGGGGTATTTCACGCAAAAATGATAATTCTATCAGCATTTATGACTTTCTTAAGTTGAACACAAAAGAATATATTTTGACTTCCTTTGTGTTCTACAGAAGAAAGACAGTCATATGCGTTTGGAACAATAATATGAGTAAATGATGACAGTTTTCATTTTTGGGTGAATTTTCCCTTTAATGAAGCACAAATTGATGGTACACTGGCAAAATATAATATTTAAAAAAAAGGATTATAGCAGCACAAACTGTTTTTGCTTAATCTCAGTTAGCATACGTCTTCACGAAATAACGCAACAATAAATTAAGCAATTTAATGCACTTTGTGTAGAGTCATGCAAAGTCACTGTCATTGCCTCTCAGTGCTTTCATGGTCTTATTTCACGCCGTATAATAGCGGTTTCTAGGAAATTGAGAATCTAAATGTGCTATTACATAATGGTCAGTAATTTTGCTTATGCAAAATGCATCATAAGCTGAGCCTTTGGCCATAGGGTTTGTTCCTGCTCCCAAAAACATTTTTAGAGTGAACTGGCTTCTGTAATGAGGCCATGTTTTAAATAGCAGCAACGTGGCTCAGAAAATACTGGAGAAATATCCTTGTTCACATCAGAGATTCAGATTTCTCCACGCACACACATACACAAGCACACAAAGTCAGTCAAAAGCAGATCCTTTGTTTGTCAAATTGTTAGTGTTTGTGGACATTTTGGGTTACAAGACTCGTATTCAGCATGTTCTGACATCCGGAACAACAGTGTTTTTTATTGTAACTCTAGCTTGTTGATTTGCACTTTTTCGGCTAAAGCTTTTCCATGTGAATGTGTTGAGGAAATGAAGTGTTCGTGCCTTCCCTGGTGGGATAAGATCTCCTTAGGTGTGAAAATGACATTTTTTTGAACTTCATTTTTATTTGATTCTCATTATGTGCCATTTGCTACTGGACATGACAATGAAATAAAAAAAAATTGTTGGACAGTAAATAGTTAAAAAGTGTGCTTTGTTTTTTCAGTTCTTGTCTAAGAAGGTTCATCTCACATAATATATTATAATTGGCTAGCAATAGATATGGTAACACTAATCAACTGTCTTTAAAGGATTCATTTATAGTTACTTCATTCCTTATTCTGTATAAGTTTACATATTGCAACACAACCCAATTCATTGCAATAGTTTTGTTGCCACGGAGATTTGTAACATGAATTTTACATTTTCTGAAGCAAATGTGAGTAGATTTTGATTATGCACCTCTGTACCTTGACTATTTTCCAGTGAATTCTCCCCAACTTGACCTTGGAGAATTTCCAAGATTTTTTGCGCTGACAGTGTGGCTCTTGAAACTCAAGAAGACTGCACTGCACACATACTCTCTCTCTCTCTCTCTCTCTCTCTCTCTCTCTCTCTCTCTCTCTCTCTCACACACACACACACACACACACACAGGATATACTAATATCTTACAGATGTGAATATTACATGTGGCAATAACAGAAATATCTGCAGCTGCTTTCTGGGGGTTTTAGACACTACAGCAACAATCTGAGGACAAATTACATGACTTAAATTGTGTTATAGAAAAACAAAGAGATGAGCTGAGAATTAAGTATGTGAGAAACCAGGAAGAATGACTTAAGTATGTAGCCTTCAGATTTGAGGTGTGGTAGAATACTTTTATATGAAAATATCCAATTGACAAAAGCTTTGTATGACTTGTGTGTGTGTGTGTGCGCGCGCATATAGCCATTCACTCCAACAGAATAGTGAATTTCAGTTAACAGCTACTCATTTAAAAATACCACCGTAAGTTAATGGATAATATTCAAACTAGCTTCTTACAAAAAACACGGTTGTGTGTGTGTATAATTAATATCAGTGCAGTGCAAGAAGACGTGGATGAACCATAGACACGTGCAGAATAAAAGTCACATTAGGTCATGACTCAGAACGGTGCTGCCATCTAGCGGTGAGATTACTTATTACTGTAAGGAAAACAAGACAATCTTCATATCAATTCGCTTATCTACAAGTTTAAAATATTTTATCGGGATAAAAACATATTGATTAACATATTGAACAATTTAAATATAAATCACTTTTTGGTTATACTGAACAAAATCGATGACCATCTTTTCTTTGCAACACATGACTTCCATGAGCTCAAAAAAGTGAGAACTTCTTATCTCAGTAACTATAAAATTTTGAGTCAATAGTCCAATTGTACAAATACAGTGATTTTGCTACATAAACATTTTGTCTAATCTTTCAACAAACTATTTTACCATTTAATTTAGGCAGGAAAGCATTTAAATAGCCTAATACACTTCAAATACAGATATGTTGCACAACATGTTTTTGTTTGTGTTTTTTACATTAGAAAGTACTCCATATTTACAAATAGGTATCGGTGTCCGTGTCTGAATCATTAAATTAAAATATATTTTACATAGACAAGAGTGTTTAGAATTTACATACAACAAAATTTAAGTGTACAAAAATATGAATTTTATGAAATTACATTGTGTGTATGAAGAGAACGCTCATTATTTCCAGCGGTTGATCCTGCGTAACTGTATGTATGCGAATGTCATACACACCAGTATAATGCCCAGAAGAGCCACCTGGTTCTGCCAGAAGCCCCACACACTGTAGTCGATCCCCTGAGATTCCAGATACATCTCTCCAGTCAGTCTGACCATGAGAAAGAGATCAAACAGAAGACGTAAATATCTAAAAATGTAATTTTAATTGCTCAATCAAAAATTGTATTGAGCAATTCATTTTATGCCAATATTGTGTTGTGATTTGCACTACACTTCAAAAGTTTGGGGTTGGTAAGATGTTTGAGAATTTATGTTTCTGCTCATTTGATCAAAAATACAATATTATTCTAATTTAAAATAACTGGTGTACATTTATTTTAATTAGAATTGTTTTGTAACAATGTAAAGGTCTTTCCTGTAACTTCTGATCATTTAATGAATAAAAGTAGTTCACAAAATATTAATTTCTTTAAAACAAATCTCACTGACCCCAAGCTTTGAAACAGTATAGTTTACGAGCCTGTTATGAGGTGTCAAACTTCCCAGTTATACAGCTCTGTGAACTTTCACTGAACTGTCATTACACGTTATCTTTATACAATATAAATAACTTACGTAGCGTTGCCACTGTAGAAGACCTGCCCTTTCATTTCATTTATAGTCACAGCCTACAAAAGAACAACACACAATTACATTATAATCAGCACTGCTTATATAATCCCATAATGTGTGTGGCGATCCATTTAAAAAGCATGTGCTACACTGTCTTGCAAAACACTTTTTGCATTGTAAAATAAATGTCTTTGCTCCTCCTCCTTACATCTAGCCCATATTTGAAGATACTGGCCCACTTGAGCCAAGACAACCAGTTGAGCATTGCATTGAGATTGACCAGGAACCCTCCAAATACCTGCAACAAAGAGAGAGAAAGACTAATGGAATGAGAAAAAATGACAAGAATATGTGTTGTGCAAGTGTATGTTTAGAAATCTGACCATCATGAAGACAAAGGGCAGGGCTATGAGGATGTTGGCCATGGCGAATGAGCTCACGCTGGCACTGATCAGGAAAGCCAAGCTGACTCCCGCCAGACTGACCATAGACATGGTCAACGCAAAGCACAAGAAGCATGTGAACGATGGATTCAGCCCTGTTGACAAATATATATGTACTTACTGTGTATATTCATGTTGCATTTAGTGCACAATATGATAGTTTTAAGGATGTGCCAGATGTTTAGCATACTGTATCATGTGACACGTGTGCTTGCTTACCCATCATATAGTAAGAAATGCTGGAGAAGATGAAAATCGGTACAATGCGATTTGGTAACAGATCCACAAACACCTTGGACAGGAAATACACAGATGTACGGTAATATCCCCCAGAGTTCTCATGCCTAAACCATGCACATAAAACACACTTATTTATTTTGTAAAAGAAAAATTAAAGGGGTCATGACATCACCAGCCGTTTGTTAAAAAACTATTTCTTTAAAAGCAAAAATCTCCCTTTGCTTTGAATTTTGAGCGTTGTACCTTAGCAGATGTTATTTATGCTCAAACCGCAACATTACACACTAATTAAAGTTAGAATCAATCACCCCTTTAAGCGACTGAATGCCAGTGAGCGGGGCCATTAGTGTGATGATATCAATGTCTTGCTCTAGAGGCAGTCATTTGTGTGCCCGTGTGACGTCACAGATCCCACAATATCAAAACGATGTGTTTTTGGAGCCTGATTAAATAAATGCTTTGTTTATAATGAGGAAGACATCATAAGCTATGAGACTAAAAAAACCAAAGTCCTTTTGTCAAAATATCAAGGCAAATTTGATTTTTCATGTCATCATGACCACTTTAATGAAAGGAAATTTCAACAAATACATACAGAATCTGGACACATAAATTTCAGTGTTGTTATGTTTACCAAAACTAAAACTATTACATATAAATTTCATTAATTGAAATAAAGCTGAAATAAAATAAAATATAAATATTAGATGAAAAAAATGCAAACTTAAAAATCTTCAAATGAAAATTAGAAATGTTGTCTTAGTAACTAACTGAAATTAAACTATAACTCATTTTTTTAATTAAACTAAACAAAAACTTAAAAATCATAAATATAAAAAATAAAAGCTAATTCAAAATATTAATAAATATATCACCATATTATAAAAATAACACTAAAATAATGTTGAAAATGGAGAGATTTAAAAAATTTTCAATTAATTTATGATAAGAAAACAAGTGATAATATCATACTCACACAAAGATTGCTCGCTCATTGATGAAGAGTTCAACTGCTGATAGATTGCCAAACACCATGTTGATGATAAGAAAGAAGAATGCTCCAATCCTGCTCACAAAAACACAGAGAAATTAAACTGTAATTATGGAAGGGTGGATGAGTGGATGTATGTATGGATGAGTGGATGGATATTTGGTTAAATCGATGGATGGATATATAGGATATATGGGATATATATTGGATATATGGATTGATGGGTAGACATACAGATGGATGAGTGGATGGGTGGATGGATTGATGGATAGACAGAAAGATGGCTGGGTAGATGGATTGATGGATAGACAGAAAGATGGATGAGTGGATGGACGATGGATGGGTGGATGTATGGGTGGGTGGCTGAATGGGCAGATGGGTGGGTGGGTGGGTGGATGGGTGGGTGTTTGGACGGATGGATGGATGGATGGATGGGCGGACGGACGGATGGATGGATGGGCGGACGGACGGACGGATGGATGGGTAGATAGATGGATGGATGGATGGATGGACGGATGGATGGATGGATGGATGGGTGGATGTGACAGTACCTGTTCTGTAAGGCTTCAGGCAGAGTTAAAGGCATCTGGAAGTAGATGAGTCCAATCAGAAGAGCACAGAGGACGTTAAGTGCCATCTGAGCATATGAGGTCTGAGGATTCCTGACAACGTTCAGCATTGTCCTCCAACACACCACATTTAACTACATACAAACACACACATTTAACCACATACATGTTCAGGTAAGCATGCTCATACACATGGGGAAAAAAAACATAAAACCATTGTCACATCTGTTTCGTTTTGTTTTTTTCAAGTTTATATTTTCATATCTTTTATTTTGAATTTCTCATAGTTTTAGTTCCTGAGTCTAACTTGCCTTCAGTGGACTTCATGTTACAACCATTCGAAACACAAGGTTTATGGCTCACTGTCTATTTCACCCATAACTGACCTGATAACAGTTATGAGCTAAAGTTGAACAGTCGGTCAAGTCAATGTACCGGTTAAACATTTACTTATAAACACACGCCTAAAAGACTTATTCTTATGAAACAAACCTGGTAGAAAAATGAGGTGACATAGGATGGCGCCTTGCTCTTGGCTTCACATGAGGGATCTGATGGTCCAGTGATACATTTCAACTCCTCTTTGACAGAAGCACAGAACTGAGACTCCCTATAAAGCTCAGCCAATGACTTCTCTGAGGAAGAGAGAGAAACTTTCAGTCCAACTCATGTGGTTAAACAATACCACAAAACATAGATTACCTTATACAAGTCGCATTCTTCGATCCCTCAGTTTCATAATCATATATGTGCGTTCTGTCTGTGTACGTGTATTACCTGTTGGCATCGAAGGAGAGGTCTCCCCATTTGTCACATCCAGAAAGAAATCGGCAGGGTTGTTGAAAGCCTCACACTCATAACCTAATCAGCAGAGGAGACAATATTTACAACAAATTTAATAATATTTGAAAATATGAATGGCAAGTATTCTCTTTGGTAACACTTTATTTTACAGTGCCCATGTGACACGTTACATGTAGTTAATATAGTAATAACTCTAAATTATCGACTAACCCTAAAACAAACCAAACAAAGTAAGTATATGGTTTAATTATTATTATTAACTTAAATGTATATTTACAGTGTCACCTTAACACCTTAAAATAAAGAATAACCTTATTTTTCTATTATAGCAAAGCAATGTAGTGAAGATATTAACCATTAAATCAATTATTATTATTACACACTAGAGCATTAATAATTTTATATTATTATACTTAAAGATAAATTGCCCTTTCAGTTTTGATTTGATTAAATTCTGGCACCTTTTTTGCTTTTTATTATTTGATTATTTGATTTAAACTTTGTAATATACTGCAGATAGTAGCAAATAATAGAACATTTATTGTGTTGTTGATCAAACAAATAAATAAATATTAGATTTCAAAATGGCGGTACTTTGAAGAATACTTCAAAGAATACCTTAGAATTACTTTTTTGCTAATGTTCAAAAACCGTGGAGTTGGTCTGATATCAAATTTTCATTTAATTCATATTTGTGTGACCAGCATATCAAATGTGTGGGTATTTTACCCAGAGTCTTGAAGTACTCCATGGCTTTGCCGGCAGGGCCATCATAAACGGTTTCTCCTTTATGGAGAAGTGTCAGGTGATCAAAGAGCCTGAAGATTGAGTAACGTGGCTGATGGATCGAGAAAATTACAGTTCTACCTCTCCGTGACAACCTGAATGACCAGAAGAGAGAAAGAGGGGAGTTGCAGAGATAAGATCGAATGACATGAACATAAAGATTTCGAGATCATCTGGTTTTAAAACAAAAAGAGGTTAAGAAGAACATAATAAGCCAGGCGATAAAGTGTTGTTATATAAGGCAGTCTTGGCTATATATATATATATATATATATATATATATACAGTGTGTACCTGTGCAAGAGAGAGATGATGCTGTTAGCTGTGTTGGAGTCGAGGCCTGTGGTCGGCTCATCCAGGAACAGAAGACTAGGAGACGTAATGAGCTCCATACCAATGCTACAGCGCTTTCTTTCTCCTCCAGACACACCTCTTATAAACTCTGTACCAATCTGGAAGAAAGATATGATCTATTTAATACATTTAAAGGGATGGTTAAGTAAGATTTCACTTTTGGAAAGCTTGGAAAATGCCAAGCTTTTCGATCGAGGGAACCCATGCGCCGCTAGCTTCCAAGTTGTCCTACAAAATGACGTCATAATACGCATGCGCATCATGTCACTGTTTTCAAAAAGTCAACAGTCAAGACAGTGAACAGTCAAGTGTCGTGTAAACACCCCTAAAATATTTTTGTGACCTTGACTTGATTTTCTGAACAGGAAGTTTCCCAATATTAATTATATTTAAAAACAAAACTTAATTATTTCACTACTTATTTTCAGTTTTAAGACAAATAAAAACTAATTTAAAATTAAAAACTAATAAAAGATCATTCCCAATGAATTAATAATGAATCTTTTTAGCAAGACTTTTTCCCACTTTGCAATCTCAGTACTATTACATGTTTGAGTGTATGCCCCACAAAATTTCAAAACACATCTAAATGAATAGATCTGGACATAAAAAGTGGCAGTCGCATTTGTGACCAACCTTGGTGTGAGCGCAATCCTCCAATCCAAGCTCCTGAATGATGCTCTCCACTTTTTTCTCCTTATCAGCAGTGGAATACTGTTTCCTTGGCAACCGCAGATTTGCAGAGAATAAAAGATTCTCCCGCACAGTCAGAGTCCCCATCAGGATATCATCCTACAGAAGGGAACAGACAGACAGACAGACATATAGCAAAGAAAATGCTAGAAATTAAACTGATTAAATACATGCAAAAGATTCCAGAACAGGAGACAAAAATAATTGTATCACATAATAATCTTCCCTGCATTAACATGTGTCACACAACAGAGCAGATTACTCCAATATCCTCCCGAGAGGACATACTAATAACTGTAAAGTTCTGCATTCTCACCTGCACGACATAGGCAGACATGAGACGGAGGTCAGAGGTCACGACCTTGTTGTCAACAAGAACTTGACCTGAACGCAAACCACGAGGATCCTTCCGGCCAGCGATCACATCTAACAACCTTCACACAAAAAATAAAGGTTAGAAATTGCACATAGTTTGTTGTCAGTTGTAACTTTAGTCTGATGATTCTGTGAGTATCTTACGATGTTTTGCCACTTCCTGTTGCTCCCATGATTGCATTCAGTCCCGTTTTCATGATTCCACTAAAACAGAAAATAGCAAAACAGGCTTATATGTGCACTGTAAATATGCTAATCAAATAACTTAAAAATGTGATTCATGTAGCAACATCTACTTTACAAAATCAAAAATCTGCTTATATCATTAGGTTTCACCAATTAAAGTAATTTGTAAGAGTAAAATTCGCTTTATATGTCTCATATACACCGGCGTTCTAAGAAATTAATACTTTTATTGAGCAAGGATAAGGCAAAATAAACAGCAAAATACTTTTTTTGCAAAATATTTTTATTTTAAATAAATGCTATTCTTGTGAACTTTCTATTCATCAATAAAAATGCAACACAATAATATTAATATCAAGCAGCACAACTGTTTTCAACATTGATAATAATAAGGAATGTTTCTTGAGCAGCAAATCATCATATTAGAGTAATTTTTGAAGGATCATGTGACACTGAAGACTGGAGGAATGATGCTAAAAATTCAGCTTTGGCATCAAAGGAATAAATTACATTATGAAATATATCAAACTACAAAAAAAAATATTTTTGGGGTTATATTTTTGATTACATAAATGCTGCCTTAGTGAGCATAAGAGGTTTTCAAAAACATTCTTAAAAACTCCCATTTCAAACTTTTTAACAGTATTTTATAATTTATCACATTAAATAATGTTTTTGACTTTACAAAGTCACTTTTTAATTTAACAGTTCATTTACATGTTAATGCATGAGGCACGTTTTTGGTTATCTGATTTCATTATGTAACAAAAGAGCAATCTATATATCTAGTATTGACGATATATTATCATTCAAAATATATGGCATTTTTATTGCAATTAATTTAAAGTATTAATACGAGTTTTTATATAAAAATAGATAATACAAAAACAATTAAAGAATTGTTTCTATTTCTTGTGTTGAGTTCCTCAACCAAAGCAAGCAACTGATTGCTGTATATAACACAAAAAATGAAACAAGAAACACAATAACACACAAAAACTATGAAGAATTACTATTTCAGGACTTTTTTCCATTCTAATCTCTAAAACATCTGAAATCTATAGACAAACAGGTCATGAACAATTTCTTTTGCAGGTATTAAAACATGTATAAAAACATTTAAACACAAAATAGCTTTTGGAGTGCACAGATTAAAGAACTGTTTTCTGTGACAAAATGATATGCAATTGAATATGGTCTAAGCGAGATGTAAATCTTATGAAGTCTAGTGATTCAACAGCATTTAGAGACTCACACACACAGACACTAACCTGACATTTTTTAGGATGTCTCTCTCGGGTCCTCTCTTGCGGCACAGTCCACGGTTTTCTCTAATGCAGTACTGAATATTCTGGTATGTCAGAGTTGGACCTGGAACATTTACAGACACCTTTGAGCCATCGCTCTCCCCAGCAGGCACCATTTTCATCTCACACACATCCATGGAGCTGGAGAGCATGAGGCAGAGCAGGGAAAAAGTGACAAGCTTCCAGGTGGAATGGGTATTCAATAGTCCACGGACAGCCCAGCCTTTCAGGACTTTCCTCCAGAAATTAACCTGGGGTGCGTCTCCAGTCAAAGTCCTCACATGCCACACATGCACATGTCTATGTTACACCTCCTGCTATGTAACACCTGCACTTAGGAAACAACATAAAAGTTAAGTTAGATAAGATGATCTTAATGATGAAGTTAATGGATGTTGTGACATGCTATATATTATGCAACTGCTCTTGCATGTGCAGGTATGTTAAATCACTCTGCCCTGACCCTATATGCTATCTTGTTTTATCTCACTTTTATTTTGGAGTCAATGACTTTCTTCTAAGAAGACTTAAAATATGAACGTCACTCCATAAGAATGTTACCAAACAATCTTTAACATCAGAATGTGTTAAATGTAAATAAACCTTAAATATTACCTAAGAGGGGAAATTGCACTAATTTTAATGTTATTGGTTTTGTGGCAACATACAAATTTGACTGTCTACATGCTTATGCTTTATGTGATGTTTAATCGAAATCACCTAAAATGTAATATATTTCCATAATTTTATCATAATTGGGGCTATATGAAATTATATCAATTCAATTGCTTGCTGAATTGCTTACTGTATCGTGTGTGAGACGCAAGTTTCTGCGGGCTCTAAATTATCAAAACTTTGCCTAAATATCTGTTATACACAACATAGTTCTTTTTTAGCTATATTTTGTCTCAGATGTTCAATAAACTTTCATTTAAAAAATATGTTTATTCTTTCATATATGCATTTTCTTAAAGGGAATGGTCTACTCTACACCTTGTGTAGTGTATTGATATAAAAAGGAAGTATTTTAAAATATGCCACCGTGCAAATATATTTTATTCCAAGTAGTTTCTAACCTTGCTATGCCTTGTAACAACAGTCAATGACTGTAGCCCTCAAACCGTATTCACAAGCCCTTAATCCTGTAATTGTGGACAAATGTGGGCACAGAGGACTCAGGTGTGATCCTACCTTTTATTTATTATAAATGTTATATCACTGTCTTCGATAAAGTTTTGTCTATCCATTTATGGTGTTTTTTTTATTTTGGGGGTATTTTTGATTTTTATTTACTTCAAAAAGTACCATATTTTCTATGTAAATTATGCTTATTTTAACGTTTTATTTTTTTTAAATGTTTTAACTACATTAAAATATCAGTTCTTAGAGCTAAAACCTAAAGATGGAGTGACTTTGCTTTCACCTGGTGTCTTATTATTTTATAAAAATAAAATTATTTATTTTTTAATTATTGTGTGTATGTATTTGGCTTATTTTAGAAAGCTCAAAATTACAGTTTTCCCCATTCATTTCTATGGGTGCCCATTTTTGACACAAATACAAGATTAAGGAGGTTTTTTCACCCACTTAACATTGTAGAATTGAGTAAAAAAAAAAATAGTATGTGTTCAGGAGGCAAACTTAGGAAAAGTAGCCAAATCGTGTACAGCTCAGATCAAGGGAAGTATTTTTTTTAAATAAATAAATCAAAACTATTTTGCCCACATTTGTCCAGAATACAGGTTTAGGGTTAAATACATTTCAAATGTGTTGTTCGTGTCCTCCTTGTATAATAACGCCCTCTGTGGGCCAAAGAAGGTAATCATAACAGGCTATATTCAAAACCCCCTCTCTTTGTTTAACAGTCGCCTACTGTAATGAATAGAAGAGAAACAGGAAAACACTTTGGAAAGCATGAATAGTAACTCAAAATGGGCTTGCGCAACTTGCGTTCCTACTCAGTGTACTTGAGTGAGGCTCAATTGTTTGGTGTGGCACATAAACATGGGCGGTGTCGTCATTCATTGTCACTCCGTGACAGATGACAGACAGTTGGTGTATCTAATAAACAGTTGAGCCGTTGACGCCAAACCACGCCTTGCATGCGAGTAGCCAATGAATGTCGAGTCCAACTCAAGAGGGCGGGGTTTGAGTCTCGGCAACGTTAAGTTGTTTTCATCGACTGTGTGGCGGAGAAGTGCAAGCACCGTTCGCTATGCAGACGTAAACTAACAGCTGTCGATGAGGCCGCCGCCGACGACAAACGACTACGTCCGGGTTTAATCGCCACGGAGAGTTGTTTGAGCGAACGTTACAGCATTACAGCAGCGGTTTAAGTGTTTTTTCGTGGCCATGGAGGAGAAGAAGGAGGAGGGGGAAGCGGAGATCCAGGAACACGGACCCGAGCACTGGTTCTCCAAATGGGAGCGGCAGTGCCTAGCCGAGGCCGATCAGGAGGAACCGACCGAGGAGGAGACCGAGCAGAGCCAACAAAAACTTTGGCATCTCTTCCAGAACTCTGCCACTGCCGTTGCTCAACTGTATAAAGGTGCGATATGTATAATAAAAACTCACCGAGAGCTAGCCAGCTAACTCTGACACTGGCAGACAAAGGAGACTTTAAGTTAACTCGTAAGTTCAACGGATGGCCACCAAAATAAATCTAACAAGATCGAATTAAGACGTCGAGGGGTTATTTTATAATAAAATAGGCACGTTTACTCCTTAATATTATTTCGCCTTTTGTTTGGCTGGTTTGAAGGCCGGTGGCGTTTACACATTAGCATTGATGCTAAGTGGCAGACGAGCAACGCAAACTGACACACAAATTCAGTTTCATTAAGGAAACGTCATCTGTTGTCCGTCTTTATGTATTATTAAAACTAGGTGCAGAACATTTAACGTGTTTAGTGAAAATTTTTATAATTTTAAAGCTTCACCCAGCTGGTTGTCTAATATCAGCAAAACAAAATGGCGAAGTGCAGGGAGGAGTTCAGCTGATGAAAATAACGATTTGTGACCGAAATCTCATCTGTTATGAACTCAAACGTCATATATGTAGACGGAAAGATCTAGGAATACAAACTGTGATGAATGGATGAAAACGTTTAAAAAAAATTGAACAACAATAATAGTATGCGAAACAAAATGGCGAAGGCAGGATTAGCAGGCTAAGTTCAAAGATTGTGAGTTACTATTTCAGAGCTGTGTTGTTTTTGTTGATGTCTGCTAGTAAACTAATGAAGCCCTATTAAGCTGGTTTTAATATCCAGCACACCATGTTCTAATACACAAAGTTCTGATTTGACAACACGGTACAATAAGATAAACTAAAGCAACACAACAAAATGGCGTTGAGTCCACTTGCTACATATCAAATTTAGACGTCGTCTAATTAATGGCTGTGTCTCAAAACATAGAGAGCTGCTTATGTAGACACCACTCACGGGTCATCATACACGCTTTTAGAACATTCCAAGAGTGCTTATGGTGCCCAAAAGTGCTGTTTAAGTAGGCAGCTCATATCTCATGACACACAGCCAGTGCAAGAGGCTGGAAAGGTGCTAAATGTGATCCTGATGGCTTAGTTGTCTTGTTATTTTTAAACAGTGGGTAAATATGTGTCTGATATGGATGGGAAATGATGTATCTCCACTTGCAACGTAAACATTTCCTGTCCTGTCTGATCACTCCCTCAGATAGAGTATGTCAACAACAGGGGCTTTCCTTGTGGGTTCCCTTTCAAAATGCTGCAACTGCCGTCACTAACCTATACAAAGGTAAGTTGAGAAACCTTTTATGAACACTTTTGCATTTTACACGACTATAGCCTAATGTATACTTCAGTTATGCATATGTCAGAATGTGCGTACAGTTTGTGTGACACATTATCATTAGCATAGTATGTGCTTACGGTACACATGTAGGTAGGCATACTGAACGCACACAGACAGGTTTTCCTTAAACATGCATACTCTGTCTGTACACTCAGCTCACAATACACCTTGAATTTTTTGCACTAATTAAATTGGTCCAGTCCAGTGTTGCCACCTTGTGGACATTTCATTTTTTAGTCAAAAAGAAACAGAGATGGAACAACAAACTACTGGAGACAGCATCAACGAAGTTGACATGTGCTTTGTCAGCATAATATGGAAATTGTGATAGGCTTTTCTTCCCTATTGTGATGTATCTGCCAGTAAAATGCCATCTCGAACATAAATGTTTGCTATTGCTGTGATGTCATGTGAGTGACAGGTTGTCCCGTCATCAGAGATGAGATGTCGCTGCAAGTGGGAGGGGAAGTTATTTTCATCAAAGATTACATAATGTGTGCACATAAAAATAATTTATTATAAATACTGCAATATTCCACAAAAAATTGACTATTTAGGAATTGTCTATTTAGGTTTTTTTTTTGTGACTTTAAAGGATACCTGCGAACTGTAGTTTAAAAGAGTACAAAGACATTTTTTGGTCCTGCCTTCTCAGACACTGGACATGGATAAAGTGCACCACATGTTCACATCCAAAATGAGGTATACTATGGGCTTTTGTATGTGAACTACAGTTGATTGGGATTTACTGCTTTCGTGTTTTGTTTCAATAAACCCCTGTTTTTGAATGAATCTTTTGAATGACTACTTAAATGTTATTTAGGAAAAAAATTACTGTTGTGCATCTTGACAAAAAAAAGATGGCACTGACATTTTAAGATATTTAAATTTATTTATATTATAATAAATAAATATATATATATATATATAACCTATTTTTCAAGTCTTGCAACTTGGGAACCTGTTTCAATGTTTGCATTCTCGAGACACCAGGCATTGTTTTGTTCAAATGAGCGGGCTGGATCACATTAAGGGTTTACTGTTAGAATAGTGTTGTGTTAACAGGCCCTAAGTTAATAACTAATGATTGTTGTGACGGAAGTGAATCAATCAAAGTTAATTTAAGCTGGACAGTAACTTTATTCTAGGGCTGCTGTAAAGACAAACAATCTCTGTTACTTTAATTATCACTGTGAAGCTGCTTTAAAACTATCTATATTGCCAAAATGAGCTATGTAAAGTAAGGTGACTTGACATTAAAAAAAATACCTGTTGAACAATGTTTAATTGTTCATATATTATTTCTAGTCTCAAAACATATCTGATAGCAGTTATTAAAATCATATTGGTTTGCTCCTCTCCCTAGAAGCTGTCTGATTGTAATAGTGGAAATGTGATTCACAGCCTAAAGTAGTTATGTATCAGACTACAGTTATGTGATCCACCATGGTCATGAGTACGGCAACGTCTGCTGGTAAAACTTGAGTCATCATTCAGAAGTTAGCCTTTGGTTGGTGTAATGAGAGGTGGGGAGGATGTCAGATGTGGATGATTTGAGTCATGTCATTAGGAGCGGTCAGGAACAGGGAGGTGTTTGTGTGTTCAATTTACTGGCGATCAGATCGCATATATCAACTAATTAGCAAGCTGGCTATTGTGAGAAGTTTTCAAAGCGTATAGGATGTGGCCAGATCGCCGCCTTCGTGTTTTTTTTCTCTATCAAAAGTTCAGTGTGCAATTTTACATTGTGAACTTCGCCTGAATCAGAAATTGTTCAGTCAAAGTGTATTTTCTAAAATATTTTTTTCTTATAAACTCCTTGGTGAGATTTTTTTTTATCACCTCTTGAATCATTTCTTGCACCTCATCTCAAGGTTTTGTAAGCGTATAATTCATTTCAGTCTGGTTCCTGCCTGGCAATGGAAACCCTGTCTATTGAAACAAATCTTCATGCCTGCCAGTTTTGGTTGAGGAAATTTATTTGTTGCCTATTATGGCTTGAAAATAATAGATTGAAGAACAGTGGCTGCGGTTCCTGAGGAGAAATGATGCTGCTGTTCTGGCAGAACAAAAATTGATGGCGTTATGCAATTGCTTTTGAAGTCGACGTACCATTTATATAATTACATTATTAAAAGCTTCTTATTTCAATCATTACCAATTATTCACCTGCTGTTCAGTTTCTCCTTTACATCTAATACTTGCTTGATGCCGAATAAAAATTTCTAAGTAGAGCTTTTGATTAATTAAATGAGACTGACATCATTGGGCATAATCACCATGAGACATTGATGCAGCTGGGCTGATTCCTCACATACTTACAGAAATGCTCATGCTGTTTTTGCCATCTTCCAGAGAGTGTTGATGCCCATCAGCGGAGTTATGAGCTGGGTATTCAGATCGGTCATCAGAGACGGAACAAAGATGTCCTGGCGTGGGTGAAGAAAAGGAGGCGGACTATTCGGCGTGAGGATCTTATCAGCTTTCTCTGTGGTAAAGCCCCACCGCCACGTAGCTCCAGGGCTCCACCAAGACTTGCAATGGTGTCACCAAGCCGACCCACGTCCTCTGAGACGAGTTCATCTGTAGAAACAGACCTGCAGCCTTTCAGGGAGGCCATTGCTCTGCATGGTGAGTGGACAGAGCTTGCATTATAAGTGTCTATCTATCATAACACACATGTGATGTAAGTTATTTTCAGGCAAAACAACAACTAAAACCTTTTGAATTGTACAGCACAGTAATGTCATGACTTCTTTGAAGCGTATAATATAAAGTGCTCCCTTGCTTTGGGCACTCCAGCTTGCTCTGGCCACTGGTATTGTTAAAATGGCTTTTTTTGCTCTCAGAGAAATATGACTGCAAAATGTCACTGAAGGCTTTGCTTTTTTATGTCTAGATGGAAAGGGTGTATTTCAGGCATTTATATTTCATATGTTTTCCTACCTGTGTATGTTACAGGTCTGAGCGGAGCCATGGCGAGTATCAGTATGCGCTCTGGAGCCCCGGGTTCACCTACACACCTGAGCGCTAGCTCCGCCCCCAGCCGCCGCAGAAACGGCCTCCACGACGTGGACCTCAACACTTTCATTGCCGAAGAGATGGCACTCCACCTCGACAACGGAACTCGGAAACGAAGCTCCGCCCAGTGCAATGATGTCATAACAGACTCGCCCACTCACAAACGCAATAGGATGATCTGAGCTCTTAAGAAAAAGAAAACGACAACAACAACAGCGAAAAAATGCCACTCCTCAGTCATCCTCCCATCTCTATTCAAACCAGGAAATAAAATCAGCCAATAAGAGTGCTCACCACAGCCCAGCACATCCTCTGATTGGTCTACAGAGCCCAGGTTGAGGTCATCGGTGGGGGACGGTGTTCAGCGCTGAGGCCGAAGTGCCCTTCCATAGGATCCTGTCGACAAACACACAACTCTCATTCACTATATTGCTGTGTGAGTTGATTGTGTGCGTGTACGGCTGTGTTACGGCTGAACTGAGAGGTTATCGAACGCAGGAACAAGAACAACATTTTTGTGTGCATGTTCGCAACATAATGAGAAATGTCTGTATGACTGTGTGTATACAAGTACTTGATGTGTGTGAGTGAACGACTGATGGGTTTTGTGTTAGAGTGTCTGTGAGTGTGTGTGTGGTACCTGCCTCTTCCTCCAGCACCTGTCACTGCCCCAGCTTTCAGTTTACCACGCTGCGGCTTTGAAAAGCAACAAATGTTTTATTTTAATATTATTGACAATGTTATTCATGATTTATTTGCCTTCTCTTAATTCTGCTCTAGCAGCAGGCACAAGTGCTGTGATAGCCATACTTACGCTGTCCTGCACATCTCGCAATCACTTAATTTTCTTCAATAATTTCTCTTCATTCTTTCTGAGCATCCATCTTTTGTTTTCATTCACCCTCTTTCGTCACTCTTCCCCAGCACCTTTGTCTCCAGTGTAACATTATGTAATGTAAATACCTGTAGGTGCTGACATAGACTTGTGGTACATATTGTAAAAAAAAAAAAAAAAAAAAAAGCTGTGCAGAGACCATTGAATTGTTAATGTACAATAATGATTCTTGCATTAAAGAAATCAAGCTTTTAACTACCTCCTTTGTCATCCGAGTCATGTTCACTTTTGCGAGCACATACGATTTTAATCCTTAAACTGGATTAATGTTAATATATGAAATGCACATTCTGTTGTGTACAATCTGTTATTGTTCCTTTGACAATCTGTGAACAACAGCTGTCAATAACAATGCTTTCAAAATGATTGCTGTGCCCATGTGTTCAGCGTTGTTTGAACACTGAACGAATGCTACAGCCCTACAATTCTGGCTACAATCCAACAAGTTTTGTTTATGAGACTGATTTGTCATGTCTAACATAAAGGGCAGCTAATGTGGTTGTGGAGAACACTATAAAGCTATGAATTGGCTTTATGCACAGCAGCTCTACTTCCTGAACTTCAGCCAGCTCCCTGCCATTATTGGACAAACTTGATTAATTCAAGGTGTGCCTGATTATTGTTGTGACTACTGAGGTCAGACACACCCGAATTAATCAAGTTTGTCCAATAATGGAAGTCAGGAAACAAGGAGCTGGCTGAAGTTCAGGAAGTAGTGCAGCTGTGCATAAAACCAACTGTGTGGAAAGGACTCGAGCAATCAAATGTCAAAACGGTGACATTTCTATTTTTTTATTGTGTGTGTGTGTGTGTGTGTTTGGCAGGTGACAGTATGTCAAGTGGTGTCAGCAGTGCTATAGGCTACTCCTTCCAAAACTTTTCGTAGTTACATACTGTATGTAGTTTTTGCAAATGCATCTAATAAAAACAAAACATAACAAAAGGATATTTAAAATCGTAACACGTCGTTTCTAAACCAGTCTATGTTCTAAACTTTAAAGATGAAAAACTGGGGGAAATGAACAAACATTTCTCAGAACAACTTCAAAATTATAAAAATACACCTATAGTAACAACAAGATATTTAACAAAATGACAAAGGTTCAATATGAAATCTACTATTTCCAAGCGTTCGTGTCAGTCAGATGCGAAACGTTTCAGTGAATCAATTGATTCAATGGACCTTATTCAGTAGTGCTGTGTTGAAAAAATCGATTCACGATTCTGAATCGATTTTCATATTAATTTCTAAAGATCGATCCGTAGCTCAGAGAATCGATTTATTAATAGGCCATTTTCCCCGTGAACTTTAACTTGCCGCGAGTGATCCCTATGTGCGCATTGAAAGCTTTCACTCAGCGCGCACATTGTTACGACAATGGACTTTGATTCATTAAACCGTTCATTCAACGAACACGTTCAAAAAAGCAGATTCATTAAAATATATGTAATTAAACAACTTTAAGGTGTTAATTATTTTTACCTTTGAGTTCCACTTAAGGCTCAGCTGAGCAGCAATGCGTCGCATGGGCAAATGGCATTGATTCAATGCGTGAGTCTCTAATTTTATTTCCTTGCGGTTTCCTCGTGCTGTGGGATGCTGATCAGCGCTGCTGCTGACGCGCATTTATGGTAAATACCCGTAACGTGAACGTTAAAAGGATGACTCGACAACTATTTCGCGTTCCTTTGGCACGGCAAGCTTTTCGCTAATATATATGACTTCACAGACAGACGCCGGTAATCGCACGCGCTCTGCCGGTCTCTTTCATTCACTGTCTGTGTGAAGCCTCTGTAGTAGGCTACACATCACCACGATAAACAGTCTCGTTATCATTATGAACTAGTCTAACAGTCAATACACATGCATGAAGTTCAAAACAAGAAGGGTATAGCCTTATAAAAAACGTTAATATCACGGGGATTGTTCTTTATAACAAATATAGGCTACTAATTTGCAGTTGAATGTCTATAATAAATTATTACAGTACTGTAGTTATGCAACATATTGAATATTAGTATCAATATGTTGCATAACTACAGTCCTGTAATTCAGGTAACAGCTGGAAAAAATGCTTTTTTTCAAAAACAAATATCTAAATCTCAAAGATCGGATCGAATCGGATCGAATCGAATCGGATCGAATCGAATAATGATAATCGATTCAAGATCTTGAGAATCGGAATCGAATCGATTCTTGAAATTTGAATCGAAACACAGCTCTATTATTCAGAGCAGAGGCAGAGCCATGACAGGTATGAAAGCGAGGCTGTGTTTTCAATGACATCCGCTTTATAAAGCTCCTAGATCACTTAGGTTATAATTTTCCACAGCTTATATTGTCTACAGGAATTCATTAAGATATTTTGCAGTGTTCTGTCAGCAGAACAATTCAAAAACTCACTGAACACACTGAAGAGATGTATATCAGTAAAGCTGTGACTTGATTTTTACGACCATTCGATGTCAATACATTCTATTATAACCGATGATGTTCTTCAAAACGTCGTTTTTTGTGTGTTCAACAGAATAAAGAAAACCAGATTTGCCGGAAAGAGGATGAAACGATGAGGTTTATATTTGTAGGTGAGTATCCCTTTAAGATGTTCTTATATTCAAAACAGCTTTCTTTTCTGATTTGTTGAACCTCTTTATCCTTGTTTTGGTAGGCTACATTATATCTTTCTCACGCGGAACCTGTTGTTTCATTGATAAAAATAAGCGTTCACGCTCCGCGTGCGCGCGCTTCAGGGGTGTAACGAACCACTATTTCTATGGTAACAGTCCGCGGCTCTCAGTAGTGTCATCGGCTCCGAGTCCGCATTCCTTTACACTGCTGTCCTCCGAATCATCTTCGCTTCTCTGTAAAGACGACCGTGAGCTCATCACCATAGCAACACGTTACATATCTAGGAATAATATTTATCCTTCCTTGCGATGAAAAACGGAGGCTTTTTTAAATATTTTGCTGCGTAATGTTGATCAGTCACCACTAGGGGGCAGCAGTTAACAACACAAAGAAGCGTGACGACGAGAGCATGAAAAATCCAATCCGTCAAAAACACAAAATGCTCTTGCAGATCGCGTCTCGTCGACATAGATTGTGTGTAAATGGGGTAACCGCATCTTTTAAAAGTTGTTTTAGCAAAAAAGGTAAATGCAAGGTGGGTTTCTGTCTCTTCGAAGAGAAACAAGAGTAAGGAGAGGGGCAGATACATTTCTGCAAAGAAGATGAGCTCACTGGTGCTGTGCTGAATGATGGAAAAAATCACAAACAAAGCTTTATGAGTGGGTAGAGAGAGAGAGAGAAGGAACGAGAGAGAAAAGTAGAAAATAATTGTGTATTGTAGAAGCCCGTCTATAATACACATCAAAAGCTTAATAATGCAAACCAAAAAATGAAAATTGTGTCATCATCTACTCACCCTCATGCCATTTTAAACCTGTACCATTTTCCTCTGTTGAACACAAAAGGAGATGTTAGGCTGAATATAATGAAAAGAACAGCTATTTATAAATTTATGTTTTACAATGGAAGTGAATAGGGACTGCGGCTGTCAAGCCCAGTATTTAAGTCAGATTTTATGGCAAATCTAATTAGATTCTGTTCATCACACTAATTTATCATTTGTTACATTATATGAACTACTTTCATTGTGCATTTTTGTAAAAATTGGAGCATGACATGCAGCTCCAGTCCCCATTCACATTTATTGTGTACAAAAGATAAACCCATTTTTGGTAACACATTATTTCAATCTTTCCTTTTATACATTTAATGATTAATATAATTACACATTGTAATTAAAGGGTGTAATGGTTGTAATGACCAAATTCTTATTTCACGTCATGAAATGAAAAATTATATTTCACGATGTGATCTAAATATGAGATGAATATATATCACAATATAGTAATTTTGTGTTATTTGACCTAATTTCTGTTATTAAAAATAAGAAAAAATATGTCCTTGTTAAAGAGTAATTCTATTACATTGCACTTATAACTGTTTTTACATCATTCACATCTTGCTCTTTATATTTTCATTTATGCATTTCATCACTCCGAAGACCAAAACATCGTTGTGACCAGAGCGCATTAAAAGTTTTGTTTTCAGTTGAAAACGAAGTTAATGGATTTTTACAATGGAAATGAATCAAGTGAAAACTTAATTAAGCAGACAATAACTTTATCCTAGAGCTGCTGACTGAACAGCCAAAACAATCATTGTTGCATTTATCATCACTGGAAAGCTGCTTTGAAACAATGTGTATTGTAGAAAGCGATATAAATGAGCGTGACTTGATTTGTTATATATTTACATACCACGATCTAGATAATATAGCAACATTTTATACTGTAGTAATGATATCGTCATACTATTTTTGGAAAGTCTTTGTCTTGTCTCGGTCTCGAACGCATTTGTACCTGGTCTTGTCTCTGCCTCAGACCGGATGGATATCACTAAATTGCTGGTGCATTGTCTGATTTATTTGTTAACATCATAAAAGTGATTTGATGTAAAACTTAAAATGCTTAAAATGCTATCAATAAATTATTTAGTTACTATTGTGCTGGGTTTTAAAACAACAGGTTTTTATATTATAACTTAGGATATGAGCATGACTGCAGACGTGATATTATAATAAAAGTTAATATTACATTTTAGCCTCAGGTTTTTGATATTTCGACAACGAATATAGTTCTAAACAAATCCCTAGCATAACTTTTGTTTCATTACTAAACGAATCAGTAAATGAATAAATGATTGACTCACTCATTAAGCATTTAGTCGCCACCTACTGGCGGTTTCAGCTTCATATTTAAAAGTAGGCCTATCATTTTGTTTTTCCCATCATATTTATATATTCAAAATTATTTTTAAAACATTAATCTCAACATTATTTATGCAAGTCTAATTGTATCAATTCAGATTCTCTTAAACACAAAGATTCATTTTATTGTTAGTGATTTGATTGGTAACAACTCTATGGTGTCATTACTCTAATTGTATTTATTGATATAAGACATTTCTCAGACAGTAGATATGGATCTTGTTGATGATTTTGAGGAGTGCTGGTCTGGTCTTGCTCTTGACTCGGACTCACCCTGATCTTGTCTTGGTCTCAGTAGCCCAGGCCTTTTTGTAATTGTGCATAATGTACTGTTAATATAGTGAGTACATGTAGCAATGAGGATTTTATATCTATTTTTGGATTTGGAACATTTAGAGTAATGTGATATTACTTTTACCCCAAAACAGTTTCTCCCTTCCTCTTTCTCTCTGGTCCAGCTTGGCTGTGTTCCACTAACACACAAACACTTTGGTCCCTCTCATGTATTGAATGGTCTGTGAGACCCAGCCCCGCAGCGCCTTCGAAACATTATTACTTCTGTCTAAGGGCAACTCTGTCCGTGGCTCTGTCTGTGCCACACACACACACACACACACACAGCGAGACCCCGAGGCTGCTTCTGTGAAATTACTTGCATCTCAGAAACACCTCAGAGTGAACAAAAGCCTATTTTTATCTCCAGAATCTTTGCGTGTCCCTACCTGTTTGAGCGACGCCTTCTTTAGACAGCATCTAGTAACTCTGTGACATGTTGACAGTCAACAGGAAATCATTACATGTTACTGATCATACTGTGCACAATTCATCAGTGCATGTTATTCAAATAACTTATTTTCCTTTTCAGATGATGTCATCTAGGCCCAGTGGGGGCGGGGCCAATGATGTCACTAGACAAGTTTTTAATGTTTATATGTTGCAACCAATCCTGTTAACATGCGGGCGGGCTTTAGCATATCATTAATATGCAACGATGTCGTGATGAACTATATGCCTTTCTCCACTGACATTCAAAGTAGAGCCAGACCAATATATCGGCAGACCGATGTTATCGGCCGATATTAGGCATTTTCCAAACGGTATCGGCAGTTATAATGGCCGATAAACGAATATTTCAAAAATAAAATAAAAACGGACGAAACATGCTTGAACCATGTCATGAGTGTTGGAGTTGTATAGTTTGTCCACCAGAGGGCACTCTACACCGTTCCTGTTGGCAACACTCGTTGAGTTGGTCACGAGACATACATTGCTTGAATAACAATTAAAAGAACATCCCCATCTGTTCTCTTGACTCAAATAAGCATGACAAAATTTGTGACTATCATGTCCAGTTAAAAAAATAAAAATAAAATAAAATATCGGCAGATATATCAGAATATCGGATTTTAAAACCCCAAAATATTTGTATCGGTATTGGCCTTCAAAATCGGTCAGGCTCTAATTTAAAGCATATTTAAGGATGTTGATTATTCAACACATTCTCATCCTTTGGCGTCATATAAGTGACTCCACATGACATTTCGTCGAAATATTACGCACATGGCACCCTTTAGCATCAATATAACACGCACTGTTATGGGTAGGTTTAGGTCTGGGGTAGGGTCTGCGTCTCATATTGATGCTAAAGGATGCCAGTCACCTGTATGACGCCTTGGGTTCTTCGTGTTATATTGATGCTAAAGGGTGCCATGTGCGTAGTATTTCGGCAAAATGTCATATGGCATCACCTATATGACACCAAAGGATGAGAAAGGGCTCAATTTTTAGAAGGCAGCCGTCAAGGCGGGAACATGGTTTGTGTAACATTAGCAACACATTATAGCTGTTTGATAACATAATCAAGCAAAAAGGCTAATCATATTGATTAGCGCTGAAAACATTACAGAAAGCGATACATAAAATGCATGATCATTCTGATGCGTTGACAGCTTGTATAATTAACTCTTCCACTCCTACTGTTTTAGGTTATTGTTGTAGACAAAGCAGTTTTTCTCAAATTTCGGGATCCAGTCCAGTCCCGCAAGCTATTTATTTCTCATTTCCCGTTTTACTTATGGATTTATGGAACTAAAATGGGTTATGAATGTATTTTACTTTAACTGATTTAGCATTAGTAATACTTTGCAAACACATTTTGACCATCTCCCCATATTGTTGAAAACACCATCTTTTCCAATTTCCTATGCTTATCTTACATTCGTCTCATCTCTGACTATACTTTTATAAGACCACAGTAAAGGCTTTCCTTATACACAAGCAGATGACGAGAACCTCAGATTTGTCTGTTGTGGAGAGCAAAGACAAGCTTTTGCTCTTTCATGCACAGACTTCAATTACGCTGCGCCCCATTAAGTGGATGAGCGGCTCTTTATCGATCCAAACATCTTTTTAGTTTTGCACAGTTTAAAATCTTTTCCTTAAACTGGCTTTTCAGGCTCTTCAATCTGGGTTAGACCAGCTGGACAAGATAAACACACACACACAATATAAGACGGGGCGCACTTATCAGAACGGACAGAATATATGCTAACTTTAGTTCAAGTTTTGCATTCACTCTCTCTTTTACTCTCGATCCCTCCCTCTCTCCCTCTATCTTTATCTCCCGCAGGGTGTGCTGTCTGGGATGAGAGCTCTCACAGCAAGAACATTTTTTCTCTCTATCTATCTCTCTCTCTCTCACACACATAGACACACACAGACACACACTCAGTCGCAGGACTCAGCATGGACCTATGCACTATTTTGAATAATATATGTTGACCGCAGGAGCAGCTCTAGAGAATCATCCTGTCTTTAGTAGGGTTGTAAATTTAGCAAGTCTGATCTCATATGCTTTCGGGGCCACTGTACGCTTCACGCTGACGTTCAGATGGTGTTCACCGCAACTTTGAATTGAGATTTAAATAGAGATTCAGAGCCTTTATTAAGAGGTTTCTGATTAAGGAAATAATGTAGGTGTGTGTGGAGTGGAATAGCAAGATATCTCAAGGAAAATGTTGTTTGAGTCATAAAAACAGTGTATAGGCTGCTGGCGTTTCATAAGTGGCATTTCTAAGATGTTGTACCTCAGGATAATATTTCTTGCTTTACAGTAATATTACACTCAAAAAATAGTCATTTATTTATTCTCCCTCATGTTGTTCCAAAATCACATGCCTTGAAACACAAAAGGACAACTACGTCTGTTTAGAACTCATTAGCCCTATATGCACCGGATTAGTATTATCTGGTGACCTGTAGTAATTTGTAATAATTTCGATTTGTGAGTTTGTCTGCGATCTTAATCCCGTGCGAATTGGCCATGTATGTAATTTGTAAAGTAAAAATTCCTCCGCAAATGACTATTTCGCCAAACACCGAGGTCCTGTGATAATATTAGTCCCGTGCGAATCGACATCTCTGTGATTTGGCCGGATCGTATATCATTTTTTCAAGGTTTTTATTTCATCTGCGCCTTTTTATCGATCGATCTTTGGCGAAGAACAGATAGTATTTTGATAGTATTTTGGGTGCGGGGTCATATTGCTAGTACAACTATACAATTTGCAGAAAGAGAAAGCTGAAAACCATCAGAAGAGCAAAAACAAAAAGAATGATTAGATGGAGATGAATGGCATATTTAGCAGCATACGGTAAGGACAGTTCTTCTGTTTATTATATAATACAGCTAGACATAATACGACAAGACATTTCAAAGCTATAGCATCATATCCGGGATATAAGTCAGTAAATTCGAGTAAAATCGGAGGCTTCGCTTATCCCGTACACGAAATTCAGATGTGGGTGGGTAATTTCAAATTCACACGTGGTCCCCAGGTAGGGCTGTCAAACGATTAATCGCGATTAATCGCATCCAAAATAAAAGTTTGTGTTTACATAATATATGTGGGTGCACTGTGTATAATTATTTTATATATATAAATACACACACATGCTTGTATGTATTTAAGAAATATTTTCATGTATTTACTGTATGTAGATTTATATACAATTTATAATATATAAATATTTTATATATAAATATTTTTTTCTTATATATATATATATATATACAT